>JAEQBH010001838.1:0-600000 GCA_016808115.1 Tetrastigma voinierianum | reverse complement strand
GTGGGATCTATCATACACTAATCTTCCAAAGATCGCCAAAACGAAGTCCCGCTGATAACGCTTTTGTGCTAATATCAACTAGTTGCTCATATGAGGAAACATAGGAAATGGTTAATGTGTTATAAATGATAATCCAGGGCAACATGTTGTTACTGCTCTCGAAGTAGGTGAAGGTTACAAAAGTTAAATGTAATTTTTTAGAATCGTTCATTTACTGTTGAAGTTGATAAATTCCATCCAACTCTTGGGATTGGCATACCACTTTGAAAAGGAGATTGAAGAAGCATTGAAGGACATGCATGGGAAATATGGTCTAGTTGATGATAATGAAAACCTCATAAATGCAGATTTGGAAGACTAATGAGAGCCAACAATTATAGATCAATGGCAGGTATGTTTTTTACCCGATACGAATTGATATGCTTCTTTGTTCAATAAAGTTATTATTTTTTAATGTATTTGTTGATTCTTTTGATTGTTAATAAATTATTTTTGGGCTCAATAAATACTCTTGATTTTACAAATAATTTAGCAATTGGTATTAGAACAACTTTAATTGATATCGAAGCTATCAAATTTGTTTTTTGTGTTTTTTGGGTTTCGTTCATATTTTTCCCCCTCTATCAATATTTCTTACGTTTTTGCATTTTTTTTGTTGTCTTTGGATTTAGTCTATGAGCATATTTCAATTATGATCATATTTGGGCATTATTACAAATTTGCAAGCTCTTTCAACTTTGGATTGATTTGAACTCGTGATCAATGCTTGATCACGTTTTTTCATAGAAGATTTTTTTTTTGAAACTTAACTCATTAACACGTTTCCCCATAAATCATAATGATGTTTGACTTTTCAATTAAAAAAAAATTCTATAAAAGGCACAAATTAAGGTCATACGTGCATACCTCGCTTAGTGCGGATCTCCAAAAAAGTCGGGCTCAAGACCCACTTTCGTCGCCTCGGCCCGACGGGCTAAAGCCTTACCTAAGCCTCGAGCCGACCAAGTTTCCTCAGGCCGACTTCAAGCCCGTCTTTGCTGAACCAGGCCTCGGGCTTCATTTTACGTCGCCTTAACCTGCCGCCTCCGATTCACGCTTTAGGGGCCAGGCTCGGCCTCTCAAGCCCGCCGTAAGCTCGCCGTGCCGCCTAAAGGCCCGACCCCTCCACTTAGATTTTTTATGTAAATTTTATTCAAAAGTTAAATGAAAAATAAAAAGTAAGCTTAAAAACAATTAAAAATTAAAAATATCCCATTTAAAAATTTTATTCATGGAATTTAATTACATTTGGAAATGTATGAAAAATTTACATCACTACAAAATAAGTATATCCCAACTAGGTTGGCACCTACTTATTTGTCAATCATTTATACTTTTCAACCATAAGAAAATAAAAATACAATATACATTTAATGTAATATTTTAATCACTATTTTTTGGTGACGGAGAACTATCATGAATCCATTCCTCTATGTTCTCTGATAATTTTAAGTTCTCTCAGTACGCTCAATAGCTAATTTCTTAACACGATCACGCACCCTTGTCCGCTAAATTCCAATCTTTTAAATTCTATTATCGCTCGATTGCTACAGGTATAAAATTACATCGCTTTGCTAACCACTCTTGACCTGGGCAAGAAGTAGCTTCTCAGACAAGCACTGCCCTCATAAAAGACAAGCACACATCACATGCTATAATAAGATAACACTTTATTTAATTTGTTGTTTTTTCCACCATTCTAAAAATATCAAAATCTTCATTGTCTTCAAATGAAATTGTTTCTACACCCAAGATATTTATCTATATCTGCCTGTATTATTCGAGAACTAGTTGTTGCATTTTATACTTTTAAACATTTCTTAAAGGGCTTTTAAAAAGATAAGGAGTTTGATCGCGGATGATGATTTTATCGCACTAATATCATTACCATATTTTCTATAAATATTATATGTACCATATAATAATCTAATTTATTTCATTTTTCCTTTTTAATTTCTTCACTTTTTATTTGATCTTCATTAAATAACTTGCAAACCATTCATCTAATACATCAAATTTTAATCTAGGTCCTAAGAATTAAAACCAATATAATAAATCATGGTATTTCCCATTTTTTTTAATTTTTCTATCATTGAAAAAATTGTATCATTAAAATTTTCATAACTTAAATAATTTGCAGTACCATATAAATACTAGTTATTTACACGACCCAACGCAAGCTCTCGATAATACACAATTCAAAAATATTTTGTCAAGCACAAATTCTCAAAAGACAAGCCCAGGAAGGTCCCAAATGTCACCAAAATCATTCCATACTACCCAAACATCTATATCACTATTATTATTAGATAATTGCATTTCTTATAATTGTACTATCTTTTTATATTTTGTAAAAACTTATAAGTAAAATTTCATCTAATTGGTATATATAAACTTATATTTTTTCTTTTCATATTTGCAATTTTGCAACAATAAAAAATAATTCATGTTTTGCTTGGAAACTATTAATACTATATGCATTGTCTCTAATTTTTTCTAATGTACTATCAACTAGTTTTAATTTCTTTTACAATCAAATTTAAAATATGTGCACAACAACATACGTGAAATAATTTTGCATGATCCTCTTTTATTTGCCAAAATATTTTTAATCTTTGTATTGCTACATCATTATTAGAAGTATTATCTAATGTTATTGTAAATATTTTATCACGAATACCTAAATCTATAGTTTCGTCATTTATAAAAATTGTTATATTTTTACCATTATGTGGATTATTTATTATTTTAAATGAAATTATTCATTTATTTAATATCCATTCACTATCCATATAATGAACAGTAATACTTAAAAGGCCTCAGCATCAATCTCATGGTTTGCAAAAATTCCTACCACACATTTTGGTAAGCAATTTATCTTACTTAGCACCTTTCTTATCCCATTATCATCCTAAATTAAGAAAAGGCCTTCATTCATTTCCATTCCAAGTTCCAAGACATAAATGTGTTCTCGTGAAACCTCAAACCTTATCAATGTTATAATAATGTTATCGAACCTGCTCGAGTTCACCCATAGAAGTTTATAAAAGTAGTATTGTAATTTAACTCGACTTCATTTGGGCATGGTATGAAAATTTTCGAAAATTGTAACCTCAGTGCCCTAAAAGAATAGTGATTTTTTCTTTATTTTATCCGACGGGAGGGGTTGCAAAGGATTTTAAGAAAATTTCTGTTCCTTTATGACTTTGAACCGATATGAAGATAATGGGAGATTTATGAATAACATTCCGGATCAAATTTGGAGTCGCACGAAAATTTTCGTAAATCGGTTCGAAAAATACGAAAAGGTCCTCGGAATAAATCATAAAGACTAACGAAACGGGAAATAAAGTGAACGGAGTCCTGCTTGGATAGTTTCGTGTGATCCCGAACGTACTCCGTAATAATACGCTATTGTCCGACACGATTTTAATGATTTTAAATTCGACGGTGGATTTCGTATACCGAATTCATCATACGATTTAGCTTAAAATATTTTAAGTTCAAACAAATATAGACGACCATAATATTTTTTGACATAGTGACCGATATAAGTTAGCATCAAAGTAAACCGAGATAAAATCGCTCATATAAATGAGATATTTAATCAGACAGCCAATCAAAATCTTCTTAATGGCTAAGTTATGATTTAAATGTACAAATGACTTGGCGTCTCATGGGAATGGATTCAATGAGAAGCCTGGGATAAAAGAGTAATTCACTTTAAACCAACCAACGATATTCATATTTAAGGGCACTTTTGGACAATATTTGTTTCAAAATTGTGGGATTTAAGTGCTCGTGCAGGGGATCACGTATAGAGTAGGAAAGAAAGGAGAAAAGAGAGAAAAGAAAGGGAAGAAAAAGGAGGGAAAGAGGAGGAGAAAGGGTGGCAAAGTGGTGTAAAGCACTTTATTCTCTTCGCCTTCCAAGTGAGCTCCAAGTGAATCACAACAGAAGACATAAACCTAGTTAAACAAAGTAGTTTTTCATATTTTATTGATTTTTGATGCTTACGCCGCCTAATGATTTGATTTTCTTGCATTTGATGTTAAATTTAGTGGCATTTAGGGTTGAACGGATGATGATTTTGAGATAAATTGAGAAAGCCATGATTAGATTAGGGTTTTGACAAATCAAGTGAATGAACGGTTAGGGTTTGATGTAGACTTTTGTGTGATATGTCAAATGGTGATAATGCATCGACGGTTGTTTAGAGTTGAGTTAAAAAAATGCAACAGAAACACAATTTTGAGCAAATTTTCGTAAGAGCAGTCTCGGTACAGAAATGTCCTGCTTGCTTTTTGACCAAGGCTTTTGGTATTTTTGGCCATAACTTGCTCAATTTTGATCCTCGATTTGAGTGATTTAAGTGGCTACGTAAATAGACTTTGAAGGAGAACAAAACTTAAGAAGAATGTATCGCCAAATTCTGATCCTAAGTAGCCTAAATATTCACCAAATTAGACCGTGCAAGCCAAATTCTGGTTCAGCTTTTTGAACATAGATTAGCCCGGTTATTTGACGTAAAGTGAGTTTCGTGTCTGAATTGGGTGATTCCAATTGAATAGAACCCTTAGCACCTTAGCTTTAAATGAGTATAAGGACATAGTGTCAAAATATGAAGTCAAGACCTCGAAACAGTAATACAAACTGTTACTAGAAAAATCGGTAAATGACTAGTTGGCATGAAATGCCATAACTTTAGTTTGATGATCCGATTGGATTGATTCCACCTTGAGAAAATAGATTCCTAGAGGAATAAGAATATAGAATGAGTGTTTATGGTGGATTAAATGGAAATTATGGTTAATGTGTAATTGTGATTTTCTTGAAAAAGGTGAAAAGGACTAATGGACGGAACGGAACTCAAACGGAAGCAAGCGGGATTGAGCCGTGAACTCAGGAGTGGAAAATGATATTTTGAGAATTGAGTTTTTAAAAGTGAATGGTTTTAATGTTAAACTGAAAGTTTTAATGTAAATTTTTACGTAAATGTTAAGGCATATGGAAATGTTTTATCTTCAGACTTTCGCATCAATGCATATATTTATATGTGTATTAAATATGTATGCATATGTTAAGGTATTATGAGTTTAAAAACAAATGTAAAGAAAGCATATGTATTTTAATGATAAAGTAAAGGATTTAAATGGTTTATAAATGTATCTTTAAGAAATGTTTTACTGATGGTTACCTAAACCCCTATGACCGTTATGATCGATATCGGTCAAGTACTTAAGCTGTAAGGATTTAGAGGGTAAAGTTATAGGTTAATAATCGAGGTGGAAATAAAGGCTTGTAAAGAATATCTTTACACGCGATAGTGCATTATGATCGAACCCTATGCAAAGTTTTTGAGTTTCGCAGCCGTAGTGGTTATGATCGAATGTGATCGCCCTCACCGCTGGGCACTGCAATCGCTTTTGCTGTATTCCTGGTTCCACTTAAAGAATGAAAGAAAGAAATAAAGAAAGAAAGTTTAAGTGCATAAATTCTAAAGATAAATTCGATTTTAAACATAGCATTTATTGAAAGAAAGCTTAAGTTATAAATGTTTAAAGCATAAACCTAGATTTTTTAAATTGAGATTTTATTTATGGAAAGAAAGTTTAAGGCATAAATGTTTAATGTATAAATGGATTTTAATTGTATAAGTATGTATTATTTTGATATGTACTGAAATGTTATATAAATGAAAATGTCACTCATCGAGCTCGCTTACCATTCTTTCCGTATGTTTCAAAACATTTTCGTGTTCCGAGACAGTGAGCCTGCAGAGCACTTCCCCACAGGCAAAAGGAGTCGAGCTATCGAGGAGATCTAATTTTGATGTGACTGCATTGAAATAATTTGCATATTGTATATGTGAATATTTTGTCATGTTTTTTGATAAAATTATGCATGGAATTGAATAAGGTTTAAATGTTTTGATGATTTTGAAAGAAATAAATGTATATATATGTATATTATGTTTGATTTGGGTCGCTGGACGAGGAGTCCTAATATAGAAGTTATGAATTGAAGTTTAGAAGTGTTTTTAAATGTTTTCATCAGGTTTTGTAAATTTGGGAAAGTCCAAAAACGTAGGAAACTCTCGGCCGATTTTCCAAAAATCTGCCGGAAAAGCAAAAATGAAAAGAAATTTTTTTTAGCACTTCTCGCTTCCCGCATTATTTTTAAAAGATATGTGGAAGAATTGTAAAGGGGTTCGCCCACTCTGACAATTTATGGTTTTAAGGAAAGTTTCTATATCTCGTTTGAGCGCCGAGGTCCCCTGTTCATGAGGTTAATCCGGCTCCAGATCCTTCAACATGGTATCGAGCGAAGTTTTGAAAAATGTTATAAAGATTTGAAAATTGTTATTTTTATATGATTGTTTTAATGTCTTTCTTTTAAGATTTCATGAAAAAAATAAAATTTATGTGATTTAAAAATCACATATGCATTACATGACATATTAATTTACCACTTAAAATGCGTCGCCGAGGCCGACCACCCACCAGAGAGCTCCTGGAGTGCGTGAGTACCACCACCTGATGAACATGTTGATGAGTCTCGCGCATACCTCTTCCACCCAGCATGCCTAGGGCTGCCACCGCCTCCCGAGAGGTCGGTAGGAGGACGTATACCTTGGCAGAGCGTATGGCTCAGATGGCCACAACATTTAATCACCGTGAGCCGACAAAGGTCCATTGAGAGGGTAAGGAAATTAGAGGCAAGAAATTATGACTCAGATAGGAGATCCCTCTTGAAAGGTACGGTCGTGGCTAGAGGGTAACAGATGGTTAATTGAAAATGCATGGGGTTTAATTTAGCTTATGAATCAATGACATTATGAATTATTAATTGTAATTGTTGGAAAGAAAATGGAAGAAATTGAAGACATAATGATGAATGTGTACTGTAGGATTTTGCCACCCTAGAAAGTATGGAAAAGCTGATTGTTACAACAGAGTGATTATCGAGGCTGTAGGAGTTTCATGCATTTGATATTATTAGATATCCATGATCTCAAGATAAAGAGATAAAGTATGGATTTACTATCTAGACATCATGCTACAAAGGATTGTTATAGGAAAGAGGTTAGGTTCTATAAGCCAAGGAATATCGCAGGTTGTTTTATGTGGGTCACTAGTACCACCCACCAATAATATGACGCTTATGTGGGCTAGTAAAATACTTCAAAGTTATATAAAAGGCACCTAGTTTATGCTATCGAGGTGTGGGATGTAATAATGGTAGTCTAATGGAAGATATTCCTCGATAGTCAAAATAATTTCCTGATGTATTTCCGTAGGATTCTAGGTATATATATATATATATATATATATATATATATATTAATTTTTAGATTGAAATTCCACCCTGTGTGGACAAATCATTAATAATTGCTAAGGCACCTTATATGATTTTGCCCTTTAAAAGTTGAAAGAATTGAAAGAATTGAAAGTATAAATGGATGAGCTTGTGAGTAAGGGTTTTGTTAGGCCGAGTACTTCGCCTTGGGGAGTGCCGGTTCTGTTTATAAAAAAAATGATGATGAAAGTTTAAGATTGTATATTGATTACAGAGAAGTGAATAAAGTGAAAATACGCAATCAACACCCATTTACACGGATTGATGATCTTTTTGATCAATTACAGGGAACGAGGGTATTTTTGAAAATGGATCTAAGCTCAAAGGTCATCAATTAAAGACAGTCGAGGATTGTTCATGACAAATCTTTGAAAACATGGTATAGGCATTATGAGTTTTTATTCATGCTAGTCGACTAACTTATATTCACCGCTTTATGGATCTTATGGAATAGATCTTTCACCCTTATTTAGACGCTTGTTATAGTATTCATTGGATGACATTTTAATCTGGCAAGAATGAAGATCATGAGGAGCATCTAAGTAAATTCTATTTACTTAGTACAAACTTAGTAAATTTACTGTTAGACGTTGTCGCTTTCTAAGGCATGTGATTTCAAATAAGGTTTCGTTGATCCTCAAAAGACGGAGGTACCGTGAACTCAAAACCACCTACGAATGTGACAGAGATATAAAGTTTTGTGTGGTTTAGCGTGGTATTATCTAAGGTTGTTAAGGGATTTTCAAAAGCTACCGACCTTGACTAAATCACAAAGAAAGATGAAAAGTTTGTACTGAAAAGAGACATGTCGAAAAGATCTGATGAACTAAAAGGAATTTTTGACCTTAGCCCCCAGTTCTACACCTCGTCGTGGCAAGAAGGATATACGCATATTGTGATGTTTAGGCAGAGCTAGGGGTGTTAACAATGCAACATGAAAATGTGATAGCATATGATTTAAGGCAATTGAAAAGCATGAGCGTAATTATCCGAGACATAACCTAGAGTCAAGTTGTTGTAGTTCCTTGCTCTCACGTATATGGAGGCATTACTGATATGGAGTTGCATGTAAAAATTTTTACAGATCACAAGAACATGCAATATTTATTCACATAGAAAAGTTAAATATGAGACGTAGGAGATGGGTTGAACTCATTGCTGATTATGGAGTGCACTATTTAGTACCATCGTGAAATGTTAATGTGTGGTAACCGATGCCTAGTAGAAGCTTCACTGTTCCATATCTCACCTAAAGGTTGTGTACCTCCCTAGATTTATGAATTGAGGTCTTTAGGTGCGAGACTAGAGTTTGGATTGCATATTTGAGCCTTACTAGCCACATTTCATGTTAGTCCCTGTATTTAATAGATAATAAGATAAGGGGAGCTATAGACTCAAGATAATACCATGATTAAATTGAAAAGGAAAGCCAGTCCCAAGTGGCTAAAAGGATTTTAGTACTATGCATGGTATAGTGATGATAGATCATTTTGTGTTATGTGTACTAGATAAGGATTAGTTGTTTCAAATTATGAAAGAGACTCACTTTTCTCAGATATGCGATGCATCGTGAAACACTAAAATGTATTATACCCTTAAGGAATACTAAAGGTGGAGGGTATAAAGAAAGATGCTGCGCACTTATTTCCAAATGTCTCATTTTTCAAAAGTTAAGGTCAGAGCATCAAAGATTTGGTGCAGTTCTTACAAGCCTCTTTCGAACCTCAGTGGAAATGGGAGAGAATCCGCATGGATTTTTACTCCACTTTTAAGCCGAGTGGTTATGAAGTGACATAGGTGATTGTGACAGATTGATCTAAACTCCTCATCAATTTCTACCTATGGAAAATAAAGGACTTAGTTGAGAAGTCGGGTCGAGCTGTATATAAAAAAGAGATCAGACAATTTCACGGATGACCAATCTGAAAGAGCCATACGCTGCATATTTGGAAGTTATGCTCAAGGCTCGCATAAGGAATTTAGTACTGCAGGAAAAGACATTTACCATTAATGGAGTTTTCCCACACATGCTTATCATGCATTGAAATGGCGCCCTTTATGAGGCCTTATATGGAATGAAGTGAAGACCCATTATGCTCGGGGATGAGGAAGGAGAGAAAAATTTTAGGTTCATAAATTGTCTGCCACAACGTATAATGTTAAAGCACGATAGATTAAAGATAGCTCTCAAGATCGATTTAAAAGCTATGTTAAATAACCCAAGGAGAGATTTTAGAATTTGAGTGTGGATTAGGTATTTATGAGGATATCACCCCGGGAAAGGGTGTCGATATTCATGAAAGAAAAGGGAAGTTAAGTCCTATCTATATGGGACTCTTATGAAATTACCATGAAAATAATTGGAGAGGTAGCGCCTCGTTGAGGTCACACCTGAATTGGCCTAATACATGACATATTTTACATTTCTATGCTTCAAAGTATATGACATTCTTCACATGTGTTAAGAGATCAACCTACTGAATTGAAAAAAAAATTGACGATGAGGAAAGACCGTTCAAATTTGTTGATCGAACCATTGTGTTCTTTGAAACAAAGTGATTCCTTTAGTAAAGGTGTTGTGGATGAATCACTTAGAGAGGAAGCAACATGAGAACTGAAGATCGGGATAATTGGCATAGTTATTTAAATTTTTATATTTGTACTACGTGAGCATTTGCAAACCCCAACCTTAGCGGAATGCTGGGACATAATATGTTATTGAACTCCATTTATGTCCAATGACGCAGAGTGGTGATTAATTTAACGCTCGCTTCATTCTCAAGTACGAAGTGAAAATTTCGAAAATTGTAAACCAGGTAAGCTCTGGGTAAAGAATAAAGTGATTTTTTTTCTTATTTTATCCGGATGGAGGGGTTGCAAGGATTTTAAGAAAATTTCTGTTCCCGGCGACTTGAACCGATATTTAGAAAGATAATGGGAGATTTGCCGCATCAGCCGATTCCTGGATTAAACTCGAGCTCGCAATAAATTTCTTTAAATGGAGTTTCAAAATACTTGGTGTCATTCTAATAAATCATAAAGACTAATTAAATCGGAATAAAGTGAAACTGAGTCCGTTTTGGATAGTTTCCTGTGTGATCCCTAACTACTCGTAATACTGACGCTATTGTCCCATTACCGATTTTAATGATTTTAAATTCGATTTCGCACTTCGTATAGCCCGGGAATTCACCGTGAAGGATTTAGTTAAAATATTTTAAGTTCAAATTTAAATATAGACGACCACAGAATATTTTTGACATATAATCGATATAAAAGCAAGAATGTGCTTAAACTGAGATAAAATCGCCATAATGGAGATATTTAATTGTACTAGCTAATCAAAATCTTTTCTTAATGGCTAAGTTATGATTTAAATAATAATGTGGTAAATGACTTGGTCTCATGGGAATGGACCAATGAGAAGCTTGACAAAAGAGTAATTCACTTTAAAGTCCAACCAATGATATTTTGTTACTTATGCACTTTGGAATGGATATTTTTAAAAAAGTCTAAAAATTTGGGGATTTAAGTGCTCAAAAGAGGATCACGTATAGGAGAGGTTAGAAAGGAGAAAAGAGAGAAAAGAAAGGGAAGAAAGAGAAAGAGGAGGAGAAAGGGTAGGGCAAAGTGGTAGGTGAATTCTTATTCTCTCTGCCTCTGCGAGCCCAAGCGACCAAGGAAGAGAAGACAAGGGAAACCCAAGAAACAAGTGCTTTTCATGGTGGAAAGTTGATTTTTATGTTTTTCATGCCTAATGATTTGATTTTCTTTGTATGGATGTTAAATTAGTGGCATTTAGGGTTGAATGATGATGATTTTGAGATAAATTGAGAAAGCCATGGATTTAGATTAGGTTTTGACAAATCAAGTGAATGAATGGTTAGGGTTTGATGTAGACTTTTAGTGATATGTTGAAATGGGTATAATGCATCAGATTTAAGTGTTTAGAGGAAAGAAAAAATGGAAGAGAACACAATTTAAAAATTCTTGGGCAGCAGTCTCGGTACAGGAAATGCCTGTTTTCTATTTCGACCAATTTTTGTATTTTGGGCCATAACTTTGCTCACCTTGATCCTGATTTGAGTGATTTAAGTGGCTACGTGAGTCAGACTGGAAGGAAGAACAAAAAACTTAAGAAGAATGGTCGCCAAATTCTGATCCTAAGTAGCCTAAATATGCCCACCAAATTAGGACCATGCAAGCCAAATTTGGTTCAGTTTTTGAACATAGATTAGCCCGGTTATTCGATTTAGTTGAGTTTGGTGCCCTGACTGGTGATTCCAATTGAATAGAACCCTTAGCACCTTAGCTTTAAATGAGCATAAGGACATAGTGTCAAAATATGAAAGCTCTAAGACTCGGGAAAAAAATGAGTAATACAAACTGTTACTAGAAAATCGTAAATGACTAGTTGGCATGAAAATGCCATAACTTTAGTTTGATGATCCGATTGATTATTCCACTCATAAAATAGATTCTTGCAGGAATAAGAATATAGGAATGAGTGTTTATGGTATTTAAATGGAAATTATGGTTAATGTGTAATGTGATTTTCTTGGAAAAGGTGAAAGGGACTATCTGGACGGAACGGAACTCAACGGAAGCAAATGGATCGAAAGTGAACTGAGTGAAAATGATATTTTGAGAATTGAGTTTTTAAAAGTGAATGGTTTTAATGTTAAACTGAAAGTTTAATGTAAATTTTTATGTAAATGTTAAGGCATATGGAAATGTTTTATCTTGCATTGTTTTATCTTTGCATCAATGCATATATTTATATGTGTATTAAATATGTATGCATATGTTAAGGTATTATGAAAGTTTAAAAAATGTGTAAAGAAAGATGCCGTATTTAATGATAAAGTAAAGGATTTAAATGTATTTATAAATGTATCTTTAAGAAATGTTTTACTGATGGTTACCTAAACCCCCTATGACCGCAAGGACCGAGTATCGGTCGGGCATTTTAAGCTGTAAGGATTTAGAGGGTAAAGTTATAGGTTACAATCGGTAGTGGAAATGCTCCAGAAAGAATATCCTTACACGTGATAAAGTACTATGATCGAACCTCATGCAAAGCGGAGCCCGCAGCGTAGTGAAGCAGGATCGAATGTGACCGTCCCTCACCGTCGCATTCTAAATCGTTTCGTGTTTATTCCCCCGGTTCCATCGAAAGAATGAAAGAAAGAAATAAAGAAAGAGTTTTTAAGCGCATAAATTCTAAAGCATAAATGGATTTTAAATGCATAAGTATTTATCAAAGAAAGTTTAAGCGTATAAATGTTTCTAAAGATAAACTGATTTTAATGGTACGTATTTATGGAAAGAAAGTTTAAGGCATAAATGTTAATGTATAAACGATTTTAATTTATAAGTATGTATTATTTTGATATGTACTGAAAATGTTATATAAATGAAAATGCACACCCACCAGCCTCGCTTAGCTCATTCTTTTTCTCAGACATGTTTCAAAAACATTTTCGTGTTCCGAGACAGTGAGCCTGCAGAGGGCAATTCCTCCCGTGCGTGCTGAGCTCCAGCCATCGAGGAGACGACGAGATGACCGCATTGAAAATAATTTGCATATTGTATATGTGTGAATATTTTGTCATGTTTCTTTTGATAAAATTACGCATGGAATTGAATGCGTTTAAATGTTTTGATGTATTTGAAAGAAATAAATGTATATATATGCATATTATGTTCGATTTGGCTATAATTTGTGAGTCCTGCACATAGAAGCTGATGAATTGAAGCTTAGAAGTGTTTTTAAATGTTTTCATCAGGTTTTGTAAATTGGGAAAGTCCAAAACAGAGTAAACTCGTCGATTTTCCTAAAAAAAAATTCATGTTGGAAAAGAAAAGAAAAAGAATTTTTTTTAGCACTTCGCTTCCGCATTATTTTTAAAAGATATGTGAAGAATTGTAAAGGGGTTCGCTCCACGGATTTTAATTTATGGTTTTAAGGAAAAGTTTCTATATCTCGTTGAGTGCCTGAGTTCCCTGGGTTCATGAGGTTAATCCGGCTCCGATCCTTCGCCTCTACATTCTATAACCCAACCTGTGATCGTAGACATCTTTAACACCGATAATGGATAGAGAATCTACATCAAAGTCCTCAACAATGTACATCTCCTCCAACATAATTCTATCGTAGGACACATAACTGAACCCCAACTCCGATTGAATGTTATAATAGTAGTTTTAACTCGACATACCACGATAAACGATGCATTAGAATTTAGAACGCTCCGACGTCATTTGGGCATGAAGTGGAATTTTCTCGAAAATTGTAACCTGCAATCTCTAAGGAATAGTGATTTTTCTTATTATATCTGATCGAGGGGTTTGCAAAGGAATTTTTAAGAAATTTCAGTTCCTATGAATTTGAACTGATATTTAGAAGAGGATTGGAGATTTAAGTGAATAGTGATTTCCGGACTGAAAATTGGAGCCTATGCTGAAATTTTTCGGAAATTGAGCCGAAAATACGAAAATGTCCTAATCAATCATGTAGCCTAACGAAACCGGAACGGAGCGGAACGGGTCCGCTTGATAGTTTTCGCGATTCGAATGTACTCAGATAATAATACGCTGGCCGGTCCCATCACGTAGCTTAGCGATTTAAATCCGATTCGTGATTTCGCGTAGTTCGAATCCACCGTGGAAGGGCCATTTAGAATATTTCATGGTCAATTTGGCTTAGACGAACATAGAATATTTTTGACGCTTAACTCCAGATGGTGCGCCTAAGGAGAAAATGAATAAAATATGCTATAAATTCAGATATTTTATTATGAGAGCTAATCAAAATATTTAATGGCTAAGTTAGGTTTCAGGGACTCATTAAAATGGACCAATGAGATTCATGGGCTCAAATGCAATAAAATAAATTGAAGTGCAATTAATAGAAGGATGGAGGACCCAGAGGTTAATAAAATAAAGTTAAATTATTAAAAGGGGAGGAGACAAAAATAATTCATTTTGTCTCCCCAAACAAGAAAAACCATACGGGTTTGAAAGGAGAAGGGAGAAAAGGAGAAAGAAAGGAAAGAAGAGAGAAAGGGAAGAAAATGGTGGAAGCAAGAATTAGGAGATGTGATTTTTTCTTAACTGCTAAGCTTTCCAAGTGCTCTACAAGTGGTAGCAAGGAGAGAGGCCAAAGGAAACCAGAACAAGTAAGTTTTTAATGGTGGGAAAGTTAGGGTTTGATGTTTTTCATGTCTAATGTCTTGAATTTTCAGGTATGGATGTTAAATTGAGGTGGTAAGGTTTAATGGTGCTGATTTTGATATCAATTGAGAAGGAAATGGATTAGGTTAGGTTTTGAAAAGAAAGTGAGGAATTGTTAGGATTTGATAGTGAATTGTGTGATATGTTGAAATGGGTATAAGGCATCAGATTTGAGTGTTGGGTGAGAAAAGAAGTGGAAGAGAAACGCGATTACGGTCATTTAAGGCGACAGTCTCAGTACAGGAAATGCCTGTTTTTGTTTCGACAATTTCGATATTTGACCATAACTTGCTCATTCAGATCCGATTTGAGTGATTCAAGTTTTTGGTTAAAATAGACTTCTAGGGAACACTTTATCCTGAGAAGAAAGTTCAATACCAAGTGTAACCTAAAAGTGCCCATAAAAATTTGTCAAAAGAAGTGGAGCTATGTGCATATTCTGTTCTGCCAAGTTGAGTCATTTAGATGTAATAACTTGTGTTATGTGGTTGAGGGCCTTAGAGAAGGAATTTTAAATTGAAAATTTAAAGAGATGTTATTGGATATATAAAGGACTGATCTGGAGAGTTTCATAATTTTTGAAGACCTTTTGAATAATTTTTGGGGTCAAAAAGTCTATAAGTATTGTTGGAAAAAGAGTTGGCCAAAATGAATGAGTTTTAGTGCTTAAAGGGTAATTTGTTCATTTGGCTTTAAATGAATGTGTATAGTGGATTAAAATGGAAGTTATGATTAATGTATAGTTGTGGTTTTCTTGAAAAAGGTGAAAAGGACTATCGGACGGGAAACGGGACTTCGACGGGAAGCAAGCGGGATTGAGAGGTGAACTGTGAGTGAAAATGATATTTTGAAAATTGAGTTTTTAAAAGTGAATGATTTAATGTTAAACTGAAAGTTTAATGGAAATGTTTATGTAAATGCTAAGGCATATGGAAATGTTTTATCTTGCATCAATATATATTTATATGTATATGAAATATGTATGCATATGTTAAAAAAAATTATTATGAAAGTTTAAAAATGTGTAAAGAATGCATATGTGTTTTAATGATAAAGTAAGTAACGATTTAAATGGATTTATAAATGTATTTTGAAGAAATGTTTGCCGATGGTTACCTAAACCCCCTATGACTGTTATGGCGATATCGGCCGAGGTACTTTAAGGCGTGTAAGGATTTAGAGGGTAAAGTTATAGGTTACTTACTAGCGAGGAGGAAATGAGAGTGTCTAGAGTAATATCCTTACACGTGATAAAGTGCTATATTTGGAGACACATGCAAGCGTGAGTTTCTCCGCAGCGTAGTGGTTATGGTGATCTTGATTAATCCCTCACCGTCAGTGCCGGAAAGCTGTTCGGTGTGTTTATTCCTTTGGGTTCCATCGAAAGAAGGGAAATAAAAAGAAAGTTTGAGCGTAAATATTTAAGGCATAAATTGATTTGAAATGTATAAGAAGTATTTGTTGTAAGAAAGAAGAAAGTTTGAGGCATAAATGTTTAAGGCGTAAATGGATTTTAAATGTATAAGTATGTATTACTTTGATATATCTTGAAAAATGTTATCTTAAGGAGCATAAATGGATTTTAAATGTATAAGTATGTATTCTTTGATATATACTGAAAATGTTATCTTAATGAAAATGTACACTCCTTTGAGCTCCTTTAGCTCATTCTTTTCCATATGTTTCAAAAACATTTTCAGGACCCGAGACAAGTGCGCCGGTAGAGTACCCTCCTGTGCAGTGAGTTGAGCCATTTAGGAGACGACGCATGTGAACTACATTGTATAAATAGTTTGCATATTTTATATGTCGAATAATTTGTCATGTATATATGCATATATGAATATATTTTGAAAATGAACTACTTAGGTCGGCTTAAGTCCGGCTCAATTTAATCTTTTTATAAAGCGTACATGTAATTGAAGAAGTTTTGAATGTTTTGATGATTTAAGAGTGAATAAATGTATATGTGTATATATTGTGTTTGATTGGGTTGTGGATGAGGAGTCTAAAGCGGAGGTGAGGATTGAAGTTGAAAGATTATAAGTGTTTTTAAATGTTTCGCAGGTTTGTAAATTTGGGAAAGTCAGAAGGAAGGAAATACGGCGATTTTATGAAAATTCCAAGTGTTGGAAAAAGAAAAAAAAATTTATCACTTCGCTTCCGCATTATTTTCTAAAGATATGTTAAGGATTGTAAAGGGGTTCGCTCCATGGATTTTATTTGACTGTTTTGAGGAAAAGTTTCTATATCCATTGGAGTGCCGGGAGTTCCCCTCGGGTTCGTAGGAGTTAATCGGGTCGGGATCCTTCAACGTGGTACTTCGAGTACGGTTTTGAAAATGTTATAAAGATTTGAAATTTTGGTTTCATATGATTGTTTTTAATGTTTATTTTTAAATTTCATAAATTATTTATGTGATTTAAAATCATATATACATTACATGACATATGAAATTTTGAGTTCTCACGAAAATCTTAGTCAGGGCCGACCCGCCATCGGAGAGCTCTTGAGGGCATTAGTACCACCACCGAAATCTGGGGTTTCATTTATAGGAAATAATACTAGATCTTTGAGGTTGGAAGGTCTAGGCAAAGGAGTATTGGACTTTAATTTCCAAGATTACATTTGGAGGATAGGAGAATAGTGTAGTGAAAGATTATAAAAGTTGGAAAAGAAATTGTAGGCATGTAGAAGAGTCCCACTCATCATCAATCCCTTAGGAGGAATATTAATGTAATTTAAATCAGACTTGTCCAAATGGGAGTATATTCGTCGGAATGAAAATCTGTTACTACTTCAACATGGAAATGATAATGTTCTACGGGTGCTCAAATTAAGTTATGATAAATTGCCAACACAATTGAAACAATGTTTTACTTATTGTGCTTTATTTCCTGAGACTATGAAATTGAGAAATGATTCTTGATCCTGATTATGGATAACACGAGGATACATTCAATCTTGGCTTGAGGATGAGCAATTGGGGACATGGGAGATCGATATTTCGAGGAATCGTGTCAAGATTATTGTTGAAAAAGAAGTTGAAAGGCGATTCTAATGATAGATTAACATATAAAAATGCATGATCTTATACATAATCTTGCACACGATCAATTGTAGGATATGAGGTCCTTATTCCAAGAAATGCCACAAGTCATGTATCAAGAGAAGTTAGTCATGTATCATTGCTTGAAAAGTTGAATCCAATGATAAAATATAAAATGGGAAAACCAAAAAAAGGTCCATATCATGGCTTGAAGAGGTTTGTTGTAGGTTTTAGTCCAGAGATTTGGACCACAGTAGCGTCGGCGGCCACTTTGCAGTGCGACCAGGTAGTAGGGCGCGGGTTAGGGATGGGGAGGGCATGGGTTTGAAATCCCGGGCTACGCCACGATTGGGACGAGAAGCGGAGTGGGTCAAGCGATGGGTTCAGGAGGTTCAGTAAACAATTAAGGTTTATGGATTATTTATCTAAACCTTGATTGGGTTATATTAAGGCTTTAGCTATTAAATTGACATGATTCTAGGTTGATTTTGCTAAGAAATTGAAAAGAAAGAATGATATTATAAGGATTGTCAATTTAGGTCAACTTTTGATGTTAATGGAAGTGATGTTGTTTGATTGGTTTTAATTGATTTAATGACATTACTTGAAATGCTTGAAGGAATTAATGGAATTAATGGAATTTAAAGTTGAATAGAAAATGAGATGAGAGGGTTAGGCCAAGAAAGGGTTTAATTGGAAATGCATTGGTTTGATTTAGTTTAAGTAAATCAATGACATTGAATGAATTATCAAATATAATTTGTTGAAAGAAAATGGAAGAAATTGAAGAAATAATTATGAATATGTGACATGTAGGATTTGACCACCTTAGGAGAAGTATGGAAAAGTTGAGCTTCCATTGATTTTAATCAATTGGAAGTGATGAAATGCCTAATGGAATGTGTTAGAATTAATGTTTTAAGAAGAAGAATTGATTAAGGTATAAATGTAATTTTTGCTAAGGTGAAGGGCATTATGGGTTTTTCACTTTAAGGATACTAATGGCTTGATTTAAGGTTTGCAAGATGTTGTCGCAGGCCTTGATTTGGTGGAAGTGGGTGGATAAGTTGAGACTTCATGATGAGGATGTTCCCAAGGCGGCATTCGAACCGCGATGCGGGCATTTGAGTTTCTAGTCATGCCATTTGGACTTGAATGCGGCCGGCTTTCATGGATCTCATAGACGGGGATTTTCAGTGCCGCCGTCGATTTGTATCATGTTTATTGTGATATGCAGTCTATTCGGGCGGTGGAGAGAACATCTGAGCACTTGAAGATAATTACGCAGAACATTGCGGGAACGCCGGTTATATGCTAAACTCGGTAAATTAATCCGTTTGGCTCCGGCGGTCATCGCCTTTTTAGGACACATAGTTTTGCGAGAGGATCTCGGTGGATCGCGAGAAGGTGACTATCTTGGGTGAAACCTCCTACGAGTGTTCTGAGAGATAAGGAGTTTTACGGGTTTGGCAGTATTACCGTAAGTTCGTTGAGATTTTCGAAGATAGCCACACCTTTGGTAGATTGACAAGGAAGGAACCGTTTTTATGGTCGGAGGCTTGTCGTGAGTTTTGATAGGCCCGAAGAGATTGACCTCAGCTCCAGTACTTACACTTCTATCGGAGCAGGATGGCTTTGCAGTGTATTGTGATGCCCCTAGGCAGGGTCTAGGTTGTGTATTAATGCAGAATGACAAGGTGATTACATATGCTTCTAGGCAATTGAAGAAGCATGAGCGAATTATCTACACGACCTTGAGCTGCGGTAGTAGTGTTGCCTTGTGGATATGGGGCATTACTTATGGAGTGCACAGCGTAAGAAGTTTTACGGATCGCATAGAGCTTGCGTATGCATTTGCGAAGGAACTGAACATGAGGCAGAGGAGATGGATTGAACTGATCAAGGATTATGAATGTACCGTGAATATCATCTGAAAAGCGAGCGTGGTAGCGGATGCTCTTATTAGGAGACCATGAGTTCCATATAGCATGAGGGACCGTGCATCTTCCTCGACTCATAGAATTGAGGTCCTTGGGTGTGAGGCTAGGCCCAGCGGTCGGGAGCCTTGTTAGCCACATTTCATGTAAGTCTGTATTGATAGACGGGATTAGAGGCTTTTGGATTCGGGATCCACGAGATAGTGAATTTAAGTATAAGGCATTAAATGGGGTGATTAGAGTGAAGAAAATGGAAGAATAAAATGGAATATGGTTGTGCATAATTCGGCCAAAATGGAAATGAGAGGGTTAAGGGTAGTTTAGTAATTTCATTTGTTGAGACCTTGGAGATCAGGTTTACCTCACGAGTTTTAGTCAGTTCTGAATGCCCTTGGCCTTGGCGCACATCGATCTGGCTTTTCATCCATAGGCGGATGGCGGTGAAGGGCTATCACAGGACTTTAGAGGATATGCTTAGGGCATGTGTTATGGAGTTTAGAGGGAGTTGGGACACCCATCTACCCCTGATGGAGTTTTCATACAATAACAGTTATCAGGCCAGTATTGGTATGGCCCCTTATGAGGCTCTTTATGGACGGAAATGTTGAACTCCAGTCTGTTGGGATGAGGTAGGTGAAAGGAAATTAGTAGGTCAGAAAATTGTCAAGTGACTTGTGATAAAAGATCAAAGTTATAAGGGATGGCGAAAATTACCTGAGACCGACGAGAAAGTTATGCGAATAATCGCAGTAGGGACCTAGTGTTCGAGGTAGGGGATATGATATTTTTGAGGATTTCCCCATGGAAGGGCGTACTAAGATTTGGGAAACGTGGAAAGCTGAGTCCATGGTATATTGGACCATACAGGATTGTTGAGAGGATTGGGGAGGTGGCATATCGGGTTAGATTGCCATCGGCCTCAATCGCGTGCGAGGTTTTCCATGTTTCTATGCTCCGCCAGTATGCGGATCCTTCATGTATTGTGAGCATCGAGTGGAAATGCAAGAGAGATTTGACATGCGAAGAGGAACGATGTAGATCCTCGACCGTCGAGCAAGTGCAGCGCCGCGACTATTCTTGGTGAAGGTATTGTGGAGGAGTTATCTGATGAAGGAAGCTACATGGGAGCGTAGGGAGAGCGAATGAAGAGACATTATTCCATCTCTGATGCGGTGCGAATGTTTTAATTTAGGGAATGAAATTTTATAAGGAAGATGATTGTAAAACCCGATTGAATGTTATAATAGTAGTTTTGGCGATTAGAGTCCAATATTAGAGCGGAGTAGATTAGAGATTTAGAACTCAGGACGTCGTTTGGCATGAAGTGGAATTTTGAAAAGTATGGCAGGGTACCCTAAGGAATAGTGATTTTCTTATTATATCGGATTAGGGGTTTGCAAGGAATTTTGAAATTTCCAGTTCTATGACTTTAGTGATATTTAGAAGAGGATTGGAGATTTAAGTGAATAGTGATTTCGGTTTGAAGTGGAGCCTATGCTGGTGCGGAGGTGAGGCAAGAAGAAAAATCTGAAAATGTCCGGAATCAATCATAGAGTCTACTTGAAGCGAAGCGGTGAAACGGGGTCCGTTGGATAGTTTTGAGCGGTCAGTGTAATTAGGATAATAATACGCTATTGTCCGGATTGCCGAGTTTAAGGATTTTAAATCCGATTTCGGTGATTTAGTGCGGAATCCTTTGTGAAGGATTTACTTAGAATCTTTCATAGTCAATTTGAAGTTTAGACGAACACAAGAATATTTTTGACCGTTTAATCGGTATACTTCAGTCTAAGGAGAAAATGAATAAAAATATGCTATAATGGAGATATTTTATTATGAGAGCCAATCAAAATATTTCTTAATGGCTAAGTTAGGGTTTGTGACTCATTAAAATGGACCAATGAGATTCATGGGCTCAAATGCAATAAAATAAATTGAAGTGCAATTAATAGAAGGATGGAGGACCAAAGGGTTAATAAAATAAAGTTAAATTATTAAAAGGGGGAGGGAGACAAAAATAATTCATTTTGTCTCCCAAACAAGAAACCATACAGGTTTGAGAAAGGAAGGGAGAAAAGGAGAAAGAAAGGAAAGAAAGGGAAGAAAATGGTGGACGAGGTGGGAGATGTGATTTTTTAGCTGTGAAGCTTTAAAGTGCTCTGCAAGTGGTAGCGAGGGAAGATGAAAGGAAGCAAGAACAAGTAAGTTTTTAATGGTGGGAAAGTTAGGGTTTGATGTTTTCATGTCTGTCTTGAATTTTCAGGTATGGATGTTAAATTGGTGGTATTTAAGGTTTAATGGTCTTGATTTTGTCTCCAATTGAAGGGAAATGGATTAGGTTAGGTTTTGAAAAGAAAGTGAGAGATTGTTAGGATTTGATAATTGAATTGTGTGTGATATGTTGGAAATGGGTATAAGGCATCGGATTTGAGTGTTTAAGAGTGAAAAGAAAGTGGAAAGAAGCACGATACGGTCGTTTCTGGGCGAGCGGTCTCGTACGAAATGCCTGTTTTCTGTTTCGACCAATTTTCGTATTTTGACCATAACTTGCTCATTTCAGATCCGATTTGAGTGATTCAAGTTTTTGGTTAAAATAGACTTCTAGGGGAACACTTTATCTGAAGGAAGTTCATGCAAATTGTAACCCTAAAGTGCCCATAAAATTTGTCAAAGTGGAGCTATGTGCAAGTGCATTACGCCAAGTTGAGTCATTTAGATGTAATAACTTGTGTTATGTGGTTAAGGAGCCTTAGAAGAAGGAATTTTAAATTGAAAATTTAAAGAGATGTTATTGGATATATAAAGGACTGATCTGGAGGATTTCATAATTTTGAGGAACCTTTTGAGATAATTTTGGGAGTTCCGAAAAAGTCACATAAGTGTGTTGGAAAAAGGTTGGCCAAAATGAATGGGTTTGGTGCTTAAGGGTAATTTGTTCATTTGGCTTTAAATGAATGTGTATGGTGGATTAAAATGGAAGTTATGATTAATGTATAGTTGTGGTTTTCTTGAAAAAGGTGAAAAGGACTATCGGACGGGAAACGGGAATTCGACGGGAAGCAAGCGGGATTGAGCGGTGGTGAGTGAAAATGATATTTTGAAAATTGAGTTTTTAAAAGTGAATGATTTAATGTTAATGAAAGTTTAATGGAAATGTTTATGTAAATGCTAAGGCATATGGAAATGTTTTATCTTGCATCAATATATATTTATATGTATATGAAATATGTATGCATATGTTAAGGTATTATGAAAGTTTAAAAATGTGTAAAGAATGCATATGTGTTTTAATGATAAAGTAAATGATTTAAATGGATTTATAAATGTATTTTGAAGAAATGTTTTACTGATGGTTACCCTAAACCCCCTATAGTATTATAATTTGTCTCGGCCAGTACTTTAAGCGTGTAAGGATTTAGAGGGTAAAGTTATAGGTTACTAAGCGAGGAGGGAAATAGATTATGCAAGTAATATCGCTTTACACGTGATAAAGTGCTATATTTGGAACCCTATGCAAGCGTGAGTTTCTCCCTTGGCGTGATGGTTATAGTTGGAATGATTGTCCCTCACCGTTAATTGCCGAGCTGTTCGGTGTGTTTATTCCCCTGGGTTCCATCAGAAAGAAGGAAATAAAAGAAAGTTTGAGGCATAAATGTTTAAGGAATAAATTGATTTGAATGTATAAGTATTTATTATAAAGAAAGAAAGAAAGTTTGAGGCATAAATGTTTAAGGCATAAATGGATTTTTAAATGTATAAGTATGTATTACTTTGATATATACTGAAAATGTTATCTTAAGGCATAAATGGATTTTTAAATGTATAAGTATGTATTTATTTGATATATACTGAAAATGTTATCTTAATGAAAATGTACACTCACTAGGCTCCTTTAGCTCATTCTTTTCCATATGTTTCAAAAACATTTTGGGACCTAGAGACAAGTCTGTAGGTAGAGTACCCTCTGTCTGCAGTGAGTTGGCCCGAAGTCGAGAGCGGCAGCATGTAGTACATTGTATGAAATAGTTTTGCATATTTTATATATCGAATAATTTGTCATGTATATATGCATATATGGATATATTTTGAAAATGAACTACTTAGGCGGTCGAGGCTTAAGTAGAGCTCGGAACCCACGATCTTTTTATAAGCGTGCATGTAATTGAAGAAGTTTTGAATGTTTTGATGATTTGAAGTGAATAAATGTATATGTGTATATATTGTGTTTGATTGGTTGTGGACGAGGAGTCCTAAAACGGAAGTTGAGAAGTTGAGGATTGAAAGATTAGAAGTGTTTTTAAATGTTTTCGCAGGTTTTGTAAATTTGGAAAGTCCAGAAGCGGAGAAATACGGCGATTTTATGAAAAATCCGAGTGTTGGAAAAAGAAAAAAAATTTATCCTTCTTCGCATTATTTTCTAAGATATATTAAGGATTGTAAGGGTTCCTCCGTGGATTTTATTTATTTACATTTTGAGGAAAAGTTTCTATATCCGTTAGATCTTGGAAATTTTCGGGTTCATGAGTTAATCGAGGTGGGATCCTTCATAATCCATCTACCACCATGATGCAAATAAACATTTACATGCCCTTCCATGTTGCCATGTAAAATAGAACACTCAATAAACAACAGCTTTACCAAATTAAATTAACACAAAACACTTTATCAAATTAAATTAACAAAAAACACTTTACCAGATTAAATTAACACAAAACAGGGGATCGTGAAAAACTAAAACTCGGTTAGTTTAACATCCTCAAACCTAGTTAAATTGTTGTTATTAATAAACACGAACCAATGGACAACAATAGAAATGGAAGAAAATGAACACAACTCAAACCAGTGGAAGCTGAGGTTCCAACACAACACAAAACAAATTTACAAATGGAAGAAGAAATTACCCTTCTTCGACGTCCAAATTTCTTGATGGCTGTTGAGGTTCTTTTGTAATTATCCAACGATATTTGGTCAAAAAGGAAGGTCCATCAAAGCAAAACCAGATAGAGTTGAAGAATCAAAGCAAAACCTAGGGTTGTCTTTGGCCCGAAGGTTGTATTTTGGAAGAAATTGGTAAAGATGAAATTAGGTTTTTTGATTTCCGCTAATTAGAAGCTCCTCGATTTTTAAATGTAATTATGACAAAAAATTGCCACATTAGCTGCTTACATGGCTAATTATATTTATATTTTATTCATATTTTTCGAAAACTGATATGTATCATTATAATACAATAAAACAAATCGGCATCTGAAATATCTCTAAGTAAGACAAACTATATCGGGTTGAGAATCGACTAAGATATGATTTGTAATAACTTGCATCGACTCGGGTGATATTATGCTTAACTGGTAGGAAATGCTTTTTTTTTATCTTAGCTTTAAAGCAACGTGAGCGTTCTGGAATTAAGCAGCGTTTATTTGATGTGAGATGTTACTGCAGGTCAACTGAAGGGTCATTTCCTGTTGGGATAAGATTCCGCTGGACATGATTCATTAGAACTAGGAGGATAGGCGCAATATTATTAAAGTTAAGAGTCAAGCATCAATGTTGAGAACCCTACAATAATAACCACACCACACCACACCCCACCCCACCCCCAACCAAAGAAAATCTTCCAAGTGTTATTTAAGACTCGCGAAGGGAAGGCTAGGTGTGACATTATTGTAGTCAGAGCCAAACATTAATGATAAGAACATCAATGTTAAGAACCCTACAATAATAACACACCCCACCCCCCCAGAGAAAATCTTCCAAGTGTTGTTTAGGACTCACGAAGAGAAGGCTAGGTGTGACATTATTGTAGTCAGAGTCAAACATTAATGATAAGAACACGACAATATTAATAACCACACTCCATCCCTATATCAGGCCTTTTCAGCACATAATAAGTTTACAACTGGTAGTTACAAATATTAATGAGAGGTGATATTTAGCCATTCTCGTCTAAAATTCTGCGTCTATCACTCTTTTTGTGTCTGTTCGTAACAATAGTGGTTATTCGTATGTTGGGTTTTATTTTGTTTACCGTGATTTCATTAAATGCTGATGTGAGTTTGGTTGTGTAAATGCGTCTTTGTTGCGTTTTCGTTTTTTGTAGTGCTTGTGCATTTTATTTGTGGAATGACAAGCGTTTTTATCGAACAGGCATTGAATAAAATTATAAGCATATTCAATTAAAAGAAACAACCGTCGTATTATGGTAGTTAATGCTGTTGGTAGATCGCATGTATTACAGTTAATATAATATTATCGAATGTAGGTTTGAGGCGATTTATTATGTGTTAATACTTTTTATGTTATGTTTACATCCTTTATAGTCTTATTGATTTGGTATCTACGTTTTTATGTCGATGTATTCTTAGTTTGAATGATAAAATTATTATTTTTAAATGAGACATTTTCACAATTCACAGGCCCTAAAAATGAATTTGAATTTAGTAGGATGTCTCTTGAGAGCCCCTTCACAATTTCATAAAATTTAATATTGAACAAAAGATGTCTCTTTAAAGGACACCTTAATGATTCTAGAAACATTTTAAGATTGAAGTTGAACAAAAATTGAATTTGTTACTAAAAACATCTTCTGAAGGGACGTTTTCCATAATTCTACAAAATTCAATATTCTAGTAAAGATGACATGAAGAGATACTTAAAGTTAAAAAAAAAAAAAATTTATAATAAAAGTTTTTCTCGAATAGGTATTCTCCATAATTCCACAAAATTCAATAGTAAATGAATGATTCTAAAAAATTACATTTAACTTATGTAACTTTCCACTACTTGAAGCTGATAACAACATATTTGCCTAGATGATTACTTATAAGGACGACATCATAGCTGATGTGCTTACAAATATGTTATCAAGCAGGATTCATTTGGACAGTACTCGAAGAATAGTTTGTTTGATAGATCCCACAATTTTTTTTGCAATTGCTTACAGCTTCCAACATGAGGTCCCATGCACCTTCAGTGGATCAGATTAGTCACTCATATATATGACGAAATAATTCCATAACAAGTTGTTCTTTCTTTTCAACAATAATATTCCATTTCGAATCAAATTGATAACTACACCACATAGTAAGAGCCAAACATTAATGATAAGAACATCCATGATAGAACCCTACAATAATAACACCCCCCCCCCACCCCCACCCAAAGAAAATCTTCCAAGTTTTGTTTAGGACTCACGAAAGTAGAGTGTGACATTATTGTAGTCAAATCCAACATTAATGATGTAAGTAGAAATTCGATTTACGGAATAAAGGAAATGAAATCGTAATTTCGATTAAAAATTGTGATTTCGGTTAAAAATAAAAATTAGTCTCTAGATCTCGGATGTGAAAGCAGTTTGCTTGTAGTTGGAATCGTCTCATGAGAAATCTAGTTAGCGCGTGTTCGTAATATTACGGGACGGTCGGGTTGGCCAGCGTTTTTCGGCTTGTCGCATTTCGGGTCTTAGGTAAAACGATTTAGTTGTGACGAAGTGTCAGCGTATATGTCTTCAATGTCTGTAAGTGGTTTGAGTAGAGAAATGATGAAAAAATGATGGCAGAGTGATCATGAGATATCGAATCTACGAGTAAAGGGCATAAATGGTCGATTATAGGTTGATTTTGGAAGTCACTAAAGGACAAAAAGTGTAATAGTGCTTCATCTCCTTAAAAGCCAAAGCAAAAACGTGGAAATGCATTTTGAGATCCAGTGGCTCCATTTTTGAGAGAATTCTTTCCCCAGAGAGAGAAACCTGCAGAAATCTGTGAATCCGACCGTCGGCGGTCTTGAGTACAGAAGGAAAACGTTACACACGGGCGGGCTACGCGAGGGACTCGGTTGTGAGTTTTTAATGGCCTTCCGAGGAGTAGGATTTTCCTCTTGAGTTTTATTAAGTTTTAAATCTTTATAAATGTTTGAGTCGGAGAATGGCGTGAGGGCCGTTTGATCGGAATCCCAAACAGGACGAATTGATAAATTTTGGAAACAAATGTTGAGCCGTAACCGTGAGGGCTGTTTGGGAGTTTAAATTCCCTTTGCAAAATTGTAATAAATCGTGTATTGGTTGGTTTAAGGCGCGAGGGTACATTAGATCGATCCAAAACTTGGGACCCGGGTGATGGAAAAATTTTTGGATTAGCATTTGTGACGAGTCGAATTTTAGTGGGCTGTTTGTGTGGCAATTATGCATTAAAATCATGCTTTGATTGAAATTGGTCGGGAATGGCCGTGAAATGCGGGTTCACAAAGTGAACTGATGATTGAATGTGTGTTTGAACCGTAAAACCTAGGTTTTTACTGTTCATAGGAATAGTGACACAAAAATATATTTTTGTGTAAATAAGTGGTTGGCCGAGTGATTTAAATTAAATTGCTTGTGTTTGATCATTAGCCCAAGTGAGTTAATTTTGATGTATGAGTTGTAACATTACATAACATGATTGTGTGATTTGAATTATGCGAGTATATTAAATGTTTATATATTTGCATGTGATTAGGCGTATTGGGCGCGTAATAAATTCGTATCTCTTGGAACATCACAGAGATTTATAGGAGTTAGTCTCTTGAGATGAGTCCTAGAAGAAATTAGTTCGGAGTAGTCTAAAATATTAATTATCGGGTAGTCCACCAAACTAAAATATCAATCGTGAATGATTTCCGATTGATATTCGTCGGAGGGTAGTCATGAACAATTAATGTCGATCGTGGATGACTTTGCGATTGATATATGTCGGTTGTCGAAACTGTCATGATAGTGCCATCTGAGGAACTGGCGAGTGTGGAGAGTCGATGAGGACTCGGGATCGAGTTGATCATGTAGACATTCAGTAGGATCATGCATTTGCTTGAATGTGTGTTTGCCTGGAACATTACGTGCTGACTTGGGTGGTGAGTAGCGCGCTTGGGCGGTCTCTCTTGAGCTTTAGCTCCACCCACGAGTCTGGGACCCCCCCTTTTCTGGTGCGGGAGCGTGCGAGAGAGGCGGTTCGTCGCTAGGTTGTATTGAAGAAAGCGGGTTTGTGTGGCTTTGGTGTATCTGTGTATTAGAACTTTAAGTTTAATGTTTTGTATTGTATAAGAGTAAACGTATTAACTCTTATGCTTATTGGGTATATAGTTGGATTCATAGTTGGTATGTATATTGAGTATTGTTTATGGGCCCAAGTGGCCGTATTACTCATGTAACTGGATTATTTCATATATTGGATTGTTTGGGACAGGATATGCGAGGTTTGTAATTAGGTGGCACAAAATCTGAAGGAGGCTACTACTTGAATTCCCGAAGTGGCTTGAATGGCTTGACATCCACTTGTATTCAGCGGAGTTGGCGAATTTAGTCAGCGGACTACGATAAGAGTCACAAATGATAAGAACCGCGACAATATGCGACACTCCATCCACTATTTCGGGCCTTTTCCAAGCTTTTATAATAAGTTTTACAAATGAGTAGTTGTACAAATATTAATGGAGGAGATTTTTAATGAATTCTGTCACGAAATTACCGATCTATACCTCTTTTATTAATCTGTTCCTAACAAAGCTTTGGTTATTCCACATTACATCTGGTTTTATTTTATTTTGATTTATTATTATTGATGTTTGGACTTATTAATAAATGCGTCTTTATTCGTTTTGTTTTTGTGGTCTTATTATGACTTTTTTATTTGTGTGTATAAGGAGTAATTGGCTGATAAACATTTTATGAACAAATTTATCATTAAATTCTTAGCTCATTGGTCAAAAAGCGATAATCATGTATGGTTTTGAATATGTAACATTCAAGACTTGAGTCGTGTGATACAGTCATTTTATAATATTGCTCGAATGTGAGTTTGGTTGATTTATTATGTTAATAAGCTTGTGTTATGTTTAAATCGCTATAGTTTTAAGCGATTTGGTATCTACGTTTTTATCTGATGTATTGTAGTTTGAATCGATAAAATTATTATTATTATTTTTAAAATGATACATTTTCACAATTCTCATACCCACAAAAAATGAATTTGAATTTGGATTGGGATGTCTCTTAGGGCCTTTACATTGTCAGAAATTTAATATTGAGCAGATGTACCAAGGTGCTTTATGATTACAGAAACTTTTAAGATTGAAGTTGAGCAAAAATTGAATTTGTTACTAAAGCATGTTTTGAAGGTTCAGCGAATTACACAAATTCTAATATTCCACTAAAAGATGACTTGAAGAGATCGCTTAAAGGATTTTTTTTTAAGAAACAAAATAGTAATGTATCACAAAAGTTTCTCGAGAGTATTCTCCATATTCCACAAAAATTGACAGTAAATGAGCGATTCTAAAAAAGTACATTTAAACATAGCATTTCACCTACTTCAAAAGCCGATAGCGACTTGTTGCCGCAGATGAGTTCTTGCCAAGATGACATCATAGGTGACTTGCAAATCTGTTATCAAGCAGGATTCATTTGGACAGTACTCAAAGAATAGTTTGTTTGATAGATCCCACAATTTTTTTTGCAATTGCTTACAGCTTCCAAAATGAGGTCCCATGCACCGTCAATGGATAAGATTAGTCACTCATATATATGACGAAATAATTCCATAACAAGTTGTTCTTTCTTTTCAACAATAATATTCCATTTCGAATCAAATTGATAACTATACATAGTAAGAGCCAGGCATAATATTAAACCACATCCATGATAAGAACCCTAATAATAGCACACCCCACCCACCCCACCCAAAGAAAATCTTCCAAGTGTTGTTTAGGACTCACGAAGAGAGAAGGCTAGGTAATGACATTATTGTAGTCGGAATCAACGTGTATTGAAAGGCATTAATATTAATAACGACACTCCATCCCTATTTCGGGCCTTTTCAACTTTTATAATAAGTTTTACAAATAGTGGTTATTACAAATATTAATGAGAGAGATTTTAATGCATTCCGATACGAAGTGCTGCGTCATCATAACTTTGTGTCTGTTACAAAACAGTTTATTAGTATGGTTTTATTTTATTTTTAAAGTGATTTCGTTGTCTTTGTTGTGATGTTTTGGACTTGTGTAAATGCGTGCTATTCTGGCGTTTGTTTTATTAGTCTTATTATAGCGTTTATTTGTAATGCGGGTAATTTAGACGAGCAAAGCGGGTTTAAATTAGGGCGTCAAATAAGGTATAAGCATATTCAATTAAAAGAACAGCCAAATCATATTATGGTTTTGAATATATTTATTGAAACGATGCATTATATTATAATTATTTATAATATTATGAATGTGTGGTTTGAGGGTGATTTATTATGTTAATAACATTGTTATGTTTAAATCCTTTATAGTTTAGCGATTTGGTATCGATGTATTCTTTAGTTTGAATCGATAAAATTATTATTATTATTTTTTTAAAATGATACATTTCACAATTCTCATACCCACAAAAAATGAATTTGGAATTTAGTTGGGATGTCTCTTAAAAGACACACTTCCCACAGTTTAAATGAAATTTAATATTGAGCAAAGATGTCCAAGGTCGCTATGATTAAAAAGCTTTTTAAGATTGAAGTTGAACAAATTGAATTTATTTACTAAAACGCTTGAAGGGACATTTTATAGTGCAAAATTGATATTAGCAGATGACTTGAAGGAACGCTTAAAGTTTTTTTAAGCAAATGAATGTATCATAAAAGTTTTCTCGAAGAATTATTCTCCATAATTCCCTGAAAATTGACGATAAAAGAGCGATTAAAAATTACATTTAAGCTTACATGGCAGCCACGCTCTTGGCTTGATAGCAACATTCTTGCAGATGATTACTTATAGAGACGACATCATAGTGATGTCTTTACAAATACGTATCAAGCCTTGGGATTCATTTGGATAGTATAAAGAATAGTTTGTTTGATAGATCCCACAATTTTTTTTGCAATTGCTTACAGCTTCCAAAATGAGGTCCCATGCACCGTCAATGGATAAGATTAGTCACTCATATATATGACGAAATAATTCCATAACAAGTTGTTCTTTCTTTTCAACAATAATATTCCATTTCGAATCAAATTGATAACTACTCCACATAGTAAGAGCCAAACATTAATGATAAACACATCCATGATAAGAACCCTACAATAATAACACACCCCACCCCACGCCCACCTAAAGAAAATCTTCCAAGTGTTGTTTAGGACTCACGAAGAGAAGGCTAGGTGTGACATTATTGTAGTCAGAGTCCAACATTAATGATAAGAACACGACAATATTAATAACGACACTCCATCCTATTTCAGACCTTTTCAGCACATAATAAGTTTTACAAATAGTAGTTGTCTTTTTTTTTTTTTTTTTTTTTTTTTTTTTGAAATATTAATGAGAGGGTGTTTTTAGTAGATACCGATCACGGAAATTAAATCTAGCATCATCTTTTTTATTGTCATTTATAACAAAACTGGTTATTACGTCAAATACGGTTTTATTTTATTTTTCGTGATTCGTTGTATTAACATTTGTGATGTTTGAACATTATTAAATGCGTCTTTATTCGTTTTGTTTGTAATACCCTTGATCTTTGTTTGTCTTGGTTTAGTGAACAACAAATTTTATGGAACAGGTATAAATAAGTACCAAATGCAACCTCAATTAAAAGAAACACAAATCATAGTATGGTTTTGAATATGTTATTGAACTTGAGTCGCATGTATTCTGAGTCGACATAATATTATCGAATGTGTAGGTTTTGAGCTGATTTATTATGTTAATAACTTGTGTTATGTTTAAATCATTTATACATTTAGTTTGGTATTAGTTTTTATCGATGTATTCTTTAAGTTTGAATCGATAAGAATTATTATTAATTGTTTTTCAAATGATACATTTCCACCAGTCTCATACCTTGAAAAATGAATTTGAATTTAGTTGGGATGTCTATCTTAAGAGACACTTCACAGTTCATAATTTAATATTGAACAAGATGTCTCCAAAAGGGTCACCTTTATGATTCTAGAAACTTTTTAAGATTGAAGTTGAACAAAAATTGAATTTGTTACTAAAAACATCTTTTGAAGGGACATTTTCCATAATTAAAATTCAATGACTAGCTAAAGATGACTTGAAGAGCCTTAAAGTTTTTAAACAAATATTAATGTATCATAAAAGTTTTCTCGAAGAAGGTATTACCAGTAATTATGAAATTCAACGATGCAAATACAGGCGATTCTGAATTACATTTAAGCTTACATGGCAGCCGCACCCTCTTCAAGAAGCGATAGCAACATTTAGCACCAGATGATGCTATAAGGACGACATCATAGCTGATGTGCTTACAAATCTGTTATCAAGCAGGATTCATTTGGACAGTACTCAAAGAATAGTTTGTTTGATAGATCCCACAATTTTTGCAGTATACAGCTTCCAAAATGAAATCCCATGCTGAATCAATGGATAAAGATTAGTCACTCATATATATGACGAAAATTCCATAACAAGTTGTTCTTTCTTTTCCTTAATATTCCATTTCGAATCAAATTGATAACTACTCCCACATAGTAGAGCCAAACATTAATGATAAACATCCATGATAAGAACCCTACACAAGCGCCTTTTACGCCCACCCTAAAAAGAAAATCTTCCAAGTGTTGTTTAGGACTCACGAAGAAGGCTAGGTGTGACATTATTGTAGTCAGAGTCCAACATTAATGATAAGAACACGACAATATTAATAACGACACTCCATCCCTATTTCGGGCCTTTTCAACTTTTATAATAAGTTTTACAAATAGTAGTTGTACAAATATTAATGAGAGGTGATTTTTAAGCCAAATTACGTCTGAAATTACGTCTATATCTTTATTAATCTGTTTCTTTCAAAATGAGTTATTAAGTTTTATCTGGTTTATTTTATTTTAAGTGATTTGGTTGTCTTTGTTGTGATGTTTGGAACTTTGTGTCGTAAGAGTGGCACATTCTGGCGTTTGTTTTTTATTAGTGCTTGTGAGCTTTTTATTTGTGTGCGGAGTAATTTAGACCAGACCAAACATTTTATCGAGACAAGACGTCAAATGGAAATTATAAGCATATTCAATTAAAAGAAATGACAAATCGTAGTATGGTTTTGAATATGTTATTGAACTTGAGTCGCGTGTGATGCAGTCATTTATAATATTATCAGAATGTGTAGGTTTGGTGATTTATTATGTTAATAACTTGTGTTATGTTTAAATCCTTTATAGTTTTGCGATTTGGTATCTACGTTTTTATCGATGTATTCTTAGTTTGAATCGATAAAATTGTATTATTATTTTTTAAAATGATACATTTTCACAATTCTCATACCTGAAAAATGAATTTGAATTTAGTTGGGATGTCTCTTAAAGACACTTCACAGTTTCATGAAATTTAATATTGAACAAAAGTGTCTCTCAAGGTCACCTTTATGATTCTAGAAACTTTTAAGATTGAAGTTGAACAAAATTGAATTTATTCTTAAAAAGCATCTTTTGAAGGGACATTTTAATTAATTACACCAAAATTGATATTAACAAGGTGACGAAGAATCTTAAAGTTTTTTTAAGCAATGTTAATGTATCATAAAGTTTTTTCTCGAAGAGGTATTCTCCATAATTCCACAAAAAATTAAGCTGTTCAGTGACGATTACAAGAATTACATTTCAAACATGTAGCCAGCACTACTTGAGAGCAGTAACAACAGTTGCCACACAGATGATTACTTATAAGGACGACATCATAGCTGATGTGCTTACAAATCTGTTATCAAGCAGGATTCATTTGGACAGTACTCAAAGAATAGTTTGTTTGATAGATCCTGGTGCAATTGCTTGGCTTCAAAATGAGGTCCCATGCCGTCAGTGGATAGATTAGTCACTCATATATATGACAGAAATAATTCCATAACAAGTTGTTCTTTCTTTTCAGCAATAATATTCCATTTCAGATCAAATTGATAACTTCTCCACATAGTAAAGAGCCAAACATTAATGATAAACACATCCATGATAAGAACCCTACAATAATAACACACCCCACCCCCCCCCCTTGAAAATCTTCCAAGTGTTGTTTAGGACTCACGAAGAAGGCCGTGTGACATTGTAGTCAGAGTCCAACATTAATGATAAGAACACGACAATATTAATAACGACCTCCATCATTATTTGGGCCTTTTCAACTTTTATAATAAGTTTTACAAATAGTGATTTGTCTGAAATATTAATGAGGAGAATTGATTTTTAAGCGAATTCTCGATCTGAGGAAGTGCCGTCTATCCTCTTTTGTGAGGCGCATGCCGTGACCATCGTAGTGCAGCGGGTGGAAGGCTCATTTCGTAGGATATCGCCGTTCGAACTGGAGTTCGGCTTCGGCGCCAAGGAGATTCGGGCGGGTGCAGGGTGGCTGGTCGATGGGGCGTCTGCGGTATAAAGGCGGTGCAGGCCGGTTGGTGCCGAATCGCCCCGATGAACTAAGACCACAGGTCACAGGTTCGAGCCTGGTATGATGAGGAAATGAGTATCTATGAGTGGCCGCTGGCCCGTGGTGAATAGTGATGTAAGCGCTATTGTGGGGTCCACACCCTTCGTGATACGGGGTGCCCTTCGGTGTGGCAACGGGTCCACCCATCGCGTAACCCGCTGGAGTGCTTACCCGGAGTGGGTCGCTCAGCGGGAGCATGTCGTCTAGCATACGCAGCGTTTTCTTTCGCATAAAGTAGAGGCTCGAACCGGGACCGGGGCTTAAGGTCGATGGGGGCATCTCTTGCAGGCGGTAGTATTTCGGTTGGTAGTAAGGCCTGTGTGGCTGGTCTGTTGTGGAAGGCGAAAATGTTTGGGAGCATCGAGTGAGACAGCTGGCGCCGTGTTCTGAGTGGTTACGATGAGCACCTGAGCCACCCGTCACGAAAAGTGTGAACTTTTATGGCTCTGCCTTTTATTGGGAACCCACGTGCCATTGACCACCTCATGGGTACCGCCGGTGGAGCTCGCTCATGGATATCACCGTTCGACCGGAGTTCGCTCATCACGAGGAGATTGACCAGGGACTGGGGTGGCACTGGTCGATGGGAGCGTCTGCGGGTACCAAGTGAGCTAGTGAAGGATCCCGGGCCGGATCTCGTGAACGGGGGCTCGCCTCAACGGATATCGGCTTTCATTAAAGCGTAAATTAAAATCAGAGTGATGACAGCTCTGGTCTTGTGCATATCTTTTAAAAATAATGCAGACGAAGTCTTAAAAAAATTCTTTTCTTTTCTTTAGCAGATTTTTCGGGAATCGGCCGGAGTTTCCCTCTGTTTTTGGACTTTAAATTCTAGCGCGATGAAAACAATTAAAAACACTTCTAAACTTGATTCATCGGCTTATTATTAGGGCTCACTGCGTCCGCAACCCAAATCAAACATAATATACGTATATATACGTTTATTTGCTGAATCATCAAAACATTTAAACCTTATTCAATTCCATGCATAATTTGTCAACATGACAAAATATTCACATATACAATATGCAAATTATTTTCAATGCGATCGCATCGTCGTGCCATCGATGCTTCATTTCGGCTGCGCGGGGAGGATACTCTATTGGCTCCTGTCGGAACACGAAATGTTTTGAAACATACGGAAAAGAATAGGCTAAGCAGGCCGAGTGAGTGTACATTTTCATTAAAATAACATTTCGGTACATACCAAAATAATACATGCCCCATACAATTAAAATCCCATTTATACATTAAACATTTATCTTTAAACTTTCTTTCCATAAATACTTATACCATTAGAATCAATTTATGCTTTAAACATTTATACTTTAAACTTTCTTTCAATAAATACTTATGCATTTAAATTCATTTATGCTTTAAGCATTTATGCCTTAACAACTCTTCCTTTATTTCTTTCTTTCATTCTTTCTGATGGAACGGGAATAAACACACGAACAGTTTCCAGATGCGTGGTGAGAATGGTCGCATTCAGTCATAGCAAGCTACTGACTGCGGGCTTCGCAACTGCATGGGGTTCAGTCATAACTGCTATCGCGTGTAAGGATATTCTGCAAACAGCACATTTACTCCCTCAGTTAGTAACCTATAACTTTACCCTCTAAATCCTTACAGCAAAAGTACTTGACCGATACTCAGTCATAGAGTCATAGGGGGTTTAAGGTAACCATCAGTAAAACATTTCTTCAAATACATTTGTAAACACATTTAAATCCTTTACTTGATCATTAAAACACATATGCATTCTTTACACATCTTAAAACTTTCATAATACTTTAACATATGCATACATATTTCATATATACATGTATAAATACATTTATATCCTTTCCTTTATCATTAAAACACATATGCATTCTTCACACATTTTAAAACTTTCATAACACTTTATCATATGCATACATATAAATATATATATTGATGCAAGATAAAACATTTCCATATGCCTTAACATGTATAAACATTTCCATTAAACTTTCAACAACATTAAAACCATTCACTTTTAAAAACTCATTTTTCAAATATCATTTTCTTCATGATTCACCAGCTCGATCCGCTTGCTTCCCGTTGAGTTCCGTTCGAATCGATAGTCCTTTTCACCTTTTCCAAAGAAAATCCACAATTACACATTAACCATAATTTCCATTTAATCCACCATAAACACTCCTTCCTATATTCTTATTCCTCTAGGAATCTATTTTACTTAATTGAATCAATCAATCGGATCATCAAACTAAAAAAGTTATGGCATTTTCATGCCAACTAGTCATTACGATTTTTCTAGTAACAGTTTGTATTACTCATTTTTCCGAGGTCTTGACTTCATATTTTGACACTATGTCCTTATACTCATTTTAAAGCTAAGGTGCTAGGGTTCTATTCAATTGGAATCACCCAATTCGGAGCACCAGCTCACTTACGTCAAATAAGCAGGCTAATCTATGTTCAAAAACTGAACCCAGAATTTGGCTTGCACATGGTCCTACTTTAGTGAATTTTTAGGCCACTTAGGATCAGAATTTGGCGATACCTTCTTCTTAAGTTTTGTTCTCCTTCAAGTCTATTTTATTTAGCCACTTAAATCACTCAAATTGGATCAAAATTGAGTAAGTTATGGCCAAAATACCAAAACTGGTCAAAACAGAAAACAGGACATTTCCTGTACCGAGACTCTTTATACAAAATTGACGAAAATGTGTTTTACAACTTCCATTTTTTCTTTCACTCTAAACACTTAAATCTGATGCATTATACCCATTTCAACATAACACACACAATTCACTATCAAGCCTAACCCTTACTCTTGATTTTGTCAAAACCCTAACCTAAACCATGGCTTTCTCAGGTGATATTAAATTCAGCACCATTAAACCTTAAATACCATCAATTTAACATCCATACCAGAATTTAAGACATTAAACATGAAAACATCAAACCTAACTTTCCCACCATGAAAACTTACTTGTTTCTTGAGTTTCTTTAGCTCCTCTCCTTGATTTACCACTTGAAGATCACTTGGCTTGAATGAGGAAAAATCACATCTCTTCACCTTTGCCCTTTGCTTTTCTTCTTGCTTCTCCTTTCTCCTTTCTTTTCTCCCTTTTCTTCCCTCTCCTTTCTCTCCTACAGGTTTATGCTTTTTGAGAGACAAAATGAATTATTTTGTTTGTCTCCCCATTAAATCTTCTTTCCTTTAATTACAATTTGGTCCTCCATTTCTTTTATATTGCCAATCAACTTATTTTATTGCATTTGAGCCATGAACCTCATTGGTCAATTCTAATGAGTCACAAAACCCTAACTTGGCCCTTAAGAAATGTTTTGATTGGCTCTCATAAGAAAAATATCTCCATTTATCGAGATTTTTTATTCCTTTTTGTCTTATCTTGCTTTTATCTTGATTAACGTCAAATATTCTGTAGTGGAATCCTAAACTTCATTATTATGAAATATTCTAATTAAATCCTTCACGAGTGGATTCAGGCTTTGAAATCTGTCGGATTTAAAATCATTAAAATCGGAAATGCGGACAATAGCGTATTATTATCCGAATTACGTACGAATAGCCTGGAAACTATCCAAACGAACTCTGTTTCACTCCGGTTCAGCTTCGTTAGACTCTATGATTTATTCCAGACATTTTAGTATTTTCGGCCCAATTTCCGAAAAATTTCAGCGTAGGTTCCAATTTTCAGTCCGGAAATCACTATTCTCTTAAATTTCCAATTCTCTTCTAAATAGCAGTTCAAAGTCATAAGAACTGGGAATTTTCATAAAATCCTTTGCAACCTCATCTAGGATAAAATAAGAAAAAAAAATCACTATTCATTAGGGCACCCGGTTACAATTTTCGAAAATTTTCACTTCATGCCCAAATGATGTCCAGAGCGTTCTAAATTCTAATCCACTCTCGCTTCTATCATTAGACCTCAAATCAGTTCAATAACTACTATTATAACATTCAATAAAGGTTGAGTTTACAATCACCCTCCTTATAAAAATTTAGATCCTCGAAATTTAAATTCTCATGTTACTTCCTCTCTACCGTGATTCATCAAAACACCTTTACTAAAAGGAATCACTTTGTTTCAAAAGAACCTAATCATTTCGATCAACAAGATTTTAACCGGTCTTTCTTCATACGTCGAATCTTAACCAATTCAACCGGTTGATCTCTTAACACATGTGAAGAATGTCATATACTTTGAAGCATAGGAAATGTAAAATATGTCATGTATTACGCGATTCAGGTGGCAACCTCAGCCAAGAGCTACCTCTCAATTATTTCCATAATTTCATAAGTCCATATAGAGGACTTAACTTCCCTTTCTTTAGAATACTCGACACCCTTTCGGGGTGATATCCTCATAATACTGATCCCCCACCTAAAATTAAATCTCTCCTTGGGTTTATCAACATAACTACGTCAATCTTGAGCTATCTTTAATCTATCGATAACTTTAACATTATCTGTTGTGGCACCGAACAATTTATGAACCTAAAATTTTCTCTCCTTTCCTCATCTGACATAATGGAGTCTACACTTCCTTCCATATAAGGCCTCATAAGGCGCCATTTCAATGCTTGCATGATAACTATTGTGTAGGAAAACTCCATTAATGGTAAATGTCTTTCTAACTTCCTTTAAACTCTAACACCTGAAGCCTTGAGTATAACTTCCAATATACGTATGGCTCTTTCAGATTGGTCATCCGTGAAGTCGTACAATCTCTTTTATATACAACTCATTAACTTCTCAACTAAGTCACTATTTTTTCCATAGGTAGGAAGTGTAGTGGATTTGATCAATCTATCACAATCATATCACGTCATAACCACTGCGGCAAAGTGGAAATAAAAAATCCATCATTGATTCTCTCCCATTTCAACGAGGGATCGGAAGAGACTATAAGAACCACACCAAATCTTTGATGCTCAACCTTAGCACGACAAATGAGACATTTAGAAATAAATTCTACAACATCTTTCTTTATACCTCCACCTTTAGTATTCCCTTAAGGGTATGATACATTTAGTGTTTCCACTGATGCATCGCGCTGTCACGGGGAAAGAGTGAGCCTCTCCATGAATTTATTTCTTTAATCTTCCCACATCTAGTACATAACTGTGACCTATCATCACTATACCATATGCCCGTACTAAGAAATCCTTTTAATACACACTTGAGACTAGAAACTTCCCTTTTCAATTTAATCATGATCGTATCTTGAGTCTATAGCTCCCTTATCTTGTCTATTAGTATAGGACTAACATGAAATGTAGCTAGTAAGGCCCCAATATCTGTCAACTCTAGTCTCGCACCTAAAGACCTCAATTCCATAAATCTAGGGAGGTACACAACCTTTAGGTGAGATATGGAACCCGTAGGCTTCCTCACCAGAGCATCGGTTACCCGCATTAACATTTCCTGATGAATTTTCGATGGTCACTCATAATCCTTAATGAGTTGACCGTCTCCTCTGTCTCATATTTAACTTTTTCTATGTGAATAAATATTACATGTTCTTGTGATCTGTAAAAATTTTACATGCAACTCCATATCAGTAATGCCTCCATATACGTAAACCCGAACTACAACAACCAACTCTAGGTTATGTCTCGAGATAATTACTGCTCATGCTTTTGTTGCCTTAATCATATGCTATCACATTTTTCATGTTGCATTAACACACCCCCCTAAGCTCTGTCTAGAAGCATCACAATATCTTTGTATATACTTCTTGCCACTGACGAATTGTAAGAACTAGGGCTAAGGTCAAATTCCTTTTAGTTCCTTCGAATCTTTTCGACATGTCTCTTACCATAGAAACTTTTCATCTTTCCTTGTCAATTTAATTGAAAGGATCAGCTAACTTTACAAAATCCCATAACAACCTTAGATAATACCACCTTAACCTAGAAAACTTTTGTATCTCTGTCACATTCGTAGGTGGTTTTTCAGTTCTAATTTCTCAATCTTTTGAGGATCAACGAAACCCCCTTCACTTTGAAATCACATGCCTTAGAAAGCAACCTTGTCTAACCGGAACTAGAATTTACTAAGTTTGGCATGCTAAGTAAATAGGAATTTACTTAGATGCTCCTCATGATCTTCATTCTTTTGCTTAATTAGATTAAAATGTCATCAATGAATACTATAACAAACTGATCTAAATAATTTGAAGATCCTATTCATAAGATCCATAAAGCGGTGAATATAAGTTAGTCCAACTAGCATGACTAAAAACTCATAATGCACACATGCCGTGTTTTCAAAGTTGTCATAGGAACATCCTCGGCCTAATCTTTAATTGATGGTAACTTTGAGCTTAGATCCATTTCAAAATACCTCGTTCCTGTAATTGATCAAAGATCATCAATCACGTGTAAATGGGTGTTGATTACAACGTATTTCACTTTATTCAACTCTGTAATCAATATACAATCTTAAACTTTCATCATCATTTTTTTATAAACAGGCAAGCACTCCCCAAGGCGAAGTACTCGGCCTAACAAACCCTTACTCACAAGCTCATCCATTTATACTTTCAATTCTTTCAATTCTTTCAACTTTTAAGGAGCCATCATATAAGGTGCCTTAGCAATTGGTTCTGTCCTAGGGGTCATTTCAATCTAAAAATTAATATATATATATATATATATTTTTATATATACCTAGAAGATCCTCACGGAAATACATCAGGAAATTATTTGACTATCGGAATATCTTCCATTCGACTACCCGATATCCCTCCCTCAATATAAGCTAGAGTACCTTTGATATAACTTTCGAAGTATTTTACTAGCCCACATAACTGTCATATTATTGGTAGGTAGTATTTTCCGTAACCCACATAAAACAACCTCTGTCTTCCTTGGCTTATAGAACCTAACCTCTTTCCTATAACAATCCTTTGTAGCATGATGTCTAGATAGTAAATCCATGCCTAATATAACATCAAAGTCATGGATATCTAATAATATCGAGTACGCGAAACTCCTAGCCTCGATAATCACTCTGTTGTAACAATCAACTTTTCCATACTTTTCCTAGAATTGTAAAATCCTACCTGTTACACATTCATCATTATGTTCATTTCTTCCATTTCTTTCAACAATTACAAATTAACAATTCACTTAATGTGTCATTGATTCATAAGCTAAATTAAACGCATGCATTTTCAATTAACCATCTCATTACCCTCTATCCACGACCATGCCTTTCCAGGGATCTCTATCACGGAATCATAATTTCTTGCCTCTAATTGCCTTATCCTCTCAGCTGGACCTTTGTGCGGCTCACGGGCTGATTAAATGTTGTGGCTTCTTATCTGACCATACGCTCTAAAGGTATCTATCCTCCTACGACCTCAGGAGGCGGTGGCGGCCCTAGCTGTACTGCGGGTGGAGGAACATAATGAGACTCATCAACATGTTCCTCAGGTGGTGGTACTACTGCCTCAGGAGCTCTCCTGGTGGGTGGTCGGCCTCGACAGCCTTTTTCTGTAGATTCAAATTTTAATATGTCATGTAATGCATATATGATTTTAAATCACATAAATTTTTGTTTTTGTTTTTTGAAATCTTAAAAAGAAAACATTAAAACAATCATATAAAAATAAAAATTGTCAAATCTTTATAACATTTCAAAACCGCTCACGATACCATGTTGAAGGATCCCGACCGGTTAACCTCATGAACCCGAGGGGACCTCAGGCACTCAGCGGATATAGAAACTTTTCCTTAAAACCATAAATTAAATCAGTGGGCGAGCCCCTTTACAATTCTTCACATATCTTTTAAAAATAATGCGAGACGAAGTGCTAAAAAATTTCTTTTCTTTTCTTTTCCAACACTTAGATTTTTCGGGGAAAATGGGCGAGTTTCCTGTTTTTCGGACTTTCCCAAATTTACAAAGCACAGTGAAACATTAAAAACACTTCTAAACTTCAATTCATCAACTTCCATATTAGGACTCCTCGTCCACAACCCAATCAGAAACATAATATACATATATATACATTTATTTCTTTCAAATCATCAAACATTTAAACCTTATTCAATTCCATGCATAATTTTATCAAAACATGACAATATTCATATACAATATGCAAATTATTTCCAATGCAGTCACATGCGTCGTCTCCTCGATAGCTCGACTCCTTTGCACGGGAGGATCTCCCTACCGGCTCCTGTCTCGGAACACAGAAATGTTTTTGAAACATACGGGAAAGAATGAGCTACTTGAGCCCGAGTGAGTGTACGTTTTACGATTAAAATAACGTTTCGATCACGTAAAATAATACGTACTTATACAATTAAAATCATTTATACATTAAACATTTATGCTTTAAACTTTCTTTCCATAATACTTATACCATTAGAATCAATTTATGCTTTAAACATTTATACTTTAAACTTTCTTTCAATAAATACTTATGCATTTAAAATTCATTTACTTAAGCATTTATGCCTTAACCTTTCTTCCTTTATTTTCTTTCTTTCATTCTTTCTGAGTGGAACCTGTGGGAATAAACACACCAAATGCTTTCCGGCATCGACGGTGAGGGACACTATTCCGGGGCCATAACCACTACTACGCTGAGAAACTCACGCTTGCATAGGGTTCCAAATGCCATAGCACTTTATCACGTGCAAGGATATTACTCTAGGACACCTATTTTCCTCCCTCGCCAGTGAACCATAATCTCACTCTCTAAATCCTGCGCTAAAAGGTTTCTACGATATCGCCGCGCACAACTAGGGTTTAGGTAACCATCGGCAAACATTTCTTCAAATACATCAAACACATTTAAATCTTTACTTGATCATTGCATATACTTTACACATCTTAAAACTTTCTTTATATATCATTTTTAAGATATGCATTATATATTTCTATATATGTATAAATACATTTATATCCTTTCCTTTATCATTAAAACATATATGCATTCTTCACACATTTTAAAACTTTTCATAACACTTTTATCATATGCATACATATAAATATATATATTGATGCAAGATAAAACATTTCCATATGCTTTAATATACATAAACATTTCCATTAAACTTTCAGCTTAACATTAAAACCATTCACTTTTAAAAACTCATTTTTTCCAAAATATCATTTTCACTCACAGTTCACCGCTCAATCCCGCTTGCTTCCCGTTGAGTTCCCGTTCCCGTCCGATAGTCCTTTTCACTCTTTCAAGAAAATCACAATTACATTAACCATAATTTCCATTTAATCCACTATAAACACTATTCCTATATTTTATTCCTCTAGGAATCTATTTTACTTAGAATTGGAATCAATCCAATCGGATCATCCAACTAAAGTTATGGCATTTTCATGCCAACTAGTCATTTTACCGATTTTTCTAGTGACAGTTTGTATTACTCATTTTTCCGGGGTCTTAACTTCATATTTTGACACTATGTCCTTATACTTATTTAAAGCTAAGGTGCTATGGCTCTATTCCAATTGGAATCACCCACCCGAGCAATCGAAACTCTACTTTACGTCCAAATAACCGGCTAATCTATGCTCAAAACTGAACCAGAATTTGGCTTGCACATGGTCCCTACTTTGAGTGAATTTTTTAGGCCACTTAGGATCAGAATTTCATGATACCTTCTTTTCTTAAGTTTTGTTCTCCTTCAAGTCTATTTTATGTAGCCACTTAAATCACCAAATTGGATCAAAATTGAGCAAGTTATGGCCAAATACCAAACTGGTCAAACAGAAAAACAGGACATTTCCTGTACTGAGACTGCTGCCCAAAAATTGACCAAAAATGTGTTTCTCTTCCATTTTTTCTTTCACTCTAACACTTAAATCTTGATGATTAACTCTATTTCAACATAACACACACAATTCACTATCAAACCCTAACTCCTTACTCACTGATGTCAAAACCCTAACCTAAACCATGGCTTTCAATTGATATTAAATTCAGCACCATTAAACCTTAAATACCATCAATTTAACATCCATACCAGAATTTAAGACATTAAACATGGAAAACATCAAACTCTAACTTTCCCACCATGAAAACTTACTTGTTTCTTGAGTTTCTTTGGCTCTTCTCCTTGATTACCACTTGAAGATCACTTGAAAGTTTGAATGAGGAGAAAAATCACATCTCATACTCGTCCTTCACTTTTCTTTTCTTGCTTCTCCTTTCTCCTTTCTTTTCTCCCTTTTCTTCCCTCTCCTTTCTCTCCTATGGGTCTCCTTAACTTTTTGAGAGACCAAAAATGGAATTATTTTGTTTGTCTCCCATTTAAATATTCTAACTTTCCTTTAATTACAATTTGTCCTCCATTTCTTTATATTGCCAACTAACTATTTATTGCATTTATTCATGAACCTCATTGGTCAATTCTAATGAGTCACAAACCCTAACTTCTAGCCCTTACAGTTTTGATTGGCTCTCATAAGAAAATATCTCCATTTTATCGCATTTTTATTCCTTTGTCTTATACGTGAGCATCGACAAACGTCAAAATATTCTATGGTCGTTCAAACTTCAAATTGACTACGAATATTCTAATTAAATCCTTTCCACGCGATTCCAGTTTGCGAATCACCGAAATCTGATTTAAAAATCATTAAACGGAAATCCCGACAATAGCGTATTATTATCCGACCACGCTCGATCGCTGGAACTATCCAAACGGACCCTGCTTCACCGCTTCGCCTGCTAGGACTCTATGATTGATTCCGACATTTTCGTATTTCTACCACTTCGAAAAATTTCAGCATTACTCCACCCTACCCGAAATCACTATTCACTTAAATCTCCCATTATCTTTAAATATCACCAAAGTCATAAGAACTGAAATTTTCTTAAAACTCGAAACTCTCCATCCGGATAAAATAAGAAAATCACTATTCATTAGGTAACTGCTACAATTTTCAAATTTTCACTTCATGCCCAAATGATGTCCGCAGCGGTTTCTAAATCTCCTAATCCACTCTCGCTCTATCATTAGACCTCACCGGGTCAATAACTACTATTATAATATCGAATAAGGTTAGTTTTACAATCAATTTCTCCTTATAAAATTTCGCTCCTAAATTTGTAAATTCTCATGTTGCTTCCTCTCTACCGTGATTCATCCAAAACACCTTTACTAAAGGAATCACTTTGTTTCAAAGAACCTAATCATTTCGATCAACAATTTTAACCGGTCTTTCTTCATACGTCAAATCTTCTTTCAATTCAACCGGTTGATCTCTTAACACATGAAGCAACTACTATACTTTCAAGCATAGAAATGTAAATATGTCATGTATTCTCGCCAATTCAGGTGGCAACTCTCAACCAAGACGCTTTACCTCCAATTATTTCCATAATTTCATAAAGTCCCATATAGAGAGGACTGAACTTCCTTTCTTTCCTCCGAGATATCAACATCTCTTCCCAGGATATCTCTATAAAATACCGATCCCCACCTAAAATTCCAAATCTCTCCTCAATAATAACATAACCCTTTCACAATCTCGAGCTATCTTTAATCTATCACCGATAACTTTAACATTATCTCGTTGTAGCCCGAACAATTTATGAACCTAAAATTTTCTCCCTTTCCTCATCCCAACATAATGGAGTCCTACACTCCTTCCATATAAGGCCTCATAAGGCGCCATTTCAATGCTTCAGATAGATAACTATTATCAGAGGAAACTCCATTAATGGTAAATGTCTTTCCTAACTTCCTTTAAACTCTAACACACAAGCCTTGAGCATAACTTCCAATGTCTCAAGGGCTCTTTCGACACATCCGTGAAGTCGCATAATCTCTTTTATATACAACTCACCAACTTCAACTAAGTCACTATTTCCATGCAGAAATTGACCGATTCGTCAATCTATCCACACAATCACCTATATCACGTCATAACCACTCCGGCAAAGTGGAAATAAAAAAAAATCCATCAGATTCTCTCCCATTTCCACCGAGGATCGGGAAGAGACTATAAGAACCCCGTAAATCTTTTGATGCTCAACCTAACTTTTGACAAATGACATTTAGAAATAAATTTACAACATCTTTCTTTATACCCCTCCACCTTAGTATTCCCTTAGGGTATGATACATTTTAGTGTTTCCCGATGCATCGCCTATGCGTAAGAGTGAGCCTTCCCATAATTTATTTCTTAATCTTCCCACATCTAGTACATAACCTCGTGACCTATCATCACTATACCATATGCCCGTACTAAAATCCTTTTAACCGCCTAGACTCGCCCCTTTTCAATTTAATCATGTGATCGTATTCGGAGTCTATAGCTCCCTTATCTTGTCTATTAGTACAAGACTAACATGAAATGTAGCTAGTAAGGCCCCACATCTGTCAATCCTCTAGTCTCGCACCTAAAGACCTCAATTCCATAAATCCAGTGGAGGTACACAACCTTAGGTAGATATGGAACCCGTAGGCTTCCTACTAAGAGCATCGGCCAATACATTAACATTTCCGATGGTACTCAATAGTGCACTCATAATCCTTAATGAGTTCAACCCATCTCCTCTTGGCTCTCATATATTTAACTTTTCTATGTGAATAAATATTACATGTTCTTGTGATCTCGTAAAAATTTTGCATATGCAACTCCATATCGTAATGCCTCCATATACGAGAGCAAAGACTACAAATAACCAACTCTAGGTTATGTCTCGTATAATTTCATTTCATGCTTTTTCAATTACTTTAAATCATATGCTATCACATTTTCATGTTGCATTAACACACCCCTAAGCTCTGTCTAGAAGCATCACAACATACTGTGATATGCTTTTCTTGCTCCCGACTTTAATTGTAAGAACTAGGGCTAAGGTCAAAATTCCTTTGTTCATCACAATCTTTTCGACATGTTCTACCATAGAAACTTTTCATCTTTCCTGTCAATTTAGTCAAAGGGATCCGCTAACTTTTTGAAAAATCCCTTTAACAACCTTCCGATAATACCCCTCGCTTAACCTAGAAAACTTGTATCTTCCGTCACATTCGTAGGTGGTTTTCAGCCTCACAATTTTCTCAATCTGAGGATCACCGTAAACCCCTTCATCAAATCACATGCCTGTAAAGGCAACACTGTCTAACCAGAACTAGAATTTACTAAGTTTGGCATACTAAGTAAATAGAATTTACTTAGATGCTCCTCATGATCTTCATTACTGCTTAAATAGATTAAAATGTCATTAATGAATACTATAACAAACTGATCTAAATAAGGCTGAAAGATCCTATTCATAAGATCCATAAAAGCATTTGAATATATTAGTCCTGTCAAATAATTAAAACTCATAATGCCTATACCGTTTTCAAAGTTGTCAAGTAGGAACATCCTCTGACCTAATCTTTAATTGATGGTAACCCAGCTTAGATCCATTTTCAAAATACTCTCGTTCTGCAATTGATCAAAAGATCATCATCCGTAAACAAAGATTTGCAGATTTCACTTTATTCAACTCTATAACTGAATATGCCAATCTTAACCACGGCTTTTTTTTTATAGAATAGAACCTGCACTCCCTAAGGCGAAGTACTCGCCTAACAAAACCCTTACTCACAAGCTCATCCATTTATACTTTCAATTCTTTCAATTCTTTCAACTTTAAGGAGCCATCATATAAGGTGCCTTAGCAATTGGTTCCGTCCCTAAAGGTCATTTCAATCTAAAAATTAATATATACAAGTATATATTTATATATACCTAGAAGATCTAATATAATCCGGAAATTATTTGACTATCGTAACATCTTCCATTCGACTACCATTATCCTCACCTCACAGCACAAGCTAGGTACCTTTGGATATGAACTTTCATATTTACCAAACATAACTCGTCATATTATTTGTAGGTAGTATTTTCCGTAACTCCACATAAAACAACTCTCGTCTTCCTTGGGCTTATAGAACTCAACTCTCTTCCTATAACAACTTTGTAGTGCATGATGTCTAGATAGTAACCATGCCTAATATACACAAAGTCATGGATATCCAATAACACTGTCCGCTAAAACTCCTAGCCTCCAATAATCACTCTGTTGTAACAATCAACTTTTCCATACTTTTCCTAGGGTGGCAAAATCCTACCTGTTACACATTCATCATTATGTCTTCAATTTCTTCCATTTTCTTTCAACAATTACAATTAACAATTCACTTAATGTCATTGATTCACTTAAGCTAAATTAAACGCATGCATTTTCACTAATCCATCTCATTACCCTCTATCCACGACCATGCCTTTCCAGATCTCCTATACCCCGTCATAATTTCTGGCTTCTAATTGCCTTATCCTCCTTCAATGGACACCGTCGGTCTACCGCCGATTAAATGTCAGATAACATCCGGTTTTCATCCGTCTAAAGGTATCTATCCTCCCACGACCTCAGGAGGCGGTGGCGGCCCTGGGCCAGATCACGTGCGTGGATAGAACATACGCAGACTCCATCAACATGTTCCTCGTGTGGTGGTACTACCGCCTCAGAGCCCCGTGGGTGGCCTCACTGACGACGATTTTTCCGTGGAATTCAAAATTTTAATTATGTCATGTAATGCATATATGATTTTAAATCACATAAATTTTTTTGTTTTTTGCTTTTGAAATCTTAAAGAAAACATTAAACAATCATATAAAAATAAAATTGTCAAATCTTTTATAACATTTTCAAAACTTCGCCTGATACCATGCTGAAGGATCCCGACCCAGACACCTCATGAACCCGAGGGGGACCTCCCTACTCCAACCGATATAGAAAACTTTTCCTTAAACCATAAATTAAAATCCGTGGAGCGAACCCCTTTACAATTCTTCACATATCTTTTAAAAATAATGCGGAAGCGAAGTGCTAAAAAAAAATTTCTTTTCTTTTCTTTTCCAACACTTAGATTTTTTTCAAGAAAATCGGCCAGAGTTTCCTCGCTTTTCTGACTTTCCACCCTACAAACCCGATGAAAACAATTAAAAACACTTTAAACTTCAATTCATCAACTTCCATATTAGACTCCTCATTCACAACCCAACTCAAACATAATATACATATATATACATTTATTTCTTTCAAATCATCAAAACATTTTAAACCTTTTATTCAATTCCATGTACAATTTTATCAAAACATGACAAGTAAAATATTCACATATACAATATGCAAATTATTTTCAATGCAAGCCACATGCCGCCTCCTCGATAGCTCGAACACTCCACCGTACAAAGAGGATACTTACCTAGCCACCTGTCTCGAACCCGAAATGTTTTTGAAACATACGGAAAAGAAATGAGCTAACGAGAGCTCAAAGGAGTGTACATTTTCATTAAAATAACATTTTCAGCATATACCAAAATAATACATACTATACAATTAAAATCCATTTATACATTAAACATTTATGCTTTTAAACTTTCTTTTCCATAAATACTTATACCATTAGAATCAATTTATGCTTTAAACATTTATACTTTTTTGAAACTTTCTTTCAATAAATACTTATGCATTTAAAATTCATTTATGCTTTAAGCATTTATGCCTTAACTTTTCTTTCCTTTATTTCTTTCTTTCATTCTTTTCCGATGGAACCTGTGGGGAATAAACACACCGACGCTCTCGGCACCGACGGTGAGGGGCACAATACATTCCAAATATAACCACTACGTCAAGGAGAAACTCACGCTGGCATAGGGTTCCAAATTACAAGACTTTATCGTGTAAGGATAATACTCTAGGACACCTATTCTCCCCGCTGCAACCTATAACTTTACCCTCTAAATCCTTACACGCTCAGTACTTCGCCGATATCGTCATAACAGTCATAGGGGTTTAGGGTAACCATCAAGAAACATTCTTCAAATACACGAAACACATTTAAACTTTACTTGATCATTAAAACACATATGCATTCTTTACACATCTTAAAACTTCTTCATAATACTTTAACATATGCATACATATTTCATATACATGTATAAATACATTTATATCCTTTCCTTATCATTAAACACATATGCATTCTTCACACATTTTAAAAACTTTCATAATACTTATCATATGCATACATATAAATATATTGATGCAAGATAAAACATTTCCATATGCCTTAACATGTATATGCATTTCCATTAAACTTTCACCTTAACATTAAAACCATTCACTTTTAAAAACTCATATTTTTTTCAAAATATCATTCCTTTCACTCACAGTTCACCGCCAATCCCGCTTGCTTCCCCTGAGTTCCCGCTCCCGGGTCCGATAGTCCTTTTCACCTTTCCAAGAAAAAACCCACAATTACACATTAACCATAATTTCCATTTTAATCCACCATAAACACTCATTCCTATATTCTTATTCCTCTAGGAATCTATTTTACTTAGAATTGGAATCAATCCACCGATCATCCAACCAAAGTTATGGCACGATGCCAACTAGTCATTTTACCGATTTTCTAGTAACAGCTTGTATTACTCATTTTTCCTGAGGTCTTGACTTCATATTTTGATACTATGTCCTTATACTCATTTAAAGCTAAGGTGCTAAGGGTTCTATTCCAATTGAATACCACCTTACCCGATGTCTTAAACTCACTTTACGCTCCAAATAACCGGGCTAATCTATGTTCAAAACTGAACCAGAATTTGGCTTGCACATGGTCCTACTTTGAGTGAATTTTTAGGCCACTTAGGATCAGAATTTGGCGATACCTTCTTCTTAAGTTTTGTTCTCCTTCAAGTCTATTTTATGTAGCCACTTAAATCACTCAAATTGGATCAAAATTGAGCAAGTTATGGCCAAAATATCAAAACTGGTCAAACAGAAAATATGACATTTCCTGTACTGAGACTGCTGCCCAAAATCGACCAAAATGTGTTTCTTCCATTTTTCTTCACTCTAAACACTTAAATCTGATGCATTATACCCATTTCAACATAACACACGCAATTCACTATCAAACCCTAACCCTTACTCACTTGATTTTGTCAAACCCTAACCTAAACCATGGCTTTCTCAATTGATATTAAATTCAGCACCATTAAACCTTAAATACCATCAATTTAACATCCATACCAGAATCTCTACACATTAAACATGAAAACATCAAACCCCAACTTTCCCACCATGAAAACTTACTTGTTTCTGAGTTTCTTTGGCTCTCTCCTTGATTACCACTTGAAGATCACTTTTGAAAGCTTGAATGAGGAGAAAATCACATCTCATACCTTGCCCTTCACTCTTTTTCTTCTTGGGTTTCTCCTTTCTCTCTCCTTTCTTTTCTCCCTTTTCTTCCCTCTCCTTTCTCTCCTACGGTTCCTTAACTTTGAGAGACCAAATGAGAATTATTTTGTTTGTCTCCCCATTTAAATATTCTAACTTTCCCTTTAATTACAATTTGGTCCTCCATTTCTTTTATATTGCCAATCAACTTATTTTATTGCATTTGAGCCCATGAACCTCATTGGTCAATTTCTAATGAGTCACAAAACCCTAACTTAGCCCTTAAGAAATGTTTTGATTGGCTCTCATAAGAAAATATCTCCATTTTATCGATTTTTATTCCTTGTCTTATACGCTTTTATACCGTATTAAACGCCAAAAATATTCTATGGTCGTCTAAACTTCAAATTGACCATGAAATATTTAATTAAATCCTCAATAAAGGATTCCGTGCTTTGAAATCACCGAAATCTGATTAAAATCATTAAAACTCCGAACCCGACAACAGCGCATTATTATCCGACCACGTCGGACGCTTGAAACTATCCAAACGGACTCGCCACCGCTTCAGTTTCGTTAGACTCTATGATTGATTCCGACATTTTCGTATTTCGCCCAATTTCGAAAAATTTCAAAGACGCACTCCACCTCAAATCCGAAATCACTATTCACTTAAATCTCCCATTATTCCTAAATATCAGTTCAAAGTCATAAGAACTGAAATTTTCTTAAAAATCCCTTTGCAACCCTCCATCCGGATAAAATAAGAAAAAATCACTATTCATTAGGGGCACCCAAGCAATTTTCGAAAAATTTTCTACCATGCCCAATGATGTCCGTAGCGTTCTAAATTCTAATCCACTCTCGCTTCTATCATTAGACCTCAAATCAGTTCAATAACTACTATTATAACATTCAATAAGGTTGGGGTTTTACATCTTTTTATTAATCTATTTCCTAACAAAACTGGTTATTCCACGTACATCTGGTTTTATTTTATTTTTCGTGATTTCGTTGTCTTGTTGTGATGTTCGACTGCGGTCATCGCCTTGTTACTGGCTGCTTTGTTTTTGTGGTCTTATTATGGACGCTATTTGTGTGCGGGTAATTTAGACGAACAAATGCTTTTATCGCATAAGGACATCAAATAAAATTATAAGCATATTCAATTAAAAAAGAAACAACAAATCATATTATGGTTTTGAATATGTTATTGAACTTGAGTCGCATGTACTCAGTCACTATAATATTATCAAACGCGGTGTGTTTCTGAAATGATTATTACGTTAATAACTTGTGTTATGTTTCATCCTTTATAGTTTTAGCGATTTGGTATCAATGTATTGCTAGTTTGAATCAATAAAATTATTATTATTATTTTTTTAAAATGATACATTTTCACAATTCTCATACCCACAAAAAATGAATTTGAATTTAGTTGGGATGTCTCTTAAAGAGACACTTCCCACAGTTTCATGAAATTTAATATTGAACAAAAGATGTCTCTCCAAAGGTCACCTTTATGATTCTAGAAACTTTTTAAGATTGAAGTTGAACAAAAATTGAATTTGTTACTAAAAACATCTTTGAAGGACATTCTTCATAATTCTACAAAATTCAATATTCCACAAAAGATGACTTGAAGAGACACTTAAAGTTTTTTTTAAACAAATATTAATGTATCATAAAAGTTTTTCTCGAAGAGGTATTCTCCATAATTCAACAAAAATTCAACAAAGAAGAACTGCATTCTAAAAATTACATTTAACTTCAGAATCTTCACCTACTTCCAAGAGCAAAGAACAACTTAAGGCTGCCCTAGATGATTACTTATAAGGACGACATCACAGCTGATGCTTACAAACTTATCAAGGTACATTCATTTGGACAGTACCAAAGAATAGTTTGTTTGATAGATCCCACAATTTTTTTGCAATTGCTACACTTCCAAAATATGTCCATGCACCAATAATGGATATGATTATCACTCATATATATGACGAAATAATTCCATAACAAGTTGTTCTTTCTTTTCAACAATAATATTCCATTTCGAATCAAATTGATAACTACTCCACATAGTAAGAGCCAAACATTAATGATAAACACATCCATGATAAGAACCCTACAATAATAACACACCCCACCCCACGCCCACCTAAAGAAAATCTTCCAAGTGTTGTTTTCAGACTAATGAAGAGAAGGCTAGGTGTGACATTATTGTAAATGTGAGTCCAACATTAATGATAAGAACACGATAATATTAATAACTTACACATCCCTATTTCTCGGCCTTTTCAACTTATAATAAGTTTTGATAAATAGTATTGTACAAATATTAATGAGAGGTGATTTTTATTTCATTCCTCAATCCGAAATTACCAATCTATATCTCTTTTTATTAATCTATTTCCTAACAAACTGTTATTCCAATGTGATATCCGTTTTTTATTTTGTTTCTCGTGATTTCATCGTCTTGATGTGAGTTTTGGATTTGTGTCATCGTCTTGTTGCGGCGTTTCGTTTTTTGTGGTCTTATTGCGGCGTTTTATTTGTGTGCGGGTAATTTAGACGAACAAAACATTTTTTATCAGACAAGGACATCAAATAAAATTATAAGCATATTCAATTAAAAAGAAACAACAAATCATATTATGGTTTTGAATATGTTATTGAACTTGAGTCGCATGTATTCTAGTCACTATAATATTATCAAATGTGTAGGTTTTGAGCTGATTTTATTGGTGCATAATCCTGTGCTATGTTTCATCCTTATAGTTTTAGCGATTTGGTATCTACGTTTTTATCAATGGGATTACAGCTTTGAATCAATAAAATTATTACATATTTTTTTAAAAATGATACATTTTCACAATTCTCACACCCATAAAATAATTTTGAATTTAGTTGGGATGTCTCTAAAAAGATACTTCCACGCTTATGAATTTAATATTGAACAAAAGATGTCTTCCAAAGGCCACCTTTACATTCTAGAAACTTTTAAGATTGAAGTTGAACAAAAATTGAATTTGTTACTAAAAACATCTTTTAAAGGACATTTTCCATAATTCACAAAATTCAATATCTCCAATTAAACATGACTTGAAGAGATACTAAAGTTTTTTTAAACAAATATTAATGTATCATAAAAAGTTTTCTCGAAGAGGTATTCTCCATAATTCCAATAAAAATTCAATAGTAAATGAATCCATTCTAAAAAATTACACAACTTCTCAGAATCTTCACCTACTTCAAGAGCAAGAATAACATGTTGCCCTAGATGATTACTTATATGACGACATCATAGCCATGTGTTTACAAATCATATCAAGCAGTGATTCATTTGGACAAGACTTCAAAGAATAGTTTGTCTGATAGGATTCCATAATTCTTTTTGCAATTTGCGCCTTCCAAATGAGGTCCCATGCACCGCCACGGATAAGATTAGTCACTCATAGTACCTAAATAATTCCATAACAAGTTGTTTTTCTTTTCAACAATAATTTCTTCAGCTTCGAATCAATGATAATCATACCACATAGTAAGAGCCAAACATTAATGATAAAACACATCCATAATAAGAACTCCTACAATAATAACACACCCCACCCCACCCCCACCCAAAGAAAATCTTCCAAGTGTTGTTTAGGACTCACGAAGAGAAGGCTAGGTGTGACATTATTGTAGTCAGAGTCCAACATTAATGATAAGAAAACGACAATATTAATAACGACACTCCATCCCTATTTCGGGCCTTTTCAACTTTTATAATAAGTTTTACAAATAGTAGTTGTACAAATATTAATGAGAGGAGATTTTTAGCCATTCTCAATCTGAAATTACCAATCTATACTCTTTATTAATCTATTTCCTAACAAAATCGGGTTATTCCAATGATATCCGTTTTATTTTTATTTTTCGTGATTTCGTTGTCTTGTTGTGATGTTTGACTTGTGTCATCGCCTTGTTACAGCTGCTTGTTTTTGTGGTCTTATTAAGACGCTTATTTGTAAAAGGGTAATTTAGACGAACAAAACATGACGTACAAGGACATCAAATAAAATTATAAGCATATTCAATTAAAAAGAAACAACAAATCATATTATGGTTTTGAATATGTTATTGAACTTGAGTCGCATGTATTCTAGTCACTATAATATTATCAAATGTGTAGGTTTTGAGCTGATTTATTATGTTAATAACTTGTGTTATGTTTCATCCTTTATAGTTTTAGCGATTTGGTATCAATGTATTGCTAGTTTGAATCAATAAAATTGTTATTATTATTTTTTAAAATGATACATTTTCACAATTCTCATACCCACAAAAAATGAATTTGAATTTAGTTGGGATGTCTCTAAAGAGACACTTCCTACGCTCATGAAATTCTAATATTGAACAAAAGATGTCTCTCCAAAGGTCACCTTTATGATTCTAGAAACTTTTTAAGATCGGTTGAGAACAAAATTGAATTTGTTACTAAAAACATCTTTTGAAGGGACATTTTCCATAATTCTACAAAATTCAATATTCCACAAAAGATGACTTGAAGAGACACTTAAAGTTTTTTTTAAACAAATATTAATGTATCATAAAAGTTTTTCTCGAAGAGTATTCTCCATAATTCCACAAAATTCAAATAAGAAAGAACGATTCTAAAAAATTACATTTAACTTCCCGTGAACCTTCACCTACTTCAAGAGCAGTAACAACTTGTTGCCCTAGATGATTACTTATAAGGACGACATCATAGCCGTATGTGCTACAAATCATATCGCTGTGATTCATTTGGATGACTAAAGAATAGTTTGTTTGATGATCCTTACAATTTTTTTTGCAATTGCTACGCCTTCCAAAATGAGGTCCCATGCACCGCCAATGGATAAGATTAGGTCACTCATATATATGACGAAATAATTCCATAACAAGTTGTTCTTTTCTTTTTCAACAATATTCTATTTCCTCGAATCAAATTGATAACTACTCCACATAGTAAGAGCCAAACATTAATGATAAACACATCCATGATAAGAACCCTACAATAATAACACACCCCACCCCACGCCCACCTAAAGAAAATCTTCCAAGTGTTGTTTAGGACTCACGAAGAGAAGGCTAGGTGTGACATTATTGTAGTCAGAGTCCAACATTAATGATAAGAACACGACAATATTAATAACGACACTCCATCCCTATTTCGGGCCTTTTCAACTTTTATAATAAGTTTTACAAATAGTAGTTGTACAACTATTAATGAGAGGTGATTTTTAGCCATTCTCAATATGAAATTACCAATCTATACCTCTTTTTATTAATCTATTTCCTAACAAAACTGGTTATTCCACGTACATCTGGTTTTATTTTATTTTTCGTGATTTCGTTGTCTTGTTGCATGTTTGACTCGTATTACCGTCTTACATGCAGCGTTTTTGTTTTTGTGGTCTTATTATGACTTTATTTCAAGTAAGGCAGAATTTGCATTTAACAAAACATTTTTTATCGATAAGCACATCAAATAAAATTATAAGCATATTCCCAATTAAAAGAAACAAATAAATCATAGTATATTTTGAATATGTTATTGAACTTGAGTCGCATGTATTCTAGTCACTATAATATTATCAAATGTGTAGGTTTTTGAGCTGATTTATTATGTTAATAACTTGTGTTATGTTTAACTCTTTATAGTTTTAGCGATTTATCAATGTATTGCTAGTTTGAATCAATAAATTATTATTATTATTTTTTAAAATGATACATTTTCACAATTCTCATACCCACAAAAATGAATTTGAATTTAGTCAGATGTCTCTAAAGAGACACTTCCCACAAGCCACATGAAATTTAATATTGAACAAAGATGTCTCTCCAAAGGTCACCTTTTAGATTCTAGAAACTTTTAAGATTGAAGTTGAACAAAACGAATTTGTTACTAAAAAACATCTTTTTGAAGGACATTTTCCAGTAATTCTGTAAAATTCAATATTCCACTAAAGATGACTCAAGAGATACTAAAGTTTCTTTTAAACAAATATTAATGTATCATAAAAAGTTTTTCTCGAAGAGGTATCTCCATAATTCCACAAATTCACCAAGAAATGAACGATTCTAAAAATTACATTTAACTCAGAATCTTCACCTACTTCAAGAGCAAGAATAACTTGTCAGCCTTAGATGATTACTTATATGATCTACACTGATGTGCTTACAAATCATATCAAGGTGATTCATTTGACAAGACTAAAGAATAGTTTGTTTGATAGATCCCACAATTTTTTTTGCAATTGCATTTACATTCCAAAATGAGGTCCCATGCAATCACAATGGATAAGCATTAGTCACTCATATATGATCTTAAATAATTCCATAACAAGTCGTTTCTTTCAACAATAATATTCCATTTCGAATCAAATTGATAACTACTCCACATAGTAAGAGCCAAACATTAATGATAAAAACATCCATGATAAGAACCCTACAATAATAACACACACCCCACCCCACCCCACCCAAAGAAAATCTTCCAAGTGTTGTTTAGACTCACGAAGAGAAGGCTAGTGTGACATTATTGTGAAATGTGAGTCCAACATTAATGATAAGAACACGACAATATTAATAATCTACACTCCATCATTATTTCGGCCTTTTCAACTTTTAGTAATAAGTTTTACAAATAGTAGTTGTACAAATATTAATGAGAGAGGTGATTTTTAGCCATTCTCAATCCGAATTACCAATTTATACCTCTTTATTAATTCATTTCCTAACAAAACTGCCATTCCAATGACATCCGGTTTTATTTTATTTTCAGGATTTCGTTGTTCGAGCGCGGGCTGTTTGGACTTGTGTCATCGTTTCTTGTTACGGCGTTTTGTTTTTGTCTTATTAGCGACGCTTATTTCATACAAGGGTAATTTAGACTAACAAAACATTTTTATCATAAGGACATCAAATAAAATTATAAGATTATTCAATTAAAAGAAACAACAAATCATATTACTAAGCCAATACGTTATTGAACTTGAGTCGCATGTATTCTAGTCACTATAATATTATCAAATGTGTAGGTTTTGAGCTGATTTATTATGTTAATAACTTGTGTTATGTTTCATCCTTTATAGTTTTAGCGATTTGGTATCAATGTATTGCTAGTTTGAATCAATAAAATTATTATTATTATTTTTTTAAAATGATACATTTTCACAATTCTCATACCCACAAAAATGTAATTTAATTTTAGTCGATGTCTCTAAAGAGACACTTCCCACAGCCATGAAATTTAATATCAACAAGATGTCTCTCCAAAGGTCACCTTATGATTCTAGAAACTTTTAAGATTGAAGCTGGAACAAAATTGAATTCTGTTGATTAAAAACATCTTTGAAGGACATTTTCCATAATTCTACAAAATCTAATATTCCACAAAAGATGACTTTGAAGAGACACTTAAAGTTTTTAAACAAATATTAATGTATCATAAAAGTTTTCTCTGAGGTATTTCCATAATTCCACAAAATTCAAATAAAGAAAAGAACGACATTCTGGTACCAGCATTTAACTTCAACCTTCACCTACTTCAAGAGCAAGAATAAACTTGTTGCCCTAGATGATTACTTACATCTACATCATAATTCGATGTGCTTACAAACTGCTATCAAGCAAAGATCATTTGGACAAGACTCAAAGAATAAATAGTTTGTTTGATAGATCCCATAATTTTTTGCAATTGCCATACTCTTCCAAATGAGGTCCCATGCAATCAATAATGGATAAGATTAGTCACTCATATATATGACGAAATAATTCCATAACAAGTTGTTCTTTCTTTTCAACAATAATATTCCATTTCGAATCAAATTGATAACTACTCCACATAGTAAGGTTTCAAACATTAATGATAAACACATCCATGATAAGAACCCTACAATAATAACACACCCCACCCCACGCCCACCCAAAGAAAATCTTCCAAGTGTTGTTTAGGACTCACGAAGAGAAGGCTAGGTGTGACATTATTGTAGTCAGAGTCCAACAATAATGATAAACACGACAATATTAATAACGACACTCCATCCCTATTTCGGGCTTTTTCAACTTTTATAATAAGTTTTACAAATAGTAGTTGTACAAATATTAATGAGAGGTGATTTTTAGCCATTCTCAATCTGAAATTACCAATCTATATCTCTTTTTATTAATCTATTTCCTAACAAAACTGGTTATTCCACGTATATCTGTTTTTATTTTATTTTCGTGATTTCTGTCTTGTTGCATGTTTGGACTTGTGTCATCGTGTTGTTAAGGCGTTTTGTTTTTTGTCGCCTTATTGTGACGTTTTATTTGTGTGCGGATAATTTAGACTAACAAAACATTTTTTTATCGACAAGGATATCAACAAAATTATAAGCATATTCAATTAAAAGAAACAAACAAATCATATTATGGTTTTGAATATGTTATTGAACTTGAGTCGATGTATTCTAGTCATCATAATATTATCAAATGTGTAGGTTTTGAGCCGATTTATTATGTTATTAACTTGTGTTATGTTTCATCCTTTATATTTTAGCGATTTGGTATCTACTTATCAATGTATTGCTAGTTTGAATCAATAAAATTACTATTATTATTTTTTTAAATTGATACATTTTCACAATTCTCATACCCACAAAAAATGAATTTGAATTTAGTTGGGATGTCTCTTAAAGAGACACTTCCCACAGTTTCATGAAATTTAATATTGAACAAAAAGATGTCTCTCCAAAGGTCACTTTTATACCCTAGAAACTTTAAGATTGAAGTTGAACAAAATTGAATTTGTTACTAAAAACATCTTTGAAGGGACATTTCCATAATTCTACAAAATTCAATATTCCACTAAACATGACTTGAAGAGATACTTAAAGTTTTTTTTAAACAAATATTAATGTATCATAAAAGTTTTTCTCGAAGAGGTATTCTCCATAATTCCACAAAATTCAATAGTAAATGAACGATTCTAAAAAATTACATTTAACTTCTGTAACCTTCACCTACTTCAAGAGCAGTAACAACATGTTGCCCTAGATGATTACTTATAAGGACGACATCATAGATGATGTGCTTACAAACTGCTATCAAGGTGATTCATTTGACAAGATTTCAAAGAATATTTGTTTGATAGATCCCACAATTTTTTTGCAATTGCTTACAGCTTCAAAATGTGAGGTCCCATGCAATCAAATAGTCGGATAAGATTAGTCACTCATATATATGACGAAATAATTCCATAACAAGTTGTTCTTTCTTTTCAACAATAATTTTCCATTTCGAATCAAATTGATAACTACACCACATAGTAAGAGCCAAACATTAATGATAAACACATCCATAAGAAGAACCCTACAATAATAACACACCCCACCCCACCCCCACCCAAAGAAAATCTTCCAAGTGTTGTTTAGGACTCACGAAGAGAAGGCTAGGTGTGACATTATTGTAGTCAAAGTCCAACATTAATGATAAGAACACGACAATATTAATAACGACACTCCATCCCTATTTCGGGCCTTTTCAACTTTTATAATAAGTTTTACAAATAGTAGTTGTACAAATATTAATGAGAGGTTATTTTTAGCCATTCTCAATCTGAAATTACCAATCTATACCTCTTTACACTGGTTTCCTAATGAAAATCGGTTATTCCATCGCATATCCGGTTTTATTTATTTTTCGTGATTTCGTTGTCTTGTTGTGATGTTCGACTTGTGTCATCGCCTTGTTACGGCGCTTTTGTTTTTTGTGGTCTTATTATGACGCTTTTATTTAAAGTGGTAATTTAGACGAACAAAACATTTTTTATCGTACAAGGACATCAAATAAAATATAAGCATATTCACTAAAGAAACAACAAATCATATTATGGTTTTGAATATGTTATTGAACTTGAGTCGCATGTATTCTAGTCACTATAATATTATCAAATGTGTAGGTTTTGAGCTGATTTATTATGTTAATAACTTGTGTTATGTTTCATCCTTATATTTTAGCGATTTGGTATCAATGTATTGCTAGTTTGAATAATAAAATTATTATTATTATTTTTTAAAAATGATACATTTTCACAATTCTCATACCCACAAAAATGAATTTGAATTTAGTTGATGTCTCTAAAGAGACACTTCCCACGCTTTCATGAAATTTAATATCGGAATAAAAGATGTCTCTCCAAAGGTCACCTTTATGATTCTAGAAACTTTTAAGATTGAAGAACAAAATTGAATTTGTTACTAAAAACATCTTTGAAGGGACATTTTCCATAATTCTACAAAATTCAATATTCCACTAAAGATGACTTGAAGAGATACTTAAAGTTTTTTAAACAAATATTAATGTATCATAAAAGTTTTTCTAAGAGGTATTCTCCATAATTCCACAAAAATTCAAATGTAAAGAATGAACGATTCTAAAAATTACATTTAACTTCTGTAACCTTCACCTACTTCAAGAGCAATAACATGTTGCCCTAGATGATTACTTATAAGGAATCGACATCATAGCTGATGTGCTTACAAATCATATCACAGATTCATTCGACAAGACTAAAGAATAGCTCGCTTGATGTATCCCACAATTTTTTTTGCAATTGCTTATTACTTCCAAAATGAGGTACCATGCACCGTCAATGGATAAGATTAGTCACTCATATATATGACGAAATAATTCCATAACAAGTTGTTCTTTCTTTTCAACAATAATATTCCATTTCGAATCAAATTGATAACTACTCCACATTGTAAGAGCCAAACATTAATGATAAACACATCCATGATAAGAACCCTACAATAATAACACACCCCACCCCCCCCCCCCCCCCAAAGAAAATCTTCCGCGGTTGTAGGACTCACGAAGAGAAGGCTAGGTGACATTGCCGAGTCGAGTCAAACATTAATGATAAGAACACGACAATATTAATAACCACACTCCATCCCTATATCAGGCCTTTTCAACTTTTATAATAAGTTTTACAACTAGTAGTTGTACAAATATTAATGAGAGGTGATATTTAGCCATTCTCAATCCGGAATTACCACCCATATCTCTTTTATTAATTCATTTCCTAACAAAACCGGTTATTCCACGTATATCCGTTTATTTTATTTTTCGTGGATTTCGTTGTTCAAGTTGTGATGTTTGACTTGTGTCATCGTGTTGTTAAGGCGTTTTGTTTTTGTGGTCTTATTGTGACGCTTTTATTGCAGCGGTAATTTAGACTAACAAAACATTTTATCAAACAAGGACATCAAATAAAATTATAAGCATATTCAATTAAAAAGAAACAACAAATCATAGTATGGTTTTGAATATGTTATTGAACTTGAGTCGCATGTATTCTAGTCACTATAATATTATCAAATGTGTAGGTTTTGAGCTGATTTATTATGTTAATAACTTGTGTTATGTTTCATCCTTTATAGTTTTAGCGATTTGGTATCTACGTTTTTATCAATGTATTGCTAGTTTGAATCAATAAAATTATTATTATTATTTTTTTAAAATGATACATTTTCACACCATACCCACAAAATGAATTTGAATTTAGTTGATGTTGTCTCTAAAGAGACACTTCCACGCTCATGAAATTTAATATTGAACAAAAGATGTCTCTCCAAAGGTCACCTTTTATGATTCTAGAAACTTTAAGATCAAGTTGAACAAAATTGAATTTGTTACTAAAACATCTTTTGAAGGGACATTTCCATAATTCTACAAAATTCAATATTCCAATTAAAGATGACTTGAAGAGATACTTAAAGTTTTTTTAAACAAATATTAATGTATCATAAAAGTTTTTCTCAAGAGGTATTCTCCATAATTCCACAAAATTCAACAGTAAATGAACGATTCTAAAAAATTACATTTAACTTCTGTAACCTTCACCTACTTCAAGAGTTAAAGAATAACTTGTTGCCCTAGATGATTACTTATATGATTCCATATCATAGCCGATGCTTAAGCAAATCATATCGCTGTAGATCATTTTGGACAAGACTCAAAGAATAGTCGTTTGATAGGATCCCACAATTTTTTTTGCACTGCTTACAGCTCCAAAATGAGGTCCCATGCACCAATGGATAAGATTAGTCACCTATATATATGACGCAAATACCCATAACAAGTTGTTCTTTCTTTTCAACAATAATATTCCATTTCGAATCAAATTGATAACTACTCCACATAGTAAGAGCCAAACATTAATGATAAACACATCCATGATAAGAACCCTACAATAATAACACACCCCACCCCACCCCCACCCAAAGAAAATCTTCCAAGTGTTGTTTAGGACTCACGAAGAGAAGGCTAGGTGTGACATTATTGTAGTCAGAGTCCAACATTAATGATAAGAACACGACAATATTAATAACGACACTCCATCATTATTTCGGGCCTTTTCAACTTTTATAATAAGTTTTACAAATAGTAGTTGTACAAATATTAATGAGAGGTGATTTTTAGCCATTCTCAATCTGAAATTACCAATCTATACCTCTTTATTAATCTATTTCTAACAAAACTCGGGTTATTCCACGTGACATCCGGGGTTTTATTTTATTTTTCGTGGATTTCGCTTGTCTCATAGGGATGTTTCTGACTTGTGTCATCGCCTTGTTACTGCTTTGTTTTGTGGTCTTATTATGACGCTGTATTTGTGTATGGTAATTGTGACGAACAAAATGGGCTTTTATCGACAAGGACATCAAATAAAAATTATAAGCATATTCAATTAAAAAGAAACAACAAATCATATTATGGTTTGAATATGTTATTGAACTTAAGTCGCATGTATTCTAATATCACATATCAAATGTGTGTTTTGAGCTGATTTATTATGTTAATAACTTGTGTTATGTTTCATCCTTTATAGTTTTAGCGATTTGGTATCTACGTTTTTATCAATGTATTGCTAGTTTGAATCAATAAAATTATTATTATTATTTTTTTAAAATGATACATTTTCACAATTCTCATACCCACAAAAAATGAATTTGAATTTAGTTGGGATGTCTCTTAAAGAGACACTTCCCACGCTTTCATGAAATTTATTGAACAAAAGATGTCTCTCCAGAGGTCACTCCTTTATGATTCTAGAAACTTTTTAAGATTGAAGTTGAACAAAATTGAATTTGTTACTAAAAACATCTTTTGAAGGGACATTTTATAATTCTACAAAAATTCAATATTCCACTAAAGATGACTTGAAGAGATACTTAAAGTTTTTTTTAAAACAAATATTAATGTATCATAAAAGTTTTTCTTCGAAGAGGTATTCTCCATAATTCCACAAAATTCAACAAGAAATGAATCATCTTAAAAATTACATTTAACTTCAGAATCTTCACCTACTTCAAGAGCAGTAACAACTTGTTGCCCTAGATGATTACTTATAAGGACGACATCATAGCTGATGTGCTTACAAATCTGTTATCAAGCAGGATTCATTTGGACAGTACTCAAAGAATAGTTTGTTTGATAGATCCCACAATTTTTTTTGCAATTGCTTACAGCTTCCAAAATGAGGTCCCATGCACCGTCAATGGATAAGATTAGTCACTGCAGGCGGACGAAATAATTCCATAAATGTTGTTCTTTCTTTCAACAATAATATTCCATTCTCGAATCAAATTGATAACTACTCCACATACATATCAAACATTGAAGATAAAATACATCCATGATAAGAACCCTACAATAATAACACACCCCACCCCCCCCCCCCCCCCAAAAAAAAAATCTTCCAAGTGTTGTTTAGGACTCACGAAGAGAAGGCTAGGGTGTGACATTATCAGAGTCAGTCCAACATTAATGATAAGAACACGACAATATTAATAACGACACTCCATCATTATTTCGGGCCTTTTCAACTTTTATAATAAGTTTTACAAATAGTAGTTGTACAAATATTAATGAGAGGTGATTTTTAGCCATTCTCAATCTGAAATTACCAATCTATACCTCTTTTTATTAATCTATTTCCTAACAAAACTGGTTATTCCACGTACATCTGGTTTTATTTTATTTTTCGTGATTTCGTTGTCTTGTTGTGATGTTTGGACTCGTGTCATCGCCTTGTTACGGCGCTTGTTTTTGTGGTCTTATTATGACGTTTTTATTTGAAAAGGGTAATTTAGACGAACAAAACATTTTTATCGTGACAAGGACATCAAATAAAATTATAAGCATATTCAATTAAAAGAACAAATAAATCATATTATGGTTTTGAATATGTTATTGAACTTAAGTCGTATGTATTCTAGCGTCACTATAATATTATCAAATGTGTAGGTTTTGAGCCAGATTATTATGTTAATAACTTGTGTTATGTTTATCCTTTATAGTTTTAGCGATTTGGTATCTACGTTTTATCACGTATCGCTTAATAATCAATAAAATTATTATTATTTTTTAAATGATACATTTTCACAATTCTCATACTCCACAAAAAATGAATTTGAATTTAGTTTAATGTTCCTTAAAGCAGACACTTCCCACAGCCATGAAATTTTTAATATTGAACAAAGATGTCTCTCCCGCAGGTCACCTTTTATGATTCAGAACTTTTAAGATTGAAGTTGAACAAAAATTGAATTTGTTACTAAAAACATCTTTTGAAGGACATTTTCCATAATTCTACAAAATTCAATATTCCAATTAAAGATGACTTGAAGAGATACTTAAAGTTTTTTTAAACAAATATTAATGTATCATAAAAGTTTTCCTCGAAGAGGCCTCCATAATTCCACAAAATTCAATAAGAATGAACGATTCTAAAAATTACATTTAACTTCCTTCAGAATCCCTTCACCCACTTCAAGAGCGTGAATAACTTGTTGCCCTGGGGATGATTACTTATAAGGATCGACATCATAGCCGATGTGCTTACAACTGCTATCGCAGATTCATTTGACAAGACTAAAGAATAGTTTGTTTGATAGATCCCACAATTTTTTGCAATTGCTTACAACAAAATGAGGTACCATGCACCGTCAATGGATAAGATTAGTCACTCATATATATGACTCTTAAATAATTCCATAAGCAACAAGTTGTTCTTTCAACAATAATATTCCATTTCGAATCAAATTGATAACTACTCCACATAGTAAGAGCCAAACATTAATGATAAACACATCCATGATAAGAACCCTACAATAATAACACACCCCACCCCACCCCCCCCCCAAAAAAAAATCTTCCAAGTGTTGTGTAGACTCACGAAGAGAAGGCTAGGTGTGACATTATTGTAGTCGTGAGTCCAACATTAACAATGATAAGAACACGACAATATTAATAACGATACTCCATCCCTATTTCTCGGGCCTTTTCAACTTTATAATAAGTTTTACAAATAAGAGTTGTACAAATATTAATAGGTGATTTTTAGCCATTCTCAACTGAAATTACCAATCTATAGCTTTTATTAATCTATTTCTAACAAACCGGTTATTCCACGTATATCTGCTTTTATTTTATTTTTCGATTTCGTTGTCTTGTTGTGATGTTCGATCAGGTCATCGTGTTGTAAGGCGTTTGTTTTTGTGGTCTTATTGTGACGTTTTATTTGTGTGCGGGTAATTTAGACTAACAAAACATTTTTTATCAAACAAGGACATCAAATAAAATTATAAGCATATTCAATTAAAAAGAAACAACAAATCATATTATGGTTTTGAATATGTTATCAACTCTTTGAGTCGTGATGTATTCTCACTACTATAATATTATCAAATGTGTAGGTTTTGAAATGATTTATTATGTTAATAACTTGTGTTATGTTTCATCCTTTTATAGTTTTAGCGATTTGGTATCTACGTTTATCAATGTATTGCTAGTTTGAATCAATAAAATTATTATTATTATTCTTTAAATGATACATTTTCACAATTCATACCCACAAAAAATGAATTTGAATTTAGTCGATGTCTCTTAAAGAGACACTTCCCACAGTTTCATGAAATTTAATATTGAACAAAAGATGTCTCTCCAAAGGTCACCTTTATGATTCTAGAAACTTTTTAAGATTGAAGTTGAACAAAAATTGAATTTGTTACTAAAAACATCTTTTGAAGGGACATTTTCCATAATTCTACAAAATTCAATATTCCACTAAAGATGACTTGAAGAGATACTTAAAGTTTTTTTTAAACAAATATTAATGTATCATAAAAGTTTTTCTCGAAGAGGTATTCTCCATAATTCCACAAAATTCAACAGTAAATGAACGATTCTAAAAAATTACATTTAACTGTAACCTTCACCTACTTCAAGAGCAGTAACAACTTGTTGCCCTAGATGATTACTTATAAGGACGACATCATAGCTGATGCTTATAAATCTATGACAAAGGTGATTCATTTGGACAAGATTTCAAAGAATAGTTTGTTTGATAGATCCCACAATTTTTTTTGCAATTGCTTACAGCTTCCAAAATGAGGTACCATGCACCGTCAATGGATAAGATTAGTCACTCTTATATATGACGAAATAATTCCATAACAAGTTGTTCTTTCTTTTCAACAATAATATTCCATTTCGAATCAAATTGATAACTACTCCACATAGTAAGAGCCAAACATTAATGATAAACACATCCATGATAAGAACCCTACAATAATAACACACCCCACCCCACCCCCCACCCAAAGAAAATCTTCCAAGTAAGCAAGTGAGGGACTCCTACTAAGAGAAGGCTAGGTGTGACATTATTGTAGTCGTAGTCCAACATTAATGATAAGAACACGACACATTAATAATCTATATTACTCCATCCCTATTTCGGCTTTTTTCAACTTTTATAATAAGTTTTACAACAGAGCACAAATATTAATGAGAGGTGATTTTTAGCCATTCTCAATCTGAAATTACCAATCTATATCTCTTTTTATTAATCTATTTCCTAACAAAACTGGTTATTCCACGTATATCTGTTTTTATTTTATTTTTCGTGATTTCGTTGTCTTGTTGTGATGTTTGACTCAGGTCATCGTGTTGTTAAGGCGTTTTGTTTTTAGCCTTATTGTTACGTTTTATTGGTGTGCGGGTAATTTAGACTAACAAAACATTTTTTATCAAACAAGGACATCAAATAAAATTATAAGCATATTCAATTAAAAAGAAACAACAAATCATATTATGGTTTTGAATATGTTATTGAACTTGAGTCACATGTATTCTAGTCACTATAATATTATCAAATGTGTAGGTTTTGAGCTGATTTATTATGTTAATAACTTGTGTTATGTTTCATCCTTTTATAGTTTTAGCGTATTTGGTATCTAATGCTTATCAATGTATTGCTAGTTTGAATCAATAAATTATTATTATTATTTTAAAATGATACATTTTCACAATTTCCTATACTCCACAAAAATTGAATTTGAATTTAGTCGATGTCTCTTAAAGAGACACTTCCTACGCTCATGAAATTTAATATTGAACAAAAGATGTCTCTCCAAAGGTCACCTTTATGATTCTAGAAATCCTTTTAAGATTGAATAACGAAAATGAATTTGCGCCAGCACTTTTTGAAGGGACATTTTCCATAATTCTACAAAATTCAATATTCCACTAAAGATGACTCTAAGAGATACTTTAAAGTTTTTTAAACAAATATTAATGTATCATAAAAGTTTTTCGAAGAGGTATTCTCCATAATTCCAAAATTCAACAAGAAATGAACGACATTCTAAAAATTACATTTAACTCAGAATCCCTTCACCTACTTCAAGAGCAAAGAACAACTTGTCGCCTCTAGATGATTTATATGACCTGACATCATAGCCGATGTGCTTACAAATCATATCAAGGTGATTCATTTGGACAAGACTAAAGAATAGTTTGTTTGATAGATCCCACAATTTTTTTGCACTGCTTTACAAATTTCCAAAATGAGGTCCCATGCACCGTCAATGGATAAGATTAGTCACCTATATATATGACGAAATAATCTCCATAACAAGTTGCTCTCTTTCAACAATAATATTCCATTCGAATCAAATTGATAACTACTCCACATAGTAAGAGCCAACATTAATGATAAACACATCCATGATAAGAACCCTACAATAATAACACACCCCACCCCACCCCCACCCAAAATCTTCCAGTGTTGTTTAGGACTCACGAAGAAGGTTAGGTGTGACATTATTGTAGTCGAGTCTGACATTAATGATAAGAACACGACAATATTAATACTTGACCTCCATCATTATTTCGGACTTACCCCGACTTTTATAATAAGTTTTACAAATAGTAGTTGTACAAATATTAATGAAGTGATTTTTAGCCCATTCTCAATCACAGGAAATTACCAATCTATACCTCTTTTTATTAATCCCATTTCCTAACAAAGCCCCAGTTTATTCCACGTATCTGGTTTTATTTTATTTTTCGTGATTTCGTTATTAGCATTTGTGATGTTTGGACTTGTGTCATCGTCTTATTCACGGCGTTTTGTTTTTTGTGGTCTTATTATGACGTTTTGTTGTGTGCGGGTAATTTAGAGCTGAACAAAACATTTTTATCGAATAAGGACATCAATAAAATTATAAGCATATTGATTAAAGAAAGCGACAAATCATATTATGGTTTTGAATATGTTATTGAACTTGAGTCGCATGTATTCCTAGTCAACATAATATTATCAAATGTGTAGGTTTGGTGATTTATTATGTTAATAACCTGTGTTATGTTCATCCTTTATAGTTTAGCGATTTGGTATCTACGTTTTTATCAATGTATTTTCGTTTGAATCAATAAAATTATTATTATTATTTTTAAAAATGATACATTTTTCACATTCTCTGCCACAAAATGATTGAATTGATTGGATATCTATAAGGGTTCACTTCCCTGATTCATGAAATTAATATTGAGCAAGATGTCTCGAAGGTCACCTTTATGATTCTAGAAACTTTTAAGATTGAAGTTGAACAAAAATTGAATTTGTTACTAAAACATCTTTTGAAGGGACATTTCCATAATTCTCACAAAATTCAATATTCCACTAAAGTTGACGAAGAGACACTTAAAGTTTTTAAACAAATATTAATGTATCGCAAAAGTTTTTTTCGAAGAGGTATTCTCCATAATTCCACAAAATTCAACATTAAATGAATGATTCTAAAAATTACATTTAACCATAGCATCACCTACTTGAGAAGCGATAACAACTGTTACTAGATGATTACTTATAAGGGCGACATCACTAATTTGATGTATACAAATCTGTGCTCAAGGGATTCATTTGAATGATTACTCGAAGAATAGTTTGTTTGATAGATCCCTGATTTTTTTAATTGCTTACGACTTCAAAAATGGGGTCCATGCAGGTGATGGATAAGATTACTCCTTATATAATGAAATGAATTCCATAGCAAGTTGTTCTTTCTTTTCCATGATAATATTCCATTGGTCAAGGTATGATACTTCTCCACATAGTAAGAGCCAAGTGTGATAAACACATCCATGATAGAACCCTACAATAATAACATACTACCCCACCCCCACAAGAAAATCTTAGAGTGTTGTTTAGGACTCACGAAGAAGAGGCTAGGTGTGATATTATTCATGATCAGGAGTCGACACATTAATGATAAGAACACGACAATATTATGCGACACTTATCTATTTCGGGCCTTTTAATTTTATATGTACCAGTTTACAAATAGTAGTTGTACAAATATTAATGAGAGGTGATTTTGCTCTCAATCGAAATTACCAATCTATATCTCTTTTGTGTCCCATTTCCTAACAAAGTTGGTTATTCCACGTATATCTGTTTTTAATTTTATTTTTTACGTGATTTAGTTTGTCTTGTTGTGATGTGGTTATGTCATCGTGTTGTTAAGGCATTTTGTTTGTGGTCTTATTGTGGCGTTTTATTTATTGTGGGTGAAATTTAGACTAACAAAACATTTTTTATCAACAAGGACATCAAATAAAATTATAAGCATATTCAATTAAAAGAAACAACAAATCATATTATGGTTTGAATATGTTATTGAACTTGAGTCGCATATATTCTAGTGCTATAATATTATCAAATGTGTGGGTTTGTAGTGATTTATTATATTTAATAACGTGTTATGTTTCATCCTTTATAGTTTTAACGATTGGTATCTGTTTTTATCAATGTACTAGTTTGGATCAATAAAGTCATTATTATTTTAGTGATACATTTTAAATTCTGTCTTACGAAAATGAATTTGAATTTGGATTGGGATGTCTCTTTTAAAGAGACACTTCCTGATTTCATGAAATTTAATATTGAACAAAGATGTCTCCAGGTCACCTTTATGATTCTAGAAACTTTTAAGATTGAAGTTGAACAAAAATTGAATTTGTTACTAAAAACATCTTTTGAAGGTTTATTTCCATAATTCTACAAATTCAATATTCCACTAAAGATGACTTGAAGAGATACCAAAGTTTTAAACAAATATTAATGTATCCATAAAAGTTTTCTCGAGAAGGTATTCTCCCATAATTCACAAAATTCCAATAGTAAATGAACGATTCTAAAAATTACATTTAACCACGTAACCTTCACACCTTTAAGCCAGTATGACATGTTGCCACTAGATGATTACTTATAAGGGCTGACATCATAGGCGATCACCTTTCATCTGTTGCTCAGCGGGATTCATTTGGGCTGATTACTCAAGAAGAATAGTTTGTTTGATGATCCACAATTTTTTTGCAATTGCTTCGACACACAGTAGGTCCATACCGCAGTCGATGGATAAGATTAGTCACTCATATATGTGAAATAATTCCGCAACAAGTTGTTCTTTCTATAACAATAATTTTCCATTTGAATCAAATTGATAACTACACCACAGTAGAGCCAAACATTAATGATATAACACACATCCATGATAAGAACCACAATAATAACACCCCCCACCCCCACCCGAAAGAAAATCTTCGAGTGTTGTTTAGGACTCACGAAGAGAAGATAGTTGCTTGACATTATTGTAGTCGAGTCAACGTCAGCGATAAGAACCACGCCAATGTATATCATGACGCCGTCTATTTGGGCCTTTTCAGCATAATAGTTTTAATGATAGTTGTACAAATAATGAGAGGTGATTTTTGGCGTTCTCGATGCGAAATTACCAATCATACCTCTTTTTATTAATCATTTCCTAACAAAACTTATTTATTCCGCATTACATACGGTTTTATTTTATTTTTCGTGATTTCATCGTCTTGTTGTGATGTTTGGATTTGTGTTATCGTCTTGTTGTTTTGTTTTATGATCTTATTATGACGTTTTATTTGTGTCGCGGGTAATTTAGGCGAACAAAACATTTTTATCGAGACAAGGACATCAATAAATTCCTCAAACATATTCAATTAAAGCAATAAATCATATTATGGTTTTGGATATTATTGAACTTGAGTCGCATGTATTCTAGTCACTATAATATTATCAAATGTGTAGGTTTTGAGCTGATTTATTATGTTAATAACTTGTGTTATGTTTCATCCTTTATAGTTTTAGCGATTTGGTATCTACGTTTTTATCAATCTTATTGCTAGTTTGATCGTAAAATTATTATTATTATTATTTTAAAATGATACATTTTCACAATTCTCATACCCACAAAAAATGAATTTGAATTTAGTTGGGATGTCTCTTAAAGAGACACTTCCCACAGTTTCATAAATTTAATATTGAGCAAAATGTCTCTCAGGTCACGCTATGATTCTAGGAAACTTTTAAGATTGAAGTTGAACAAAAAATTGAATTTGTTACTAAAGCATCTTTTGAAGGGACATTTTCCCATAATTCTACAAAATTAATATTCACTAAAGATGACTTGAAGAGATACTTAAAGTTTTTTAAACAAATATTAATGTATCATAAAGTTTTTCTGAAAGTATTCTCATAATTCCACAAAATTCAACGATGTGAGCGATTCTAAAGTACATTTATACGTAACCTTCACCTACTTCAAGAACAGTAACAACTTGTTGCCCTAGATGATTACTTCTAAGGACGACATCATAGGCAGTGTGCTTCTGAATGCGTTATCGAAGCGAGTTGTTTGGGCGATTACTCAAAGAATGGTTTGTTTGATAGATCCTGATTTTTGCAATTGCTTACAGCTTCCAAAATGAGGTCCATACGCGAATCAATGGATAAGTTAGTCACTCCATATATATGGCCGAAATAATTCTACCGCGAAGTTATTTCTTTCTTTCATGCAATAATATTCCATTTACGATCTGATTATTAACTTCGCCCATGGTAAGACTGACACATTGTGATAAAGCACATCCATGATAAGAACCTACAATAATAACACACCCGCTTCCACTTCCACCCAGAAGAAAATCTTCCCGAGTGTTGTGTGGGACTCACGAAGAGAAGGCTAGGTGTGACATTGTGTAGTCGGAAATCAAACATTATGATAAAGAACCGCGACAACAATATGTCGCGACACTCCATCTGTTGGACCTTTTCAGCATATAATAGGTTCAAATAATGGTGTACAAATATTAATGAAGGTGATTTTTAGCCATTCTCAATCTGAAATTACCAATGTCCATATCTCTTTTTATTAATCTATTTTCCTAAGCGGTTATTCCGCATTATATGTTTTATTTTATTTTTCGTGATTTCGTTGTCTTGTTGTGATGTTTGGACGTGTCATCGTGTTGTTAAGGCGTTTGTTTTGTAGTGTGTGATTTTATTTGTGTCTTGGGTAATTTAGACTAACAAAACATTTTTATCAAACAAGGACGTAAATAAAATTATAAAAGCATATTCAATTAAAAAAACAACAAATCATATTATGGTTTTGAATATGTTATTGAACTTGAGTCGCGCTTATTCTAGTCACTATAATATTATCAAATGTGTGTAGGTTTTGAGCTGATTTATTATGTTAATAACTTGTGTTATGTTTCATCAGCATAGTTTAAGCGATTTGGTATCTACGTTTTTATCGATGTATTCTTACCAGTTTGAATCGATAAAATTATTATTATTATTCTTTTAAAATGATACATTTTCCACGATTCTCATACCCACAAAAATGAATTTGAATTTAGTTTGGATGTCTCTTAAAGAGACACTTCCACGATTTCATGAAATTTAATATTGAACAAAGATGTCTCTTTAAAGGACACCTATGATTCTAGAAACTTTTTAAGATTGAAGTTGAACAAAAATTGAATTTGTTACTAAAAACATCTTTTGAAGGGACATTTTCCATAATTCTACAAAATTCAATATTCCACTAAAGATGACTTGAAGAGATGCCAAAAGTTTTTTAAACAAATATTAATGTATCATAAAAGTTTTCTCGAAAGTATTCTCCATAACACAAAATTCAATAGTAAATGAGCGATTCTAAAATTACATTTAATTTACGCCAACCTTCACCTACTTGAAGCGATAACAACATGTTGCCTAGATGATTACTTATAAGGGCTGACATCATAGGCGTGTGCTTACAAATGCATTTATCAGCGGGGATTCATTTGGACAGTACTCAAAGAATAGTTTGTTTGATGATCACGTTTTGCGTTGCCGACTTCCAAAATGAGGTCCCATGCACCATCAATGGATAAGATTAGTCACTCATATATATGATGAAATAATTCCATAACAAGTTGTTCTTTCTTTTCAACAATAATTTTCCATTTCGAATCAAATTGATAACTACACCACATAGTAAGAGCCAAACATTAATGATAAACACATCCATGATAAGAACCTACGATAATATTTTATTTGCCCCACCCGAAAATCTTCCAGTGTTGTTTAGGACTCACGAGAAGAGAAGGCTAGGTGTGACATTATTGTAGTCGAGTCAACATTAATGATAAGAACAGACAATATTAATAGCGACCTCCATCCACCATTTAAGGACCTTTTAAACACATAATAAGTTTACAAATAGTAGTTATCTGAAATATTAATGGTGATTTTTAGCCATTCTCAATCTGAAATTACCAATCTATATCTCTTTTTATTAATCTATTTCCTAACAAAACTGGTTATTCCACGTATATCTGTTTTTATTTTATTTTTCGTGAGTTCGTTGTCTTGTTGTGATGTTTGGACTTGTGTCATCGTCTTGTTACGGCGTTTTGTTTTTTGTGGTCTTATTATGACGTTTTATTTGTGTGCGGGTAATTTAGACGAACAAAACATTTTTTATCAGACAAGGACATCAAATAAAATTATAAGCATATTCAATTAAAAAGAAACAACAAATCATATTATGGTTTTGAATATGTTATTGAACTTGAGTCACATGTATTCTAGTCACTATAATATTATCAAATGTGTAGGTTTTGAGCTGATTTATTATGTTAATAACTTGTGTTATGTTTCATCCTTTATAGTTTTAGCGATTTGGTATCTACGTTTTTATCAATGTATTGCTAGTTTGAATCAATAAAATTATTATTATTATTTAAAATGATACATTTCACAATTCTCATACCATAAAAAATGAATTTGAATTTAGTTGGGATGTCTCTTAAGAGATTACTTTACAGTTTCATGAAATTTAATATTGAACAAAAGATGTCTCTCGAAGGTCACCTTTATGATTCTAGAAACTTTTTAAGATTTGAAGTTGAACAAAATTGAATTTATTCAAAACATCTTTTGAAGGACATTTTCCATAATTCTACAAATTAAATATTCACTAAAGATGACTTGAAGAGATGCCCAAAGTTTTTAAACAAATATTAATGTATCGTAAAGTTTTTCTCGAAGAAATTATTCTCCATAATTCCACAAAAAATTCAACATTAAATGAACGATTCTAAAGAATTACATTTAACCACTGGCAACCGCTTTTACTTGAAGCGATAACTTGTTGCCCTAGATGATTACTTATAAGGACGACATCATAGATGATGTGCTTACAATCACATTATCAGCGGGGATTCATTTGAATTTAAAGTGGAGATGGATCTGGTGTGCATTCTTTAGGGGTACCAGGAAATAGGGGTCCCATGCGTGGGGTGGGACTAATTATTCATACTAACGATGAAATAATTCCATAACAAGTTGTTCTTTCTTTTCCATATTAATTTTCCATTTAGAATCAAATTGATAACTACACCACATATAGTGAAACCAAACATTAATGGCTCATTACATCCGTGATAAGAACCTGATAATAACACACCCGCCCCCGCCGCTGAAGAAAATCTTCGAGTGTTGTTTAGGACTCACGAAGAGAAGGCTAGGTGTGACATTATTGTAGTCGAGTCCAACATTAATGATAAGAACCGCGACAATATTATCGCGACACTCCATCCCTATTTCGGGCCTTTTCAACTTTTATAATAAGTTTTACAAATAGTAGTTGTACAAATATTAATGAGAGGTGATTTTTAGCCATTCTCAATCTGAAATTACCAATCTATATCTCTTTTTATTAATCTATTTCCTAACAAAACTGGTTATTCCACGTATATCTGTTTTTATTTTATTTTTCGTGATTTCGTTGTCTTGTTGTGATGTTTGGACTTGTGTCATCGTGTTAAGGCGTTTGTTTTTGTAGTCTTGTAACGTTTTATTTGTATCTGGTGTTTAGACTAACAACTGTTTTATCAAACAAGGACATCAAATAAAATTATAAGCATATTCAATTAAAAACAACAAATCATATTATGGTTTGAATATATTGTGAACTTGAGTCGCATGTATTCTAGTCACTATAATTATTATCAAATGTGAGTTTGAGCTGGTTATTATGTTATGCTTGTGTTATGTTTCATCCTTTATAGTTTTTAGCGATTTGGTATCTACGTTTTTATCGATGTATTCTTGGTTGAATGATAAAATTATTATTATTATTTTTTTAAAATGATACATTTTCACAATTCTCATACCCACAAAAAATGAATTTGAATTTAGTTGGGATGTCTCTTAAAGAGACACTTCCCACAGTTTCATGAAATTTAATATTGAACAAAAGATGTCTCTCCAAAGGTCACCTTTATGATTCTAGAAACTTTTTAAGATTGAAGTTGAACAAAAAATTGAATTTATTCTTAAAAACATCTTTTGAAGGACATTTTCCATAATTCTCTGAAATTCAATATTCCACTAAAGATGACTTGAAGAGATACATAAGTTTTTTAAACAAATATTAATGTATCATAAAAGTTTTCTCGAAAGTATTCTATAATTCCACAAAATTCAATAGTAAATGAACGATTAAAAATTACATTTAATTTACGTAACCTTCGCCTACTTGAGCTTGATAACATGTTGCCTAGATGATTACCTGGGGGCGACATCATAGATGTGTGCTAAATCTGTTATCAAGCGGGATTCATTTGGACGATTACTCGAAGAATAGTTTGTTTGATAGATCCTGATTTTTGCAATTGCCTGACTTCCAAAGTGAGGTCCCATGCGCGGAATCAATGGATAAGATTAGTCACTCATATATATGTGAGAAATAATTCCATAACAAGTTTTCTTTCTTTTCAACAATAATTTTCCCATTAGAATCAAATTGATAACTACACCACATAGTAAGAGCGAACATTAATGATAAACACATCCGTGATAAGAACCACACAATAATAACACACCCACTTTACACGAAGAAAATCTTCCAAGTGTTGTTTAGGACTCTCACGAAGAAGGCTAGGTGTGACATTATTGTAGTCGGAGTCAACAATGATAAGAACACGTAAATATTAACCGCGACACTCCATCTATTTCGGGCCTTTTCAACTTTTATAATAAGTTTACAAATAGTAGTTGTACAAATATTAATGAGAGGTGATTTTTAGCCATTCTCAATCTGAAATTACCATCTATATCTCTTTTTATTAATCTATTTCCTAACAAAACTGGTTATTCCACGTATATCTGTTTTTATTTTATTTTTCGTGATTTCGTTGTCTTGTTGTGATGTTTGGACTTGTGTCATCGTGTTGTTAAGGCGTTTTGTTTTTTGTGGTCTTATTGTGACGTTTTATTGTGTCAGGTGTGATTCGACTAACAAAACATTTTTATCAAACAAGGACATCAAATAAAATTATAAGCATATTCGATTAAAAGAAGCAATAAATCATATTATGGTTTGAATATGTTCATGAACTTGAGTCGCATGTATTCTAGTCCTTATAATATTATCAAATGTGTAGGTTTTGAGCTTGATTTATTATGTTAATAACTTGTGTTATGTTTCATCCTTTATAGTTTTAAGCGATTTGGTATCACGTTTTTTATCAATGTATTGCTAGTTTGAATCAGCTAAATTATTATTATTATTTTAAAATGATACATTTTCCACGATTCTCATACCCATAAAAATGAATTTGAATTTAGTTGGGATGTCTCTTAAAGAGACACTTCCACAGTTTCATGAAATTTAATATTGAACAAAGATGTCTCTCAAAGGTCACCTTTATGTTCTAGAAACTTTTTTAAGATTGAAGTTAGGCAAGAATTGATTTATTACTAAAAACATCTTTTGAAGGTTATTTTTCCATAATTCTACAAAATTGATATTCCACTAAAGATGACTTGAAAAGAGATACTTAAGTTTTTTAAACAAATATTAATGTATCATAAAGTTTTTTCTCGAAGAGGTATTCTCCATAATTCCACAAAATTCGATAGTAAATAGGCTTGATTCTAAAAATTACATTTAATTCTGTAACCTTCACCTACTTGAAGCGATAACAACATGTTTACTTACTGAATGATTACTTATAAGGGCGACATCATAGGCGATGTGCTTCTGAATCGTTATCGGCGGGGATTCATTTGGACGTTACTCGAATAGTTTGTTTGATAGATCCCTAATTTTTTTGCGATTGCTTGACACCGCGATGAGGTCCATGCGCAGTCGATGGATAAGATTAGTCACTCATATATGTAATGATAATTCCATAGCAAGTTTTCTTTCTTTTCAACAATAATTTTCCATTTCGAATCAAATTGATAACTACACCACATGAAATAAAGAGCCAGAGCATTAATGATAAAACACATCCATGATCAGAACCACACAATAATAACACCCTTGCGAAAATCTTCCCGAGTGTTGTTTAGGACTCACGAAGGCTGAGTGTGACATTATTGTGGTGATCGACATCAATGATAAGAACACGTATGATATTAATAGCGACCTCCGTCCACATTTTGGACCTTTTCAACACATAATAAGTTTTACAAATAGTAGTTGTACAAATATTAATGAGAGGTGATTTTAATACATTCTCGATCTGAAATTACCAATCTATATCTCTTTTGTAATCTATTTCCTAACAAGCGGTTATTCCACGTACATACGGTTTTATTTTATTTTCCCGCGATTTCGTTGTCTAGTTGTGATGTTTGGACTTGTGTCGTCGTCTTGTACGGCGTTTTGTTTTTGTGGTCTTATTATGACGTTTTATTTGTGTGCGGGTAATTTAGGCCAGACAAAACATTTTTATCGAGACAAAGGACATCAAATAAAATTATAAGCATATTGATTAAAAACAACAAATCATATTATGGTTTTTGAATATGTTATTGAACTGAGTCGCATGTATTCTAAATCACTATAATATTGCTCGAATGTGTAGGTTTGGTGATTTGTTATGTCGATAACTTGTGTTATGTTTCATCCTTTATAGTTTTAGATTTGTTATCTAGTTTTTTATCAATGTATTGCTAGTTTTAATCGATAAAATTATTATTTTTTTAAAATGATACATTTCCATGATTCTCATACCCACAAAAAATGAATTTGAAAGATTTAGTTGGGATGTCTCTTAAAGAGACACTTCCCACAGTTTCATGAAATTTAATATTGAACAAAAGATGTCTCTCCAAAGGTCACCTTTATGATTCTAAAAACTTTTTAAGATTGGGAAGTTGAGCAAAAATTGGTTGTTACTAAAAACATCTTTTGAAGGACATTTTCCATAATTCTACAAAATTCAATATTCCACTTAAAGATGACTTGAAGAGATACTTAAAGTTTTTTTAAACAAATATTAATGTCATTAAAGTTTTCTCGAAGAATTATTCTCCAGCTAATATTCCCACAAAATTCAGCGATGAATGAGCGATTCTAAAAATTACATTTAACCTGTAACCTTCACCTACTTGAAGCGATAACAACTTGTTGCCACTAGATGATTACTTATAAGGAATACATCATAGGCGATGCTTACAAATGCGTTATCGGCGGATTCATTTAGACGTTACTCAAGAATAGTTTGTTTGATAGATCCGCAATTTTTGCAATTGCATTTTAGCTTCCAAAATGAGGTCCCATGCAAATCGATGGATAGATTAATCCTCATATATGGCGAGAAAATAATTCCATAACAAGTTGTTCTTTCTTTAATGATAATATTCCATTGAATCAAATTGATAACTACTCCACATAGTAAAGGCAAACATTAATGATAAACACATCGTGATAAGAACCTACAATAATAACACTTACCCCACCCCACCCCAGAAAATCTTCGAGGTGTTTAGGACTCACGAAGAAAATTGCAGAGTGTGACATTATTGTAGTCGATCGACATTAATGATAAAACCACGTGATAATGTCGCGACCTCCATCTATTTGGGCCTTTTCGACTTTGTAATAAGTTTTACAAATAGTAGTTGTACAAATATTAATGAAGGTGATTTTAGCCATTATAATGCAAATTACCCGATCTATATCTCTTTATTAATCTATTTCCTATAGTGGATTTATTCCACATTATATATTTTTATTTTTATTTTCGTGATTTCGTTGTCTGCTTGTTCTTGATGTTTGGACTTGTGTCATCGTGTTGTTAAGGCGTTTTGTTTTTTGTGGTCTTATTGTGACGTTTTATTTGTGTGCGGGTAATTTAGACTAACAAAACATTTTTTATCAAACAAGGACATCAAATAAAATTATAAGCATATTCAATTAAAAAGAAACAACAAATCATATTATGGTTTTGAATATGTTATTGAACTTGAGTCGCATGTATTCTAGTCACTATAATATTATCAAATGTGTAGGTTTTGAGCTGATTTATTATGTTAATAACTTGTGTTATGTTTCATCCTTTATAGTTTTTAGTGATTTGGTATCTACGTTTTTATCAATGTATTACTAGTTTGAATCAATAATATTTTTTTAAATGAGACATTTTCACAATTCCCATACCCACAAAAAATGAATTTGAATTTAGTTGGGATGTTTCTTAAAGAGACACTTCCCATAGTTTCATAAAATTTAATATTGAACAAAGATGTCTCGAAGGTCACCTTTGCCAGTTCTAGAAACTTTTTAGATTGAAGTTGAACAAAAAGTGAATTTATTACTAAAAACATCTTTTGAAGGACATTTTCCATAATTCTACAAAATTCAATATTCCACTAAAGATGACGAAGAGATACTTAAAGTTTTTTTAAACAAATATTAATGTATCATAAAAGTTTTCTCGAAAGTATTCTCCATAATTCCACAAAATTCAGCGATGAAATGAGCGATTTAAAATTACATTTAACTACGTAACCTTCACACACTTGAGAGGCGTGCTGTTTGCCTAGATGATTACTTATAAGGGCGATATCATAGATGATGTGCTTACAAATCTAATTATCAGCCGGGGATTCATTTGGACCCGATTACTTTCGAAGAATAGTTTGTTTGATAGATCCCATGATTTTTGATTGCTACGGCTTCGAATGAGGTCCCATGCACCATCAATGGATAAGATTAGTCACTCATATATATGATGAAATAATTCCATAACAAGTTGTTCTTTCTTTTCAACAATAATTTTCCATTTAGAATCAAATTGATAACTACACCACATAGTAAGAGCCAAACATTAATGATAAACACATCCATGATAAGAACCCTACAATAATAACACACCCACACCACTTACTTGAAAATCTTCGAGTGTTGTTAGGACTCACGAAGGCTAGGTGTGACATTATTGTAGTCAGAGTTCAACATTATTGATAAGAGCACGACAATATTAATAACGACACTCCATCCCTATTTCGGGCCTTTCAACTTTTATAATAAGTTTTACAAATAGTAGTTGTACAAATATTAATGAAGTGATTTTAGCCATTCTGTCCCTGAAATTACCAATCTATATCTTTGTATCTGTTCCCTAACAAGCGGATTTATTCCATTATATGTTTTATTTTATTTTTAAATTGATTTCGTTGTCTTGTTGTGATGTTTGGACTTGTCATCGTGTTGTTAAGGCGTTTGTTTTTGTGAATCCTTATTGTAGCGTTTTATTTGTATGCGGGTAATTAGACTGCTCATTTTTATCAAACAAGGACATCAAATAAAATTATAAGCATATTCAATTAAAGAAACAACAAATCATATTATGGTTTTGAATATGTTATTGAACTTAATTACATGTATTCTAGTCACTATAATTATTATCAAATGTGTATTTGGTGATTTATGTTAATAACTTGTGTTATGTTTCATCCTTTATAGTTTTAAGCGATTTAGTATCTACGTTTTTATCAATGTATTAGTTTGAATCAATAAAATTATTATTATTATTTTAAAATGATACATTTTCCACAATTCTCATACCCGAAAATGAATTTGAATTTAGTTTGGGATGTCTCTTAAAGAGACACTTCACGATTTCATAAATTTAATATTGAACAAAAGATGTCTCGAGGTCACCTTTATGATTCTAGAAACTTTTAAGATTGAAGTTGAACAAAAATTAGAATTTGTGCTTCAAAAACATCTTTTGAAGGGACATTTTCCATAATTCTACAAAATTCAATATTCCATAAGATGACTTGAAGAGATACTTAAAGTTTTTTAAGCGAATATTAATGTATCATAAAAGTTTTTCTCGAGAAGAGGTATTCTCCATAATTCCACAAAATTCAACAGTAAATGAACGATTCTAAAAAATTACATTTAATTTAATAACCTTCTACTTGAAGCGGTAACAACATGTTGCCACTAGATGATTACTTATAAGGGCGACATCGTAGATGATGTGCTTACAAATACGTTATCAAGCCGGGATTCATTTGGACGGTACTCGAAGAATGGTTGTTTGATAGATCCCACAATTTTTGCAATTGCTTACGACTTCCAAAATGAGGTCCATGTGCAGTCAATGGATAAGATTAGTCACTCATATATATGTGAAATAATTCCATAACAAGTTTTCTTTCTTTTCAACAATAATTTTCCATTTGAATCAAATTGATAACTACACCCACATAATAGGCAAACATTAATGATAAACACATCCATGATAAGAACCTCTGATAATAACACACCCCACCCACCCCACCCAAGAAAATCTTCCAAGTGTTGTTTAGGACTCACGAAGAGAAGGCTAGGTGTGACATTATTGTAGTCGAGGAGTCAAACATTAATGATAAGAACCGACAATATTATGCGACACTCCATCCCTATTTGGGCCTTTCAACTTTTATAATAAGTTTTACAAATAGTAGTTGTACAAATATTAATGAGATGTGATTTTTAGCCATTCTCAATGCAAATTACCAATCTATATCTTTTATTAATCCTTTCTAACTCCAGCTGGTTATTCACGTATATCTTGTTTTTATTTTATTTTTAAATGATTCGTTGTCTTGTTGTGATGTTTGGACTTGTCATCGTGTTGTTAAAGCGTTTTGTTTTTGTGGTCTTATTGTGACGTTTTATTTGTGTGCGGGTAATTTAGACTATGAAACATTTTTATCAAACAGGGACATCAAATAAAATTATAAGCATATTCAATTAAAAGAAACAACAAATCATATTATGGTTTGAATATGTTCATGAACGAGTCGCATGTATTCTAGTCAACTATAATATTATCAAATGTGTAGGTTTGAGCTGATTTATTATGTTAATAACTTGTGTTATGTTTCATCGCTATAGTTTTATGATTTGGTATCTACGTTTTTATCGATGTATTGCTAGTTTTGAATCAATAAATTATTATTATTATTATTTTTAAAATGATACATTTTCACAATTCTCATACCCATAAAAAAATGAATTTGAATTTAGTTGGGGATATCTCTTAAAGAGACACTTCCCACAGGACTCATGAAATTTAATATTGAACAAAGATGTCTCTCCAAAGGTCACCTTTTGATTCTAGAAACTTTTAAGATTGAAGTTGAACAAAATTGAATTTGTTACTAAAAACATCTTTTGAAGGACATTTTCCATAATTCTACAAAATTCAATATTCCACAAGACGACGAAGAATCGCCAGTTTTAGCAAATATTAATGTATCATAAAGTTTTTTCTCGAAGAATTATTCTCCATAATTCCACAAAATTCGTAGTAAATGGTGATTCTAAAATTACATTTTAATTTACGTAAATACTACTTGAAGCATTTAACAACATGTTGCCTAGATGATTATATAAGACGACATCATAGTGATTATTAACACGATACATTTATCAGCGGAAGTTCATTTGGACGGTACTGAAGAATAGTTTGTTTGATAGATCCCACAATTTTTGCAAATTGCTTCACGGCTTCAAATGAGATCCATGCTGCGGAAATCAGTGGTTGGGTCAAGTCACTCATATATATGTGAAATAATTCCATAACAAGTTTTTCTTTCTTTTCAACGATAATTTTCCATTGAGATCAAATTGATACTTCATACCACATAGTAAAGCGAACATTAATCAGCATCATGATAAGAACCCTACAATAATAACACCCCACCCCACCCCACGAAAATCTTCCAGTGTTGTTTAGGACTCACGAGAAGTGGTGTTATTATTGTAGTCGAATCAAACATTAATGATAAGAACATTAGTATTAATAACGACACTCCATCCCCTATTCGGGCCTTTTCAGCACATAATAAGTTTTACAAATAGTAGTTGTACAAATATTAATGAGAGGTGATTTTTAGCCATTCTCAATCTGAAATTACCAATCTATACCTCTTTTTATTAATCTATTTCCTAACAAAACTGGTTATTCCACGTACATCTGGTTTTATTTTATTTTTCGTGATTTCGTTGTCTTGTTGTGATGTTTGGACTTGTGTCATCGTCTTGTTACGGCGTTTTGTTTTTTGTGGTCTTATTATGACGTTTTATTTGTGTGCGGGTAATTTAGACGAACAAAACATTTTTATCAGACAAGGACATCAAATAAAATTATAAGCATATTGTTCAAAAACAACAAATCATATTATGGTTTTGAATATGTTAGCTAGACTTGAGTCGCATATTTCGTCACTATAATATTATCAAATGTGTAGGTTTTGAGCTGATTTGTTATGTCAATAACTTGTGTTATGTTTCATCCTTTATAGTTTTAGCGATTTGGTATCTACGTTTTTATCAATGTATTGCTAGTTTTAATCAATAAAATTATTATTATTATTTTTTTAAAATGATACATTTTCATGATTCTCATACCCACAAAAAATGAATTTGAATTTAGTTGGGATGTCTCTTAAAGGCAGCACGCAGTTTCATGAAATTTAATATTGAACAAAGATGTCTCTCGAGGTCACCTTTATGATTCTAGAAACTTTTTAGATTGAAGTTGAACAAAAATTGAATTTGTTACTAAACTATCTTTTGAAGGACATTTCCATAATTACACCAAAATTCAATATTCACTTAAGATGACTTGAAAGAGATACTTAAGTTTTTAAGCAAATATTAATGTATCATTAAAGTTTTTCTCGAAGAGGTATTCTCGTAATTCCACAAAAAATTCATGATAAATGAGAGCGATTCTAAAAAATTACATTTAACCTGTAACCTTCACCTACTTGAAGCGGTAACAACTTGTTGCCTAGATGATTACTTATAAAGGAATACATCATAGGCGATGTGCTTACAAATCACGTTATCGGCGAGTTCATTGGACGGTACTCAAAGAATAGTTTGTTGATAGATCCCATGATTTTTGCAATTGCATTGCTTCAAATGAGGGTCCCATGCCGCCGTCGATGGATAAGATTAGTCACTCATATATATGATGAAATAATTCCATAACAAGTTGTTCTTTCTTTTCCATGATAATATTCCATTTGAATCAAATTGATAACTACTCCACATAGTAAGAGCGAGCAGTGGCGATAAACACATCCATGATAAGAACCACAATAACACACCCCACCCCACCGCTGAAAATCTTCGAGTGTTGTTTGGACTCACGAAGAAGTGGAGTGTATTATTGTGGTCAGTCGACACGTGGCCATTAAGAACACGTGATATTAATAACTGACCTCCATCACATTTGGACCTTTTCAACTTTTATAATAAGTTTTACAAATAGTAGTTGTACAAATATTAATGAGAGGTGATTTTAGCCATTCTCGATCACGAAATTACGATCTATATCTCTTTTATTAATCTATTTCCTAACAAAGCCCAGTTATTCCATATATATACATTTTTATTTTATTTTTCGTGATTTCGTTGTCTTGTTGTGATGTTTGGACTTGTGTCATCGTGTTGTTAAAATTTTTTTGTTTTTGTGGTCTTATTGTGGCCCGTTTTATTTGTGTGCGGGGCAATTTAGACTAACAAAACATTTTTATCAAACAAGGACATCAAATAAAATTATAAGCATATTCGATTAAAAGAAACAACAAATCATATTATGGTTTTAGATATATTATTGAACTTGAGTCACATATATTCTGATCATATAATATTATCTGATGTATGAGTTTTGTTGATTTATTATATTAATAACATATTGTTCATCCTTTATAGTTTTAGCGATTTGGTATCTACGTTTTTATCGATGTATTGCTAGTTTGAATCAATAAAATTATTATTATTATTTTTTAAAATGATACATTTCACAATTCTCATACCCACAAAAATGAATTTGGTAGTTGGGATGTACTCTTAAAGAGACACTTCCCACGGTTCATGAAATTTAATATTGACAAAGAATGTCTCTCCAAAGGTCACCTTTATGATTCTAGAAACTTTTAAGATTGAAGTTGACAAATTGAATTTGTTACTAAAAACATCTTTTGAAGGGACATTTTCCATAATTCTACAAATTCAATATTCCGCTAAAGATGACTTGAGATACTTAAAGTTTTTTAAACAAATTTTAATGTATCATAAAAGTTTTTCTCGAAGGTATTCTCATAATTCCACAAAATTCAACGATAAATGAGCGATTCTAAAATTACACATTTTAACTTGTAACCTTCACTGCGCCGAGGCTGATAACAACTTGTTGCCCAGATGATTACTTATAAGGGCGACATCGCCAGTGATGTGCTTACAAATGTATCAAGCGAGGATTCATTTGGGCCGTACTCAAAGAATAGTTTGTTTGATAGATCACAATTTTTGCAATTGCATTTGCTTCCAAAATGAGGTCCCATGCCATAGTCGATGGATAAGATTAGTCACTCATATATGTAATGAAATAAATTCTACCAACAAGTTGTTCTTTTCCATGATAATATTCCATTTCGAATCAAATTGATAACTACTCCACATAGTAGAGCCAAACATTAATGATAAACACATCCATGATAAGAACCACACAATAATAACACACCCGCCCCGCCCCCACCATGAGAAAATCTTCAAGTGTTGTTTAGGACTCACGAAGAGAATTTAGGTGTGACATTATTGTAGTCGAGTCAAACATTAATGATAAGAACACGTGATAAGTAATAACGACACTCCATCCTATTCGGGCCTTTTCAACTTTTATAATAAGTTTTACAAATAGTAGTTGTACAAATATTAATGAGAGGTGATTTTTAGCCATTCTCAATCTGAAATTACCGTCTATCTTTTTATTAATCTATTTCTAACAAAGCGGTTATTCCATGTATATCTTGTTTTTATTTTATTTAGTGATTTCGTTGTCTTGTTGTGATATTTGGACTTGTGTCATCGTGTTGTTAGGCGTTTTGTTTTGTGGTCTTATTGTGACGTTTATTTGTGTGCGGAGTAATTTAGACTAACAAAACATTTTTTATCAAAGCAAGGACATCAAATAAAATTATAAGGCGTATTGATTAAAGAAATGACAAATCATATTATGGTTTTGAATATGTTATTGAACTTGAGTCACATGTATTCTAGTCACTTATAATATTATCGAATGTAGGTTTTGGTGATTTATTATGTTAATAACTTGTGTTATGTTCATCCTTTATAGTTTTGCGATTTGGTATCTACGTTTTTATCAATGTATTGCTAGTTTGAATCGGCAAAATTATTATTATTATTTTTTAAAATGATACATTTTCACAATTCTCATACCCACAAAATGAATTTGAATTTAGTTAGGATGTCTCTTAAAGAGACACTTCCTGAGTTTCATGAAATTTAATAGCTGAACAAAGATGTCTCTCAGTGCTACTGATTCTAGAAACTTTTTAAGATTGAAGTTGAGCAAAAGTGAATTTGTTACTAAAAACATCTTTTGAAGGACATTTTCCCTCAATTCTACAAAATTGATATTCCACTAAGATGACTTGAAGAGATACTTAAAGTTTTTTAAACAAACCTTAATATATCATAAAAGTTTTCTCGGTATTCTCCCATAATTCCACAAAATTCAACGGTAAATGAGCGATTCTAAAAATTACATTACTTAACAACCTTCACCTACTTGAAGCATTAACAACTTGTTGCCCTAGATGATTACTTATAAGGACGACATCATAGACGATGTGCTTCGTCACATTATCGGCGGGATTCATTTGGGCCGATTACTCGAAGAATAGTTTGTTTGATAGATCCACAATTTTTGCAATTGCATTTAGCTTCAAAATGAGGTCCCATGCACTTAGTCGATGGATAAGATTAGTCCACTCATATATATGAGAAATAATTATAACAAGTTGTTCTTTCTTTTCAACAATAATATTCATTTGAATCAAATTGATATTACTCCACATAGTAAGAGCCAAACATTAATGATAAACACATCCATAGTAAAGAACCTACAATAATAACACACCGCCCCCCACAGCGAAGAAAATCTTCGAGTGTTGTTTAGGACTCACGAAGAGAAATTTAGGTGTGAGCATTATTGTGGTCGAGTCAAACATTAATGATAAGAACACAACAATATAATAACGACCTCCATCCACTATTTCGGGCCTTTTCAACTTTTTATAATAAGTTTTACAAATAGTAGTTGTACAAATATTAATGAGAGGTGATTTTTAGCCATTCTCAATCTGAAATTACCAATCTATATCTCTTTTTATTAATCTATTTCCTAACAAAACTGGTTATTCCATGTATATCTGTTTTTATTTTATTTTTCGTGATTTCGTTGTCTTGTTGTGATGTTTGGACTTGTGTCATCGTGTTGTTAAGGCGTTTTGTTTTTTGTGGTCTTATTGTGACGTTTTATTTGTGTGCGGGTAATTTAGACTAACAAAACATTTTTTATCAAACAAGGACATCAAATAAAATTATAAGCGTATTCAATTAAAAAGAAACAACAAATCATATTATGGTTTTGAATATGTTATTGAACTTGAGTCACATGTATTCTAGTCACTATAATATTATCAAATGTGTAGGTTTTGAGCTGATTTATTATGTTAATAACTTGTGTTATGTTTTAAATCCTTTATAGTTTGCAAGCGATTTGGTATGTTTTATCAATGTATTGCTAGTTTGAATCGATAAAATTATTATTATTTTTAAAATGATACATTTTCACGATTACTCATACCACAAAAAAAATGAATTTGAATTTAGTTACAGGATATCTCTTAAAGACACTTCCTGATTTCATGAAATTTAATATTGAGCAAAGTGTCTCTCAAAGTCACCTTTATGATTCTAGAAACATTTTAAGATTGAAGTTGAACAAAAATTGAATTTGTTACTAAAAACATCTTCTGAAGGACATTTTCCATAATTTTACAAAATTTAATATTCTACTAAAGATGACTTGAAGAGATACTTAAAGTTTTTTTTAAACTAATATTAATGTATCTCGTAAAGTTTTCTCGAAGAGGTATTCTCCATAATTCCACAAAATTCAACGGTAAATGAGCGATTCTAAAAGTACAGCAACCTGTAAGCCGCTTTACTTGAAGCGGTAACAACATTGCCACACAGATGATTACTTATAAGGGCGACATCATAGGCGATCTTCTGAATCATTATCAAGCGGGATTCATTTGGACGATTACTCGAGAATAGTTTGTTTTGATAAGATCCCACGATTTTTTGCAATTGCATTTAAAGCTTCCAAAATGAGGTCCCATGCACCGTCCCGATGGATAAGATTAATCCTCATATATATGTGAAATAATTCCATAACAAGTTGTTCTTTCTTTTCAACAATAATATTCCATTTCGAATCAAATTGATAACTACTCCACATAGTAAGAGCCAAACATTAATGATAAACACATCCATGATAGAACCACAATAATAACACACCGCCCCGCCCCCGCCCCGAAGAAAATCTTCAGTGTTGTTTAGGACTCACGAAGAAGGCTAGGTGTGACATTATTGTAGTCGAATCCAGCGATGTAGTAAAGACACAACGATAATGGCGCGACACTCCATCCTATTTCGGGCCTTTTCAACTTTTATAATAGTTTCTGACAGTATTGTACAAATATTAATGAGAGGTGATTTTTAGCCATTCTCAATCTGAAATTACCAATCTATATCTCTTTTTATTAATCTATTTCCTAACAAAACTGGTTATTCCACGTATATCTGGTTTTATTTATTTCGTGATTTCGTTGTCTTGTTGTGATGTTTGGACTTGTGTCATGTCGTGTTGTTAAGGCGTTTTGTTTTTATGGGTCTTATTGTGACGTTTGTTGTGTCACGGAGTAATTTAGACTAAACATTTTTATCAACAAAGGACATCAAATAAAATTATAACCATATTCGATTAAAAGAAGCAGCAAATCATATTATGGTTTTGAATATGTTATTGAACTTGAGTCACATATGTTTCTAGTCACTATAATATTATCAAATGTAGGTTTTTGGTGATTTATTATGTTAATAACTTGTGTTATGTTTCATCCTTTATAGTTTTAGATTTGGTATCTACGTTTTTATCGATGTATTGCTAGTTTGAATCAAATAAAATTATTATTATTATTTTTTTAAAATGATACATTTTCCTGATTCTCATACCCACAAAAAATGAATTTGAGATTTAGTTGGGATGTCTCTTAAAGAGACACTTCCACGATTTCGTGAAATTTAATATTGAGCAAAGATGTCTCTCAAAAGGACCTTTATGATTCTAAAAACTTTTTAAGAATGAAATTGAACAAAAATTAGATTTGTTACTAAAAACATCTTTTGAAGGGACATTTTCCATAATTCTACAAATTCAATATTCCACTTAAAGATGACTTAAAGAGATATTTAAGTTTTTAAATAGTATTAATGTATCATAAAGTTTTTCTCGAAGAGGTATTCTCCATAATTCCACAAAATTCAACTGATAAATGAGCGATTCTAAAATATTACATTTAACCACGTAACCTTCACCTACTTCAAGAAGCGGTAACAACATGTTCCCTAGATGATTACCTTATAAGGACGACATCATAAGATGTGCTTACAAATCTTTTATCGGCGGGATTCATTTTGAATGGTACTCGAAAGAATAGTTTGTTTGATAGATCCCGCAAATTTTTTTGCAATTGCTTCTGACCTCCAAAATGAGTTCCCATGCACTTAGTCAATGGATAAGATTAGTCCACTCATATATACTTAATGAAATAATTCCATAACAGTTGTTCTTTCTTTTCAAGCAATAATATTCCATTCGAATCAAATTGATAACTACACCACATAGTAAGAGCCAAACATTAATGATAAGCATCCATGATAAAGACCCTACAATAATAACACACCCCACCCCACCCCGCTGAAAATCTTCCAAAGTGTTGTTTAGGACTCACGAAGAGAAGGCTGGGTGTGACACATTATTGTAGTCGAGAGTTCAAACATTATTGATAAGGCACGACAATATTAATAGCGACACTCCATCTATTTACGGACGCTTCGACTTTTATAATAAGTTTTACAAATAGTAGTTGTACAAATATTAATGAGATGTGATTTTTAGCCATTCTCAATTTGAAATTACCAATCTATACCTCTTTTTATTAATATATTTCCTAACAAAACTTGTTATTCCACGTATATTTGGTTTTTATTTTATTTTTCCTGATTTCGTTGTCTTGTTATGACGTTTGGATTTGGGTCATCGTCTTGTTACGGCGTTTCGTTTTTTGTGGTCTTATTGTGACGTTTTATTTGTGTGCGGGTAATTTAGGCAAATGAAACATTTTTATCGAACAAAAGACATCAAATAAAATTATAAGCATATTCAATTAAAAAGAAACAACAAATCATATTATGGTTTTGAATATGTTATTTATGAAGGATCTAGAGCCGGGATTAACCTCCATGAACAGGGGGACCTCCGGCCTCCAAACGGATATAGAAACTTTTCCTTAAACTATAAATTAAAAATGAGTGGAGCGAACCCCTTCTGATTCTTCACATATCTTTTAAAAATAATGCAGACGAAGTCTTTAAAAAAATTTCTTTTCTTTTCTTTTCCAACACTTAGATTTTTCGAAATGTTGAGTTCCTACATTTTGGACTTTAATTTCAAAACTGATGAAAACATTTAAGAAACACTTCTAAACTTCAATTCATCAACTTCCATGGGACTCCTCGTCGCGATCAAACCACCGATATACATATATATACATTTATTTCTTTCAAAATCATCAAAACATTTAAACCTTCTTCAATTCCATGCATAATTTTATCAAAACATGACAAAATGACTACGCCTCCTGATATGCAAATTATTTTAATGCAGTCACATGCGTAATCTCTCGATAACTCGACTCAACACGGGGAGGGTACTACTAGATACTTTGTCTCAGTCACGAAAATATTTGTTGAAACATATGAAGAGTGAGCCTAAGCGAGCTCGGTGAGTGTACATTTTCATTTATATAACATTTTGATTACATATCAAAATAATACATACTTATACAATTAAAATCCATTTATACATTAAACATTTATGCCTTAAACTTTCTTTCCATAAATACTTATACCATTAAAATCAGTTTATGCTTTAAACATTTATACCTTAAACTTTCTTTCAATAAATACTTATGCATTTAAAATCCATTTATGCTTTAAGAATTTATGCCTTCGCTTTCTTTCCATAAATACTTATGCATTTAAAATCCATTTATGCTTTAAGAATTTATACCTTAAACTTCTTTCCATAAATACTTATGCATTTAAAATCCATTTATGCTTTAAGCATTTATGCCTTAAACTTCTTTCTTTATTTCTTTCTTTCATTCTTTACGATGGAACCCGGGAATAAACACAGAGAGCAGTTTAAGTGCGACGGTGAGGGCTGATCCACATTCAGTCATAACCACTCTGTTCTTGAGGAGAAACTCACGCTTTGCATAGGGTTCAGTCGTAATGCTTTATCACGTGTAAGGATATTACTCTAGACACCTATTTCCCTCCCTCGGTTAGTAACCTATAACTTTACCCTCTTAATCCTTACACGCTTAAAGTACTTCGGCCGATATCAGTCATAACAGTCATAGGGGGTTTAGGGTAACCATCAGTAAAACATTTCTTAAAATACATTTATACATCCCATTTAAATCCTTTACTTTATCATTAAAACACATATGCATACTTTAAACATTTTTAAACTTTCATAATACCTTAGCATATGCATACATATTTAATACATATAAATATATGCATTGATGCAGATAAAACAATGCAAGATAAAACATTTCCATATGCCTTAACATTTACATAAAAATTTACATTAAACTTCCAGTTTAACATTAAAACCATTCACTTTTAAAAACTAAATTCTCAAAATATCATTTTCACTCCACAGTTCACCCACCTTTCAATCCAGAAGCTTGCTTCAGATTTGAGTTCCGTTCCGTCAGATAGTCCTTTCACCTTTTCAAAATGCATTACACATTAACCACCAATTTCCAGCCCAATCCACCATAAACACTCATTCCTATATTCTTATTCCTCTAGGAATCTATTTTACTTAGAATTGGAATCAATCAATCGGATCATCAAACTAAAGTTATGGCATTTTCATGCCAACTAGTCATTTCTGGAATTTTCTAGTAACAGTTTGTATTACTCATTTTCCGAGTCTTGACTTCATATTTTGACACTACATGTACTTATACTCATTTAAAGCTAAGGTGCTAGGGTTCTATTCAATTGGAATCACCCAATTCGAACTGAAACTCACTACGTCAAATAACCGGGCTAATCTATGTTCAAAACCCAGACAGAATTTGGCTTGCATGGTCCTACTTTGAGTGAATTTTTAGGCCACTTAGGATCAGAATTTGGCATTGCCTTCTTCTTAAGTTTCATTCTCAACTTCAAGTCTATTTTATGTATCCACTTAAATCACTCAAATTGGATCAAAATTAGACAAGTTATGGCCAAAATCATAAAGCCCAGTGAAGCAAAACAAGGACATTTCCTGTCACAAAGGACTGCTGCTTAAAATTGACCAAAATGTGTTTACTCTTATTTTCTTTCACTCTAAACACTTAAATCCTGATGCATTATGGAACCCCGACATAACCTTGCGCAATTCGACTATCGAACCACTAACCACCTCATGATTTTGTCAAAACCTAACCTAAACATGGCTTTCTCAATTGATATTAAATTCAATAATAATTCGGCCAAATACCATCAATTTAACATCCATACCAGAATTTAAGACATTAAACATAAACGTCAAACCTAACTTTCCCACCATGAAAACTTACTTGTTTCTTGGTTTTCTTTGGCTCTCTCATGATTACCACTTGAAGATCACTTGAAAGCTTGAATGAGGAGAAAAAATCACATCTCACTCTGTTGCCCTTCACTTTTTCTTGCTTCTCCTTTCTCTCCTTTCTTTTCTCTCTTTTCTTCCCTCTCCTTTCTCTACGGGTTCTTAACTTGGGAGACAAATATGAATTGTACGTTTGTCTCCCCACATTTTTAATATTCTAACTTTCCTTTAATTTCAATTTGGTCCTCCATTTCTTTTATATTGCCAATCAACTTATTTTATTGCATTGAGCCATGAACCTCATTGGTCAATTCTAATAGTCTAAACCCTAACTTAGCCCTTAAGAAATGTTTTGATTGGCTCTCATAAGAAAATATCTCCATTTTATCAGATTTTTCTCAGTTTCACCTTATCTCTTTGCTTTTATCACAGATTAAATGTCAATATTCTATAGTCGTCTAAACTTCAAATTGACCATGATATTTAATTAAATCCTTCACATTGGATTCAGGCTTTGAAATCACCGAGGGAAATCAGTTTAAAATCATTAAAATGATATCTGGGACAATAGCTGTATTATTACGGTACGTTAGTGCACGAAACTATCCAAACGGACTCCGTTTCACTTTATTTCAGTTTCGTTAGTCTTTATGATTTATTCCAGACCTTTTCGTATTTTCGGCTCAATTTCAGAAAAATTTCGTATGAGCTCCAAATTCCGGTCAGGAAATCACTATTCATAAATCTCAGTATCTTCTAAATATCGATTCAAAAGTCATAGGAAGCTGAAATTTTCATAAAAATCCCTTTGCAACCCCTCCATCCGGATAAAATGAAAAAAATCACTATTCATTAGGGCACGGTTACAATTTGAAAATTTTAACCCCATTGCCAAATGATGTCAGGCGTTCTAAATTCTAATCCACCCTCGCTTCTATCATTAGACCTCAAATCAGTTCAATAACTACTATTATAACATTCAATAAGGTTGGGGTTTTACAATTGAACTTGAGTCACATGTATTCTAGTCACTATAATATTATCAAATGTGTTGGTTTTGAGCTGATTTATTATGTTAATAACTTGTGTTGTGTTTCATCCTTTATAGTTTTAGCGATTTGGTATCTACGTTTTTATCAATGTATTACCTTAGTTTGAATCAATAAAGTGTGTATTATTATTTTTAAAATGAGACATTTTCACAATTCTCATACCCGCAAAAATGAATTTGAATTTAGTTGGGATGTCTCTTGGGCAACACAGTTTCATGAAATTTAATATTGAACAAAAGATGTGTCAGAGGACACCTTTATGATACAAAACATTTTAAGATTGAAATTGAGCAAAAAATTGAATTTGTTACTAAAAACATCTTAAAAGGACATTTTCCATAATTTTACAAAATTTAATATTCTACTAAAGATGACTTGAAGAGATACTTAAAGTTTTTTTTAAACTAATATTAATTTATAATAAAAGTTTTTCTCGAAGAGGTATTCTCCATAATTCCACAAAAATTCAGCAGTAAATGGCTTGATTCTAAAAAATTCATTTATACCTTAACCTTCACCTACTTAAGCGGTAACAACATGTTGCTCTAGATGATTACTTATAAGGACAACATCGTAGCTGATGTGCTTACAAATCTGTTATCAAGCAGGATTCATTGGACCCGTTACTTTCGAAGAATAGTTTGTTTGATAGATCCTGATTCTTTTGCAATTGCCCCCAACTTCAAAATGAGGTCCATGCAGGTCGATGGATAAGATTAAGATCACTCATATATATGGCCAAATAATTCCATAACAAGTTGTTCTTTCTTTTCAACAATAATATTCCATTTCGAATCAAGTTATTAACTACACCCACATAGTAAGAGCAAACATTGTGATAAAGGCATCATGATGAAGAACCTCATTATGCCACCCCACCACCCAGAAAATCTTAAAGTATGTTGGGACTCAGAGAAGGTTGAGTCATTGACATTATTTTGATGAGTCAACATTAATGAGAAGAACATGACATTATTGTCTTTCTTTGTTTTTTCAACAATGCAACAATTTTTTGGAAATATTTCATTTCATGTGATCTTTCTTTGTTTTTTCATAAGATAGACTAAGGTGGTGTTTGTTTTTTTTATTTAATGCTGAATATAACTTTTTTTGAGCTTAATGCTGAATAGTACTTAATAGCATTAAGTATTAAGTTGTTTGTTTTTTAACATTAGGTAGTAGTAGGGATGTGGGACCGGATTATTTTAGGTTCCCGTCACATCGCTCTTAATGGCACATATTTAATTTAATTTTAATCATTTTTTTAATGGGTTTGGGTTTATTTTCTCATCCAAGAGACGGAATTCAGTGTGTTGCTCACTGTAAAGCAGAAAATTAAAATTTCCAAAAATAGCAAGAAGAGTACATAAAAATAATAGTGCCATAAGGGTTCAGGGAAACCTAGAAAATTTTATAGATCTCGGATGAGGAAACGGACTGCGCCGTTAAATTTGTCTCCTTGAAATCTGTGACAGGAAAAGTTTAGTGATTAAAGGCATTGATTTTAGATTTTCTTGGTGATAAGTTGCCAATGACTCCAAGGCCGAGATTTTTACGAAAATCTCGAAAGTTAGGAAATGGGCAGAAGTTAGTTCATTTAAAATGAAGTGAGCGAAAAGAAATAAATTGTTCCAGGCAACAGAGACTAGAATGAAAGCGATATGAACTATGTATCCAAAATAATAATAATAAACCCCGCCCAATTATATTTTAAAAATAATTTTTTATTATTTTTTATACTTTAATATAAATAATAATTATTATTATAATATTTTTATGCAAATAATTTATAAAAAAATTCCATATATTTTTATTACTTCATAGAAAAATGTGATTTTAATATAATAAAAATAAAAAAGAAAATATAAAAGTAAAATTAAAAATAAAGCAAAATAAAATGTAAGCGGGCGAGTTTGGAATTTTAAATCTAGCCGGCCTGTTTAATTTTTAAATGAGACGGGTTTGAGAATTGAAAAAATAACTTGGCCAGGATTCGGGATGGGACCGCCCATCAAACCCCTCTACGTTGTGTCAGTAATTGTATATTGCTGGCTTTTCTTCTTGTTAGGCAATGATTGAGTTTCTTATTTTGTGGAAAATAGCTTTTTTGAATATAAAGAAAATATTTTCACTTTTATTCGAAATTTTAAAAAAATTTCAACAATAAGTCGTAATTTAAATAAAACAACGACTTAATCTTCATTTATTTAGCTTTAAATTAGAATCAAAAAACAAAAACTACCCCCTAAATCCAATACAACCATTTTTTTGAAACCCTGTCACTTGATGTATTTTTTTCTTTGTTTTTGAATAAAATAGACTAAATGGCGTTTGTTTTTTTTTTTTTCGTTTTTTTCTAAAAGCTTTAATTTTTTTTAAATGACTTATTTATGAATTTTTAAATTTTTTTATTAAAGAAAAAATTTATATTTTAAAATAGTCTTAAAACATTTTAAAATTTTTCTAAAATATTCTAAAATATTTAAAATTCATACAAAATATTTTAAAAGAACAATAAAGATAATTTAAAAGAATAATCTGACTGTCATCAATCTATTTTTTTTAGATTATAAATTTTTAAATATTCTATTAATTATATAAAATAGATAAATATAATAATAATTTTTTTAACAATGATAATAATAAATATTTATCATAATAATTTTATTTTTTTATTTTTTATTTTTTATTAACATGTTAGATGTTATATATATATATATATATATATTATCTAAATATCCTATTTAATATGAATAAAGTTAAACAAGCAACTTGGATTAATTAAGATGTTAATTTTAAGCATATAAAATACAAAACAACTTCAATACTTAATAAGTATTAGAAAAACAAAGCAGATTCATACTTAATACTATTGAGTCTTATTAAATGATGAGTTAAATAAAATTATATTCAAACGTGGTAAAAAAATAAAAACGCCTCCTAGTCAATGCGGCAATTGTCATAAAATTGTTACCAGGCAAAGAGTCGTAGAAACTTATTTATTTTTTAAATGTTAATAAATTGTTAACGTTTTTTAATTTTTAAAATCAAGAAATTGTTACAACTAGATATGACAATTTTGATGCGGCGTTGAATATTAGATCCACTAAAGTGGGGCGGTCAGGACCATTACTTTATTGGTCCAAAAAAAATTGGACCAAATTTATCCTAACAAAATTAATATTGACTTCATGGGATTAGGGATCATTAAATTTATAAAGTACAGTCTAAAAAAAGCTAGACCATTTTGGCCCGACATATTTTAACGACACAATATCAATCAGATCTAGCCTAGCCCGGGCCATCACCTAAGTGCCCTTACGAAGTACAACAAATCATACATGAGTGGTGCGCTGCAAATCATGTGACATTTTCATGAACCGCCCAATTGATAGATTGTTTTATTTCAAGTAGGTGGTCCGATTAACTTGACATAATTTTTTATTTTTTTAAAATTCAATTGGGTGGTCCTCGTCAAATACAACAATTTTATTTTAAATCAACCATTGGATAGAGTCGTTTCATATTTCTCTATCAAATACAATAATTTAATAAAATATTTTGTTCAAACCTTAGTGCCGGTAATTCTTTCTAGAACTATACCGAGCCAACCGGTTTAAAGATGGTATCTTTCTTCACATGACAAAAAGAGCTATTACAATTTGTCCTCACGTTCAGTCTAATGTGAAATCTTGTAGTGATTGAACAGTTTTCATGCTTTAATGTTATTGTATTCTTTGCCCAGATGTGGGACCGTCTAAACATTCCCAAAAAGATGGAGTCCACCACTTCCTAAACATAGTAAAGAATATTTTTTTTTATTATTATTAATTATATATGACATTACTTTTTCAAGGTAAGAACAATAATTATTATCTTCTTATCTATTATTTTCCTATGAACTAAATAATAATAGCCAAATTGAATATATTACTTTAAATTTTGAAATTTTGAGCTCCAACTTCAATCTAAGTCTTGCAAAGACTAGGATTCCCAGCCGCCCCAATAGATGAGTTTGGGTTCATAAATCTGGCATTTCCCTTTCTCTGCATCTCCAGAACATCTAACCACCTACTTAATACCTATAACCACGTTAAGAATATTATTTCTCAAAAACTTAGGCTTCTGGATCTCCAATCAAGCTACATCCAGTCCTGTAAAAATCCAAGGAAAATCGTGAAAAACCTAAGAAAGGGTGAGAAACCCCTTTGAGGAATCTGAAATCGGTTTCCCACCCCAGCCACCAGCGTAGTATTTCGGCTCATGGAATCCCAACTAAATTTACGGAAGGCAAAACAAAATCATTGATCTCCCTTCAAATCTCCATGAAAATTGTTCACCATAGCCTTTGAAACCTTTTAATGTCGATCTACCTCAAAAACGTCGGATCTTACATTCTCTAAAGTTAGAGAGTGAGAGTCGTTCGAGTGGATTCATGGGAGTGGCGACCTTTGGGTTTGATATGGTCATTGTAAGGCTCCTCACGATTAAACTATAAAAAGTCATTTAGGTGGTTTGATTTAGTCAAACTCACGGATACATGTTAATGAATATTGTATTGGATTGGTCCACTACGAGAATCCTTCATGACCGTAGCAATGACCCGCACCAATGTTCGGTTGTAACCTACGTTTGACCAAGTTTGACTAAGTTTGACCCGGATTTGACTATGTTTGACCAACACTTAGTATGTGGACCAAAGTTGACTTTTCAGGATGAATATAATTTTGGGTTGTAGGAACACCGCCGTAGGCCGTCGTCTGAGTTAAGTAGGCGGGTTGAGCGTCCAATCAGACTTATGGATAAAAAGTTATGACCCCAGATAAGTTCAAGCGGCGGTCTTCACGGTGTCGCGCAGAATGCATGCGGGGTTTTTACGAGAAAACCACCCTAGGCCCCTATATAACCTGCTTTGGATGCGAATGAAACCCTAGCCCGAAAGCACCCTCTTGAGCTCGAAGCCACAAGGAAAACTCTCGAGAATTGTGAACACCAAGTTGGGTCGTTTTGACGGTGCGACCACGTGGGAGTTTGGACCAAAGGAGGCACCAGGCCGGCCACGCAACAGCCGGACGGGAGGAGGGGACATCCGGGCGATCTCGTTGGTAGATTTCACGATAACCGACGCCCAGACCAGTAGGATCGACCAGTGGCGGCGGCGGCGATCATCGTGGGTCACCGGAAAATTCCAACTTTTCCGGCCATTTTTGGCCACTTCAAGCCACCCCATACCTCCCTCCCACCATTTTTGGACCCTCTGAACTCATTCCCGTGGTCCCTTTTTGCAGATTCCTCACCGTTTGAAAGTTATGACGAAAACAAAGTTGGTAAACCCAGGTTGGATCGGGTTCGACCACCGGCAATTGTTGGATCAAGATAAATAATGGTGAGTTCACGGTCTCTTGAGCTTTCATTGATATGTGGTTTGTAGATTTTGGACGTCGTTTAGTTAGTTTTCATTTTAGGTTGTTTCGGGTAATTGCAGAAGTTTGGGTAGAAATAGAGTACCAATTAGTAAAGTTTGGAAAAATTGAAGTTGGATTAGTGAAATTCGATGTTTTTATGGATGTTATTGGGCAGTGAAATTCCCGAAATTAGCTCCCGGGTGAAAAGCCTCAATTTTGGGTACCGGGCCTATAGGGCACACTGTGTGGACTTGTCGGAGTCCAATTGGGATGGTTTCATAGTTCTAGAAGTTATTCTAAGGCCTTCGGGGCATCCCAATGTTATTGGTTCAGTTATTGGAGCCTAAGTGGTGTTTTATTTATATTACAGGCACTCATGGCCGGTAGGAGGCGATCTGCGGGGGGCGGGGTGGCGTCTATAGTCTGTGGTGGTTTATATGTTTTTAAATGATTTGGGGTATTATGTTGATCTATTTATTGTGATTAAATATTTTACATATATATTGTTTTGATCAAATGGTTGGTTGCATATAAATGTGATTATCGGTCTCATATAAAACAAGTTATCATTTCATGTGAATTTTGTCAACCTTTTAACTGTTTGGAAGTTTCTTAGAGTTCACACAGGATGAGTCGTGGTATTTTAAATATGTTGGGTACGTGGATTGGTGCAAACCGCCGAAAAAACTTATTGTGTTAAGAAAGAGATTTGAGATCTTGGCAAAATGATTTTAATGCGATGGCGTTGAAGGTACTTGCGGTAAGGAAAGATTATATAATAATACCCGCGGCCGTGAGTCGGGATTACGGCGGTTTAGTATGCGGATATTGCCGCGATTATGCGTGAGTCGGTTTAATACGGCGGTTTGTGGTTGCCCGCGGTCTGGTGGTCGGTGTTACCCGACGGTTTATTGGTTGCCACGGTGCCGTGAGGTCGGTGTTACCCGACGGTTTATTGGTTGCCACGGTGTCGTGAGGTCGGGTTTACCCGACGGTTTACTATGGATGTATGGTACGGTATATTGCTGGTTTTCTGGGTAAAATGTAGTTATTTAAACCTTTATGGTTGTTGCATTTTCCTGATTATTTTTCCTTTACGATATGAGGGTATATAATTTTATGCTAAATGGTATGTTGTGAAACAAATTCAGGTTATAAGATTCTTGATAATGAAGTCGGTTAAATTTTTTAATATGAATTTCATATTGGTTGGGCTTGGGTAAAGTTGGGTTTTTGTGAAATGTTGCTAAACGGGAACATTATAAAAGAGTGGATGTGAGGTCTTGAGGAAAATGTTCGAAAAATGAAAGTGTTATTTTCATATAAATTATGCCACTCCTTTGAGATTTATTATCTCCTGCGTTATTGTTTTCATCATTCCACCCAAGTCGGGCAGTTAAGTAGGGAGCTGTTCAGCGCGGTCGACCTTTGCTCTTCCATTTGCGGCTTCTCGTACTCTCCTTCTATACATTTTATGCATTGTATGGACCTTCATCTCTACTTGTACCTTTAAATTCTCGAATACTCTTAAAGATGCTCGATATTCGTATTGAACTTTTATAAGGTCCTTAATTTTATATGTGGTGGGGACTTTTAAATATAATTGGGATATTAAACTAATGCATGTGTTTACTTCCACTCCTTAAAGTGGAGCTCCACCGTATCTTCCCACAAGGTATGCGGTGGAACCGCTGGCGGGACCACGGAGAATCTGGGGGTGTCCGGGTCGGATCTTTGTCATGCATGTCATAAATAGTTCTCATTGTATTAATGTCTTCTTTTTGTTCTTAGACCTAATATCACCATAAGATTCAACATGAAGAGCTCCATGTTTTGACACGGTAAAAAATCATCTATAATAGGGTAGAAATATAGATTGTAGTTGGATATATAATGAATTATGCAGAGGGATATGAGTTGATGAGAAGGGATTTGTCCCTCTTTTTAGAGAGATATCCATGGGATCCTCAACAAGTGAGACTAGAAAATGCATGCATGTACTTAGGTGAATTAATAAGAGTTATTAGTGTTATTTGTTTTGTCCGTTTTCTTAGAGGTCGAGAAGTTGTGTGATTAAACTTTACAAGAATGCCTTAATCCATGCCTTATGTTTAATTAAGATATTCTATGACAAAAGGACTAGGAAGTTCACTATGGATTAAGTTATGTCGGACTATGGATATTCCAATAATTTGGGTGGTTATAATGTCTTATTAGAGGCCGCTAATGATTTGTGGGCTTGAAATAGGTTTTTGAGTCTACTACCAATATTATGTGGGCCTACAAAGGGTTGCACATTTAGAATGAGATGAAAACCAGGTCTTGGACTTAAATTAGTATTTGAACCCAAGTGATCTTCTTGTGGGATCATTCTTTTCAAGAGAGAGGTGGCTAGGGTTTTGGAAAGACAACCCTCATGCTCACACTCATTATCATAGTTTGCAAGAAGTTTGTTCGTGTGGATACGTATAGAGGGTGAGAGTGTAATCGCAACACCTTTGATTCAGCAAGGAAGGTCTTCATATATGTGAGGACTGAGGTGACAAAGAAGTGATCATAGTCTCGGAAAGAGGTATCTTTATGTCTCTAAACCATATAATCAAGTCACTTGGATTCTTGGATGAGTTCTGGAGAAAAAAATGTTTTTCCTCTTCATTATGTTCCTGAGCCATAGAAACCCAACATTTTGAAGGGTAAGGCACACATTAAATTATTATAAAAATAAAATTGATGATTATTTGATGGTGATTGAGTGCTTGATTCTATATTATTTAAACTTTGTTTTTGTTGAATCATGGATAAATGTTTTTTATCTATTTCTTTTTCTTCTTTTATTTCTTCAGTTTAGTTTTGATTTATTTCTTTTTCTTCTAGTTTTTGATTTATTTCTTTTTTCTTCTTCATTTTTTTAGTTTTTTTTATATTTAATTTTAAATAACTGGAAAAAGAAATTATTAACTTATTTTGATGCATATGTTCTTTGTATTGAATTCTAAATTTGTTTTTATTTTCTTGAGAAAATGTTTTGAAAATATCTCTATTATCAGTATTAGAAGAAGAAAATTAATCTGATTTTATCCAATTAATATCAAGAGAAAAAGTTATTTCTTTACTATCATTTTTAAAAATAATATTGACTTGGGATTGAATCATATCTGAATGAGTGGGATATATTAGTGTATCTTGCAGTTGATGAATAGAAATAGGGATATTTGGAGTAAAACTGACACTATTTAAATTAATATTAATTAAATGATGAAGTATTGGAAGGTTTTGTAGAGATAAATTTTGGATCAAATGAACATTTTGAAAATTAACCAAATTTGATTTGAATACTATCATTTGTTCGTTGAATAACTTTGAAGGAGTTGTCAAAGTTGAATAGGTTTGGGTTGAGTTATATCTTTTAATTCCTAATTTCCTCCTTGAGTAATTGTGAGTATCATGGTTTTTAAACCCACTACTTGATAGGCCTAAGGCTCGGCCCGCTCGGTCCATGGTTCGCCTGGCCCACTATGTGAAGCGGTCCAAGCGTAAAACTGGTAGGCACTACCTAGACGGGAAATCTGGAGGTCCGTCTATGAAAGTCGAGGTGTCCTCCCATATGCCAGCCTCAAGGTAGCCTGTCTAGGGTTCCAAGTCTCCCAGCCGGCCGTCCTCCTACTTATGACAAGTTTGCTATGGATGAATGGATAAAGACGGGAAATACACAAATGGTATTTATCCACGAATTTTCTAGTTTCCAAATCTCTTACTTCTCGAAAGATTAATCCTTAATAAGGAAGAATTAGTCTTTAATAAGGAAAGAGAGATTTTGTTCCTAAGAAAGGAGATTCTTTCCTAAGAAAAAGGGGGAGGGATTCGTGAACCACTTTCTATAAATCAAGAGAATTCCAATAACGAGAGGGTATGCAATCCAAATTGTGCGAACTTCATTCTTCTTCCTCTCCATTTTTTTGTTGACTTAATCATTGGAGAGGCGAACGTATGTGGGAACGGAACAGAAAGTCTCGTTTACAGGCTGCAAGAGTTTGGTTTCAGTAGCTATCAAGTAGCCCTTCATCACCTAGAGCTTTGTAGATCCCTTATTCTACATCTAATACGCCTGAGGCAATCACAATGATGAGCATTCCGATGAACCAATTGCCAAAAGATCGATTCCTCCATTGGTGTCAAGACATGGAGAAAGCCGACAGGATGAAAGATTTGCAGGTCGGTAGAGCACCTACTAGCGAATGACCCGGGTTGAGACACAGATAAACAAAAGTAGCGATCTTGGAAAGTGCGGGATAGCGACAGCGATCGTGGCTATTGCACCGTGATAAAGGGAGGACACATTTGTTCTGGCGGCCCGATACCCAGCGGACGATGAGTTGTCCTTAGGCAGCTCCCCATCCTTGAATCTCTCGCCGACAAAGAATACTCGAGAAAGCACAAAATTTCGTGAGGCGCTGCTGCATGCGCGCCGATGATGATGTTGGTGGTGCATCTTGCAGGCAAGGAGGCATCACCGAGAAAGCGATACTGGTTAGGTCAAGTGTGACCCATTGCTCTTACGTGCCAGAAAGCCTGGTGAACACGGGCAGGGACACGGTCCTCACTCTTCATTTTTTTTTTCTTTTTTTTTAATCATTTCGAATAATCCAAATACAATTACTTTTCCAAATACATTTCAAATACTCAATGAAAAAATATATATATATATACGTAAATACCACTTTAACATATAGGGGGCTTATCATTTTATCACAAAACTCTTTTTCATTCGATATGGAATTTTATGCCAATTTGGTCCATTTCCCACCTTTATAAAATGCCGCATTATTAACAGTTTTCAATATCCAAATATTTACAAAACATAATCAGAGTTCAATTTTCATAATAGTGTTTGTACAAAAATGAGTCGAATAATTTCATGTAAGCATGTGACGGAGCTTTACTTATCCTCTGCGTGACTTTGACGATGACTCTGATTCACTATGGTTTACGTCTTCGTACCAGTTCACTCAGTACCTGCGCGATGATAAAAGCAACACGTTGAGCATTTTCATGCTTAGTGATTCTATATAGTTCTCTTCCCATTTGGTTAAGTCAAATGTACATTTTCGCCATACTTTTGAATCTTTGAATGATAAATGCAAATACAATACATATATTCATTTCATATACATTCATTTACGGTTAATTGATCATTCCAAATATGCACTTTCATATGCAATAAATCATTCAAAACACAAATCATGCATTTCACAAATATTCTTATCATTTTGCCCTTAAACAAATTTAACCTATGCTTCTAGTGTACAATATAACGGAATCATAGGCACGGTCCCGCTGGGCTGCAGGCCGGTATATAAAAAAACATTTTGTTTTATAACACAGTACAGTCCCACTAGGCTGTTGACTGGTTATTAAAAATCAAATTGTGAACACTATCGATACTATTCCGTTGGGCTATGGATCGGAGTGACACAACATTACATTCGTTCGTAGTACTGCTAATTTGACCCTTATTGGTATACCAATCTATCCTCAACTCGAATTTAACGGTTAACATTCTATTAAGGGCATTCAAATCATTCATAGCAAAATATAGTATAGTATGTACATTTATACAAACAATTCATTTTCAATACTCATGCAATTTTTCATGTGCAAATCATTTCACAATCGATTGCCTCAAATCAATTCAAAAAAATCAATATGTTTTTTTTCTTATAAATCATTTCAGAAATTCAAATCATTTTGTAATCATTCCAACACTTTGGAATTAGAGAGAGAAGTGGAGAACAAACCAAAAAGCTTGTTGCACTTTGATTGCAATCCTCGGAATCTCGATCAATTTGGGCTTTCCTCCTCGTCAGCCGTTATTCCATCACAATTAGATAACAATATATGTTGGCTTATTTAGGTTTCTAGTTAGGGTTGTTTTCTACCCAACACACCTTCACTTGTAAAATGTTTCTGGGAACAAATGAGCCATATTTTACCCAACTTCCTTCAAGTCCATTGTTCCTCTATAAATCTCTTTTATTCAGAAATTGGAATCATCCAATTCAGAGCACCGAAGCTTCAGATATGTCCTAAACATCCAGGACTATTCTATTTTCAACATATAACCAGAATTTGCCTAAAAACATAGCTCATTTTAGACGAATTTCTGGGTCTAATGGGCTCCAAATTTGAATACACTTATTTTAGGGAAATTTATTCTCTTAGAAGTCTAATTTACTCAAAAATTTGAATCACTTAATTTGGATGAGTGAAACTTAACTTATGGCCTAAATATCAAAACTTTTGAAAATACCAAGCGTATCAGGCGAACCATAATTGACCCAAAACGAGCCTCGGTTGGCCAATTTTGGGTCAATGGGGTCCAAATTTGAAGTACTTATTAAGGGATATTTGTTATCTACAAAGTCACAGTTGCAAAATTTTGGGAATCACTCAATTTGGATAAGTGAAACTTAACTTATATTTAAAACAAAAGCGTTTCGAAACACCAAGCACATTAGGCTGAACCGAATTGACCCAGAAAATAGAGCCTCATTTTGATGAATTTTCGGGTCTAATGGGGTCCAAATTCCCAGTTCACCTTATTTCGGGAGATTTGTTCTTCTAGAGTCTAGTTTACCCTAGAAATTTGAATCATTTCGATTTGAATGAGTAATGGAAAGTTATAAGCCAAAAACAACGTGGTTTTGAAATTTTTGGCGTATATCCTGAAGCCTGTTTTATTGCCTTTGGCACAAAATTATCACCGCAATCAATGAGTATAACGACGTTGAAGCGAATGACAATCAGCATCGTTTTCTCTGGCTTGAGTTCTTCGACCGAACTTTGCAATGGGTGGTTGAGTCTCTGCGGGCGTATGAATCTTGTTCTTCGACGCATAAATGTCGGCTATTTCACTCTTGATCACCTTAATCCTTGATTTCATGGAGCAAAGACCACCACTAATCTTCCTCTCTCACAACCGAAAAAACCATAGCACTTTCTCTCCCCTTCTTTTGCGAAATGTGCAAAATGGCTCTCAATGACCAATATTTGGTCTTTAATCAAAATCCTGCACTAAGCCTTGTTTGGTTAGCCCACAAATTCTTCTTTCTCATTTTTGCATTTTTAAGGCTTCCTGTCACTTTAATTTTCAATACACTTTATCACATTTTCATTTTAGCATTTACACTTCTCATTTATGACCCTTGGGTCCTCATTTGATATTTTTACCAAATTTATCTTAATCTTGTATAATTTTCAGGTTATTATCATTTTTCATTTTTAGCAATTTAAACACCAGAAAAATACAATTTAATTTATTTTATACCCTAAACATGTTATAAAACTGTTAGGGTATTTTCAGGGCATTACATCAAGCCCTGAGGAACCCGCCGGTGTTGCCCTCAGGCTTGTTGTCATTAGCACCGCCCGTGCATCCTGCCTTTGGTAAAACGCCAACGTTCTATGTACCGTTGACGACCCTTATTCGGAGACCCAATGACATTCTCTCTTCACCCCTAGGGCAACACATCCTTGACTACGAGCCACACCACGAGTTTGTCATTCCAGCTTTCACCATGTTCAATGGCTCGGTTGACCCCTACGACCATATGCTCCATTATAATCAGGCGATGACGCTAAATGCCGGTAATGACCCACTGTTATGCAAAGTATTCTCACTACGGAGGGGGCTCATTGGGTTTGGTTTCACAAGCCCAGTTACTTAATAAATCTGCTCAACGAACAATGGGCCTCATTCATATCACAACATTCCCCGTCCGTGCGACAAAAAGAGGTTTCATCGCCTCCTTACAAACCATTCTCAAACAGGAAGAAGAGACAATTCATGACTTCACAAGGAGGTTCGGGCAAGCCGTCCAGTAAATAGAGTCGTATATCATGGACATAGTCCTCCAAAACTTTAGGAGAAGCTTCAGGCCATCTACTCTTTTTTTTTTCCAGTCACTATCTTTAGAACTTGTTAGTGGCGATGGAAGAATTATATAAACAAGTTGATAGGTACTCAATGTCGAGGATTAATATCTGCAAATGACCCTGGATCACATGATTACCAAATTAGCTCACGAAGGAAATAAGTCGTATGAACTGCCCTCCAACCCAAGGAAGGTCGAATAGAGATCGGCTCTAACCTCGTGACTAATCACAAAAGAAGAGAGAGAGCCCCAAATAGCCACTTCCCCCAGCCTCCTATGAGAGGCCATCGTCGCTATTTGCTACTTGAAAGAGTTTAAATGGCATGCTCTAATCTAGATGGATCCCTCCCAAAGGACCAAATCCTTGCGGTGCGATTATCATAAAGACCATAGGCATGAGACTGACAAGTGCCGAAGCCTAAAGTTTATGGTGGAAAAGCTAATCAAGGTGGGACACCTCAAAAGATATGTTAGGGAACCTGACCACGAGTGTGACGCCCCAACCTGGCACCTCTGTGTTAGGAAAGGGTGTCATGAAACTGTAGACTTTAAACTTGATTAAGTGAGTAGTTCTAAAACATTTCTTAAATATAATCATATAAGTTAACATAAATTATAGAACCACACTATCATACCCCACTATGTGAAGCGTTGAAAGCATCACTTACATATTATTTACAAATCATTTTCATTGTACCCAAAAGTTTATATACATTATACGGTTCAGAATAAAACATTAAAAGAAACACTATGTAAGAACCTATCACCGAGACGACTACGCTGACGCTTTAATGTCCCGTCATCATGTTAAAATAACATTTAGCAACAAATTTTTAATATGGGAAAAATATTTCGTTGCAAATATCGATGAAGCAACAAAATTTAGAAATTGTCTCAATAGTTGTTGAACGGTGTAGTTTTGAGACGAAAATTTAAATTTTGGCTGCGAATCATATTGACGATAAGAACTTTTGTGAATAAATTATTTTGAGTAAATAATTTGCAAAATAAATATTTGCTATCTAGTGATGAACTTGTTTGTTGCAAAATATTTCTTTTAGCAATGAATATAGTTTTAAATGTTTGTTGCTAAAAATATTATAAAGATTTGGACACAAAATTTGTTTATTGTTTAAGGTTATTTTGCAACAAATGATATTTTCTATCTCTAAATATTATCTATTTTTTATATTATTTAATTTTAGATCAAATGATGTTATATAATATTAATTATATTTGTTTCTAATTTACAATCAATTTATTTATTAATTTTTTTTATTTTCTTCAATTATACACTAATTAAGCCATATATGTATTTTTTTTTAACGATTGAATTATATAAGAAAGTTTGAATTTTCTAAAATAAAATTTTACCAGCATCTTGCTTGTCAATAAGTAATTTGGCCTTTTTTGTCACAAGTTTAACTTATAAATGAAGTACAAGCTCGCCTTGTTATACTTTGAGATGCCCTATTATTAAGAAGAGGAAGACATTCATCAATACTTAAACTGTCGCAAGTGTGGAACATGACCAGACCATCATATGTGTATCATTTAAGCATTTAAGTAAAGTTTAGAAAGTTAAAACAAGACCTTTAAACTTTGCGTTCCTCAATTTAAGATGCTTAACTACTTATTAGACACTTCAGTACTAGGTGTCGATAAAAATTTGGTGGGCTATTAATAAAACATTATGGGGGATTGAATGCTCTAAAATAAGATATTGATTTAGAAGATTTTTTCTTTTACATAGATTAGGGTCTTTGATATGTTAACACAATCATCGAGAGTATAAAAGTTTGTACCATTTATATAATTAGCTAGATAAACATCGATCTACAATATAACTATTTGATTGTAATAAATATTTTTAAACCTAATATTGTATCACCTAAAAATGAAATGACAAAATTCATATTACATAAACTTTTATCAAGTGAATAAAAAAAATAATTAAACAAGAGATTATATAAAATTAGGTTATTAAAGTCACAATTTATTAAGAAAAACTATATAAAAGATGTTATTTGTATATGAATTGTCAATCAATCCAAAGAACAAAATCAAAAGATGAGTTAAACCCCACAAGTGTAAGAGAGTAAACAAAATGGTTACATGTAAACCAATAAAAAATCTCAAAAACCGAAAAACACCATTGTGAGATGATGACGATGGGACAATAGAAACCAAAATTTAATAGCAAATCACCACTCTTGTTGTTCTATAAAAAAAATTCTCTTTTTTCGTTGGTCTTTTTTGTTAACTATCTCAGTAATACATGTTTTAAAAGGAGAATAAGAATGTAAAACATGTAGTTAAATATCTTACTCTAATCCAATCAGGTATTAACTCACACTACCCCTCTTGTCACTCAATAAAAAAATTCTCTTTTTTCGTTGGTCTTTTTTGTTAACTATCTCAGTAATACATGTTTTAAAAGGAGAATAAGAATGTAAAACATGTAGTTAAATATCTTACTCTAATCCAATTGAGGTATTAACCGCCACTACCCCCCCCGGTTGCCTATGGGAGTAACCAAAATGCTTACATGTAAACCAAAAAAAAAATCCCAAAAACCCAAAAGTACCATTATGGAATGATGACAATGGGACAATAGAAACCAAAATTTAATTCCAAATCACCGCCCTCGTTGGTCTTAAAAAAATTTACCTTTTTTTCCATTGGTATTTTTTGTTAACTATATTAGTATAAAAATTAAATAGTTAGAAGGAGAATAGAAATGTAAAACATGTAGTTAAATATCTTCCTATAATTCAATTGAGGTATTATAACATAGTTGAGGTTGTGGCACAAATTAATTTATGATTAAAAAGAGAATATTTTGTTGTAAGCTAATTTTTTATTAAAATTGTTTGAGTTTTTTTTTTTTTTGCTATAAGTCCATGAGTTTTTTCTAAGTACAATTGAATTTTTTCTAAGCATAAAAAATAATTTAATCTACCACCATAGCAAAAATAAATAAAATTTCTACATTAAAATTTATAGCTACATATTTTATTTACCACAAAAAAATTGATGACATGTCATTTTTTTTTTCCTAAAAAAAATTATTCATAGTAAAAGGTTACTTTTTGTCATTAAAAAATTGTGGTTATTTAAAATTATGGTGAGAAGTCAGCCTTCCACAGTGAAATAAATTTCCTAGTGAAATATGTAATATAAGCTTTTAGATGCACTAATAAGACACATGAGCTTTTAATTATAATGGTCATTGCAAGTGAGGTTTTTTGGGAAGATACCGTCATATATGACATCAATACTCTCTTTTGCCACTTGAAATTTGGAATAAGTTTTTAAGCATATGATTCTACGATAAACGAAAAAATCTCAAATTGATGATAACTTTATACAAATTACAAGACCAGAGGATGGATGCAAAACACTTGTATTAAGGATCTAAAACTCCACATCTTGTAACAAACAAAGGAAATGAAATCAATTCACATGATATACCAAGATATGTTTGGTTCTTCGAAAGCACTAAGCAAAGCATCTTAGTGAAGCTTTCCTCATGCTAGATTAAAGGAACAACGTTTATGTATCACCTTTATTTCAGCAATGCCCATAGCAAGCCCAATATCTGCTTCATGAAATGCAGAATAAGCATCATTTATACCATCATGAGTCACTGCAACAAATTCTTCCAATCCAATTCTCAAGTGTTTCACAAGGATATGATTATACAATAGAGAAGATCGAGCCATTACCTACACAAAGTATCAATTGATTTAAAATTAATCTATTGATAAGATAATAATACATTACTTTGGTAAACCTTATAGAACATATATAATATAAAACCTAATTAAAAAAATCTTTCAACATCAAATAATTATAAATAACTTATGTAACAGATACTTTAGAACATCTAGCTGGCCTGACTTTATCAACGTTAAAAAAAATAAGAAAACTGAAAATTTGAATTTTATTTGATATTTCCCAATTTTTATTTTATGATTTCTTTTTTCTCTCTACTACGTGTTGGGCAGTCAATCCATTACGCTTTTAATCATTAGATTTTGCTTTATCATTTAAACCACTGATAATTAAAAGTGGCATTATTTAAATTTCAAAATCCAATCATATGGTTATCGTTGTATATTTTTATTTTAAGCTACTTATTAATAGTATTTAAAAGCCAATTAAAGAAATTTAAGGGTCTCTTTAACTTTTAAGAATAGTTTTTATTGTCCAGAACAAAAAAAAAAAAAAAAAGGGAAAATAACTTTAGCAATAAAAAATAGTTCTCTAACTAATCTACTTAAATTCCAAATTATATATGTCATTCTCAAAGGCTGACCCTTTGATATTTGGCATGAGACTTTGGATAATAGGGATGATGATCAAGAATGACATGAAATGTTCTTCCGCTTAATACTTTAGGACAAGGTGTGATATAAGTGTCACATATACTACATGTCAATACTTTAGTTTATTCCCATTTTTATTAAAAATGATCAGTTGAACACATATTGTGATTTTTTAGGTTTTATGTATTTGATGCATGTAGACACTTAACTTTCTGGGAATGTAGCAAGGACACTTGCATTGTGAAACAATGGTAGTGACATTAAACATCCAAAGAGAAATAATAGGTAGAATTAAGAACGGAAGGAATTTGAGGGAAGGTTACTTTAGCAGAAAGGCTCTTTGCCCATGTGCCTGTGGAGTTCCGAAGACGTTGCTACCAATTTGATAGAACAGTTAGAGTAAGGTATTTTTTCCCAATATCCATATAAGGTAGCTTATTCCACTCCAAATATTGGTATCTATGGAAAGAACATAGGTTTTTTGCTCCTCAAATACCTAGGATGCAAGTGAAAATGTCCTTGGTAACAAATTTTGGCAACTTGAAATGGACATGAGTTGATGTAATTCCAATTTTGAAAAATAAAAATGGGAAACTTAATGTTTTAGCAGTGATTCTCAATAAAGCCCACAGACCCATCACCGAAAGGATTCTCATAGTTTGTGCATAGTAGGTTTCTTTTGTTGAAGTTGAAACTTTTTTTCCTCTAATTAGCATGATAAACCAAAAATTAAGTTGGAAATCCAGGCTAGTACTACTCAATTATTTTATAGCTCACTATGTTGGTTACTTCTTATATAATAAAGATCCATTGAGAAAACCTATTATTGCTACTTTTTGATATACTTCTACTATAAATCCATTATTGCCTCATGTTTTTCCCTGTTTTTCCTGCTATCACTTCTATTGGCAGTACTCTCCAATCTTTGGATATCACTAAGGTCATTCATAATCAGTAAGGCCAAAAAACTCCTCGAATATGTGACGCCCCAAAACTGGGGTGTTCGTTGACAACCCGTCAACCCGCGAAAAATCTATACGTCTCGTATCGCGAGACCCATACCTGAGTAAAAATGGCCACTTTGGCTCATACACCAATACTCATCAAAATACACCCAACTATATTCCAATAGTTCAAGAGTTATTACATTACTCTTAATACAAACACATATTACAATTTACAATTCTAATACATGTTATACCAAAAACACCAAAGCCACAACCCGACTTTCTCCAAAATCGGCCTCTAAGATGAGTCGTCGACCGCTCCCTCGTACTGAAGCACATTCTACAGGGAGAGCACTACTTAGTAGTGGAATTCTTGCTCCAGCCAGTGTTCCCCACCTAAGTGCATATGCAATGATTCAATATAAACACACACTCAAGTAAATACGCAGAACCTACCGAATGTCTACATGACTCAATCCCATGTCCCAGTCCTCACCACTCCCCCTCACATATACCTAAGTCGACGCGAGTAAATATCCAAGCTAAAACAAAAGCTTTTTGTTCTCGAAACACCATCACCTGGGGTAAAGTATCGACTACTCCTCCGAGCGAATGTTGGAAAACCTTCCTAAACAATTCATGGGCTTCGACGGTAATTGTCGATCATCTCCCAACACCATTCTCCGGAAAATCATCAATTGAAATTCCTTTCACAAACATTTTCGCTTTCTATTTCCATTTCTATGTCACAGACTCACCCTAATATTCTAGGTGCCCCAAAGGCATATGGAATGCATGATGTCAATCCCAAAACATTTATGCTAATATATTTACATGCATATATATTTACATAATTAATCCAAACAAATCATGTTATTAAATTCACATCAATAACACTAAAATTAGCTCACATGGGCTAATTAGAAACACAAGCAATTCATTTTGAATCACTCAACATCACAAAAATTCACACAAAAATATTCATGTTACTATTGATGAACAAAGGAAACCCTCGGGTTATTGTTCACGTCACATAAATAGGGACTTTTTCCAATTCTACTCTCAAAGCTTTGAGACCGAAGCTTACTTCGCTAAAACAAGCCTTAACACTTAACCATTTTTTAAGCATGGCTATTACCAAAAGATTAACGCAAGTAGGAAAAGATCCCTACCTCTTGAGCTAGCCGGAACTCCACCAAATTCGTCCACGCTGCAGCCCTCGCCGCGTATAACAACTTTACTTTGGTTCGGCCGAAACCGATTTGGCCCGATCGGCCGGAAATCTAGAGAGAAGGTGCTCTTTCTCTCTCTAAATTCTAATTCCAGCACCTACTGTAAAAGCCCCTGCACGTTTTGCCAATTTGTCTCCAATTTGAAGAAGATGACACTATTTAAGTTTGTCTTATTCATTTAAATAATTTAAATTTTCATCTTGTCCCTTTTGTCAATATTCGACACACATGGCTTAATCTAAGCCGTCCATTTCCATCATCTCTCTAGTATTGCAACATGTGTCACAAGAGTACATGTAGTAGGTGACTTTTGTCACATAGCATGCCGTTTTAAGACACCAGATACCCGGTGCCTCGAAAAACGTGCAAATTCCGACTGTCTAGGAATTCTACGAAATTCGACGTGGTAGCTAGATTTCGCAAGACGATTCCAACGGTGAAGTCTGTTTCATCATCCGAGATCTAGAAAATTTTTGGATTTTTACCGAAATTACGATTTTGCTCTTTTTCGAGAAAATTAGATTTTCTCGGGGTTTCACATTCTCCCCTCCTTAAAAGAATTTCGTCCCTAAATTCCACGCACATACGCATCTAACCACGTGCATATGTAATCTCACCCAACTCCAAGACCGTGTCGGGTATGACAACCCGACTAAGGTCCCAATTACTAACAACTCGATGGCTGTCAACTCATCCATGTCAAGAATGACATCAACACCCAATATGTCTACCCCCCTAAGGTCCACCATGAGTAGAATCACTGAGATCCCTGACTCACGATCTCGACACATCTAACCAACTCTCACCCTACATCCTAGGGAAGAATTCTCTCATTTTATGGTTTTTCTAAAGGCCTTAACCTCTATGCCAAAACCTATCACACAAGATGCATTAATGAATGAACATGATGCATCCAAGTCAAACGCTACTCTAGGTAACAAGTGCAAGGTAAAAACGTACCCTGCTTATCCAGCTAGTCTGAACGCTTAGTCTGCTGTACCATGAGATCTCTGCCTCCTAGGACAATCTCGCCTCATGTGCCTAGGCTGGCAAAGAATGGGTAACACGTCCCGCCAGCCGACCCGAACTCTCTCGCAAACCCCGTGCTCGACCCCGACCTACACTCCGGCCTCCCGCCCATCTCAGGCATCGGCGCTGTATAGCACCGCGATCAAACCGGTTCCTTCGACCCATATTAGGTGTGGTGGAATGAATCAGCACTTTCTCTTGTCTTATGTCTAACTAGGATCAGGCTGCCCCAAGATCCCGATCCTCGCTCCGGGGCAATCCTGCTCATATGTCCAGGCTTCTTGCAATGGTAGCACACCATCCGCCCACTGGATTGCAACTCGATCCGTCTCCCTAATTTCGATGGTCGCGGGCTCGAACCCCTCGTGAACTAGAAGCCCCAGTTTCTTCCGAACTAGAAGAAGACCGACTTCCTCTGACACTAAAGACTCGCATCCCGAGTGCTCCTGAGCTTCCCGATCTCTCTCTATGGTCAAGGCCGTCCCGACCATGGAGTCCATATCCTGTAGGCGAAGCCCTACAATCCTACCTCGAATGGACAGCTTCAGTCCATTCTCGAATCTCCTGACCTTGGCCATGTTCGTGGCCACGTAGTCATCATGAAACGGCTAGCTCCATGAATCTAGCCATAATCCATCAGATCATCTGGTCCCTTGCTTCAGCCTCTAGGAACTCCCCGAGCCTTCGCAGATGCCTCGCAAAGATCCGAAAATACTTTACCCATGAACAGCTCTTGGAACTCTGCCCATGTCATTGCCTCTAGGTCTCTAGAGGTCCTTGCCCAGTTCCACCATACTTAGGCCTCACCTTCTAGCTGGAACGCAGCTAGTCTAATCCTGGTCGTGTTAGAGGTAATCTCCATAGCCTTTAACACCTTCTCGATCTGCATGAACCAATGGTCCGGGCCACCACCCGATCTCCCTCCCCTAAATGGCCCAGGATGATGTGCCCCTAAACCTCCTCGAGGTTACTGACCTCCCCGCTTAGCTGTTACACCTGCCCGAGCACAGCGATGCACAATCTCCTACCGCTCAAACAAAAGCCCTGCCGTCAAATATTGGTGGTGCTTGGCTAGTACCTCGTGATGCCCCCACGTCCCATTTCTAATTCAGCTTACTCCATGTCAAATGCAGAAGTTAAAGTTCCAACATTCTAAGGCATAAACACAAATTCTCAGACACTATTCGTATATATATGTAAAACATATATACTATGTCCTTTGCATTCATAAGAATAGGAGAGCAATGCAAATAATAATTAATATCAACTAAATCAACAAATAAAATTTATTTTAGAAAATTTCCTTGTAAAAGATTTTATTTGATTTAATTTATTTTATTTTTTATTTTTATATTTCTAGTAAACCAAATAAATTTATCGCCACCTGGTCCATTTTTTTCTAGTTTTACACATCATGTTAAAAACTAAAAATTCTTCTTTCAGACTATTTTTTCAATAAAATTTTAATTATTCAGCTTCTAAATTTCTCTAAATACTTGTTCTCAAGACTAACCCTAGTGTTCAACATCATTTCTATTCTATTCACCAAGAAGATACAATTGACTATAATAACATGATAATAATTCATGCTATGCACACCATTCACACATCAATCACAACAATCGAATAATCACAATATAAACACAAGCAGATGCAAGTGTTCTAATCTCGTCCCGTGATTTCCCAGGTAATCATACCTAAACTCTAACATCGAAATGTACTGCCGTGATGTTCTTGTATACCCAAATGACCATGGCCTAAGCCCAAGTCCCCGCTCCTTAGGTAAACGATAACCCAACTTCTTACACTCTAAGACCGTGTACCGCCTCCAAGTCCCCAAGCCCTAGGTACTGTACCTAAGCTCGATACTGCCGTGAAGCCGGTATCAAGACCATACTTATAAACACACCCACCGAAGCTCCAAGGTAATCGTTTACCTTAGCCTCGATACAAAGCTGTGACGCCCAAACTGTGTGGTGTCCGTCGACAACCGTCAACCCGCTGGAAAATCATATCTGATCGCGGTGACTCCATACTGAGTAAAAATGGCCACTTGGGCCCATACACCAATACTCATCAAAATACATTCAACTATATTCCAATATTTCAAGAGTTATTACATTACTCTTAATACAAACACATATTACAATTTACAATTCTAATACATGTTATACCAAAAACACCAAAGCCACAACCCGGCTTTCTTTCAAACTGGCCCTAAGATGAGAGTCGTTTTCGAGCGCTCCTCCCCGTGCCCGAATCAATATTCCCCCGATGTGGTGAGCAATTGCCCAAGAGGGAATTCATTCTAAATGGGTTACTCCCCACCTAAGTGCATATGCAATGATTCAATATAAACACACACTCAAGTAAATACGTGAACCTACTCGAATGTCTACATGACCAATCCCATGTCCCGAGTCCTCACCGACTCCCTCACATATGCCTAAGTCGAATGCGAGTAAAATGTCCGCTTTCAAAACAAAGCTTCGTTTCGAAACACACTCCATCGAATTTCTAAAGTACTGGACTACCCTCCGAGGAGAATGTGCAGAGAACCTTCCTAAACACCATGGGTTCCTCCGACGTGCAATTGCTGGACCATCTCCCAACACCATTCTCCGAAAATCATCAATCAAATTCCTTTCACAACATTTTCGCTTTTGCTCTACCATGTCATGCACTCACTCCTAATATTCTAGGTGCCCCAAAGGCATATGTGGAATGCATGATGCCAATCCTAAAACATTTATGCTATTATATTCACATGCATATATATTAACATAATTAATCCAAAAACAAACTATGTTATTAAATTCACATCAATAACACCAAAATTAGCCTGATATGGCTAAATATAAAACACAAGCAATTCATTTGAATCACCAACATTATAAAAATTCACACAAAAATATCTTATAGCCAGGCTATTCACATGAACAAGTGAAACCTCGTGTTATCAAGGTTTCACGCTTCACACAAATAGGAATTTTCTCCACTCAGTTCAAAGCTTTTGAGACCGAGTTTACGGCTAAAACAAGCCTCAGAACATTTCTAACCATTTACATGGCTCTTAGCCAAATATTAACGCAAGTAGGAAAAGATCCCTACCTCTTGGAGTTGTCAGAACTCCACCAAATCGGTGTCCACGCGTAGCCTTCGCCGCGTAGAACAACTTTACTTTTTGCTCCGTCAAAAACCGAAGGTCCGATCGACCGAAAATCTAGAGAGAAGGTGCTCCTTCTCTCTAAATTCTAATTCCAGCACCTACTGTAAAAGCCCCTGCATGTTTTGCCAATTTGTTCCACCTAGCAGAAGATATTATTACCATTTAAGTTTGTCTTATTCATTTAACAATTTCCAAAATTCTCATCTTGTCCCTTTTTGTCACTATTTGACACATGGCTTAATCTAAGCTATCCATTTCCATCATCTCTCTAGTCTTGCAACATGTTTCACAAGAGTACATGTAGTAGATGACTTTTGTCACATTACATGCCGCTTTTACTAAGACCCGATACCCTGCCTTCAGAAAAACATGAAAATCCATCTGCCCTGCACCACTTAATTATCAAAGCTTTAGATTTCCACATAACATTCCAATCTTTGAACCTGTTCACATCCGAGATTCAAAATTTTGATATTTACCTAAATTACAATTTTGCCTTTTTTCGAGAAAATTAGATTTTCTCGGGGTTTCACAGAATACACTACCCCTCAAACACACTTTTGATTTTACCTCCTAAAGGCATTTTGAAGTGTAAATATTGAACCTCTTAAGGTCGATATATTTTTGTTTATTTTGCATTCTTATATGGCATATCTCTCTTAAAACCAATATTTATAATGAAATCCAAGCCAATAATGGGGCAAAATATTCAAATGATACTTTATTCATTTATTAGATTATATACCAAGCTTAGATGATACGTCCTCACCCTAAGGAAACTACTAAATTGTAGCCATCTGATTATGAAAAAGGAACATGCACAAAAACATTATCCAGCATATATGTATTCTGAAGAGGACAACATGAATATGTTTCATATGAAATTACATTATCCCCATGGTATAATGTTATACTTATACCATACCATACCTTACGTCAAGTAGAGCTGAGTAAGGATGATATGTAACGCCTGCCCCGGTAGGTGGTGTACGGTTCGTAACCGTAGGGGGGCGCATATGTGTACCACAAAAGATTTTCTTCTTAATTATTTAAGTGCCATTGTAATAGTTTTTGGAAGTAGTTTTTAAGGATGAAATTGTGAAATGATAAATTGATTGAACCCGAAATTTTGTACTAGAACAAGGGTAAAGTTGTAATTTTCCAAAAAGGAGATGAAGGTCATAATCAAAGAAGACAGTATGTGCTATTTTAGAAATAGCAAATTTATGGTGCAAATAAGATGTAAATTGAGGACCAACTTGTAATTAAAGGAAAGTTGTTAATGAGTAAAAGAGGGTGAGACAAACAAATCTCATTTTTGGTCTCATTAATTTAGGCTCCAATGCAAAGGTTGGGAGAAGAAAAGGAGAAGAAGAGAAGGAAGAGAAGAAGAAGAGGAAGAAGTGAGAAGGAGAAGGAATTTCAGGTATGTTTTCCATGGAATCTGTGTATTTTAGATTTTGGTATGGGATTGGTGGACCTGGTATGAATTCTGGATTTTTACCTAGGGTTTGGTTATAATAGTTCTAAAACCACCAATACAAGTGTGGTGGAGTTTTTTTGGGTAAATTCTATGTTGGTTTTGAGGAATGGTTGTAAAAAGGAGAATGTTGGGTTTTTGAAGGAAATGCTGTCAAAATTTTGTAAAACCCCTGTTCTTGTTTCCTTCTTTGGCGAGGATTGGTTATAATCATCCAAATGGAATTGATTCCAATTGGTAAAGAAAACTATAAGAGATAGGGATACAATTTATATAAGGGACCAAGAGCAAATTGTAGCTCTAAGGCTCCCAAATACTTAACTGAAAGGTGAGCCTCAGGCTCACTGGTTATGCTCTGTTTTGGGTATTGTTGTAGTGTTTTAGCCATAAGTGGAGTTTCACTCATCCAAATTGAGTGATTAAAACTTCTGGGTAAATTATACTTCTAGGAAAATAAGTTACTTGAAGAAAGTGCATGAAAATTGTAAACCCAAAGTGCCCAGAAATTTGTCAAAGTGGAGCTATGTGCAGATTATGTTCTGCCAAATTGAGTAATCTAGATATAAAATACAATAACTTGAGTTTTGGTGATCCAAATTGGGTGATTCCTAATTGAATAGCTTCTTAGAACCATATATTCAAATTAGTGAAGAAACCATTTCCAATTTATGGAGTTAAGACCCCATAAATCAAGGATAACAGTAGGTGATTCAGTGAGCTAACCAATTTGGCATCAAAAAAATGTTGTAACTTGTGTTATGTGGTTGAGGGCTTTAGAGAAGGAATTTTAAATTGAAAATTTAAAGAGATGTCATTGGATATAAAAAGGACTTATCTGGAGAGTTTCATAATTTTTGAAGACCGTTTGAATCATTTTTGCTGACAGTTCAGAGAGTACCGTTGGAAAAAATTGCCAAATGAGCGGTGTTTTTTGTCGTGGGCTTTTTGTACTAAGGGTAATTTGTCTATTTGGCTTTATATGAATGTTGTGTGACTCCTAAAGTGACTTGGCGCAGAAGGCGTTAAGTTTTACGCTATACACAAGCTGACAATGTTTTTTGCCGTATTCTTGAGTGTGCAGCTAAAGCAAAGGCTAGAAAGTTGTGGATTCGTGCTCAAGTTTTAGTAAACAAAAAGAAGTTCAAACTAAATTTCAAATACTAGTGTATTATTATAAACTGTTTTACGCTGGTATTTAATGGTTTTGATTGTAAACCATATTTTAAAGCAAGCAAGCAATGAGTTTTAGTTAGCAAGCAATGAGTTTTAGTAAGCAAGCAATGGTTTTGAATTATCAAACCATATTTCAAGCAAACAATGGTTTTGAATTGTTAAACCATGTTTCAACCAAGCAAGCAAAGTATATTTTATAAAATAGGCCTAACGAAAACCCCTAGTTTTAAGCAAGCATACCGGTCAGAGGTATTCCGTACGCACGGTGGCGTAGAAAATATCATTTCATGCATTTTAGATTTGCCTGGTCGGCAAACTTAGTTCATGCATCATGGCATTTAAAGGAGACCGTGGCATGTACTGGAGTATATAGGGCTAGCGCGCTAGATATTATATGGTGGCGTAAACCAAGGTCTTTCCACCATATTTACTGGAAAAGGTGATGTGGGCCAAGGCCCTTCCACATAGGTGATGTGGACCTGTGTCCTCCACTCCGCACGGTTAGCCCGTGCCCCGTGTTTACTAGGGTACAAAGTATAGTTAGGGGCCTCCAAAGGGTCGCATCTTGACTTATACATTTCATACAGTTTTAAAATCAACCACTGGTAAGCAAGCAAGCATTTTATGGAAAGTTTTTAGAAACTTTTAAAGCAAAGCAAGCAAGTATTTTATGAAAAGTTTTTAGAAACTTTTAAAGCAAAGCAAGCAAGCATATTATGAAAAGTTTTAGAAACTTTTACAGCAAAAGCAAGCAAGTAGTTTCTGAAAAGTTTTAGAAACTTTTAAAGCAAGCAAGCAAGCATTTTATGAAAAGTTTTTAGAAACTTTACAGCAAAAGCAAGCAAATAGTTATGAAAAGTTTTAGAAACTTTTAAAGCAAGCAAGCATAGTATGAAAAGTTTTAGAAACTTTTATAGCAAGCAAGGATTCTGGAAAATGTTTTGTCAATGATAGTTTTATAGTTTTGAGATATTTTTAGAAAAAGCAAGCATTTTATAAAGAACACTCACCGAGCCTGCTTAGCTCATTATTTTCCCTATTTTAAAACTATTTTCCGTAATGTGTAAGCTTGACAAATGGAGCATTTTAGTATTCTCCTGACTTCTAGTATAAGTGTTGTATTAACTAACTTTTATAAGAAAATACTTTGAATTTGTACAGTTTAGCATATGTATGTACATAGTTTTGTTTTGTGAAAATGTGATGAGCCTGAGGCTCTTTGAAAGAGTGTGTTGGTTGCCATATTTTGGAAAGTATAAACTGTATATACAGGTTTTGGCATATGTCTTGTATGCAGCTGTTATGCTGCCGAAATTTTATAAAATCACAAGTTTAGAAAAGAAAAAAAAATTTATACGAGTTTCAGCAAGCAACATGGCTTCGCTTCACAGGATTCTCTAGTCGTTGGGAGTAACGGCTGGGGTTCTGTGGGGTGGTCGGCACACCGCCTGCTAGTAAGGGGTGGGGGTGTAACAATATATGTTAGGATCCATGCAGGCCACGATAAGAGGGGTTTATGATAAAAAGGAAAACAAACAGAGTATATAAATGAAACATCAATGAGCAATAATAAACAAACACACATAAAAGTAGCTTTCTTTCAAAGTGATTCTTAAAATAGCTCAAGGCCATACTGTATCTATAATTTAAAGGCCTTGACCATAAAATTTATTGATAAAGTAACAACTTTTCTAACGTAACTATATGTACTTCATACTAAAGCCTAAGGATTCAACTTATTTTATTGTACAAACAGCCTTAAAGGTAAATAGCAGATCAACAACAATTAAAGCGACCGACTAGGCATCCAGTAAGAAATCAGGAAACCAGCACAATCAAACACTGTTTCTTAGAAACCTAATTATTTTACTTGCTTCCGCTACAATATCACATGTTCATCATGTCTAGCCTTCAACTACTAAACTGTTTATGTCCTCGCTTGATGTACTTTTGTAAAGTAATCAAACTTATACTTTAATGGAACCTATACTCTCTTTTTTTGTTGACAGGAAAAACGATATTGCATTCAAATAATAAGGTCCATGACATTGTTAGTGAGCACTTTAAGGTGTCGCTAACCAGACTTTTAATTATATTTAGCTTCTCACATCTGAGACGGTTTTTCCATAGCAGTTAATAACTTCCTCAAACCACAACATGTAACAAAAACAACACACAAAAAAACAGCTTTCTTTCAAAGTTATTGTTAAAATATCTCAAGGCCATACTATATCGATAAACTTGTTTTTGCTACAATTGTAAGAATAATCAGCGGAAGCTAGAATCATCATGTGATTTAGAATATTCAATTTAATTACTAAACTAATATAACCAGTCAGATCGTACCTTGTGGATTTGTAGAGAAGTATGCACACAAGAACCGCAAATATTCCAAACTATCCTTAAGGTGATGGAGCATCATGTGGGCGCTTAAATCACTAAGAAAGGATTTCTTTTCTCCTGCTACTTCATAATCTTATCCAGATTCAGATTTAGGTCAGACATTTTCTCTATTTATAGAGTACAAGCCCTAGAATACTTAATAGTCATTTGGGCCTCCACACCTTAGGCCCAAGTCCATGTGTGAACCCATTTAGTGTTTTAAACAACTTGGACTTGCTTGTATAGCAAAAATCCAACAATCTCCCACTTGCTATAAAAACAAGTCTGGGTTATTTTTTTGTAAACTGTGATATCATGCTCCACCATTTATCCCGAACTAGCCTGGGATCCTACTGTTATCATTAATCTAAGGTCTTCATAATTGCCAAGCAATTATCTAATCCTGTGTTATTCCACTAAAAGCCTAGAATTGAACTCCGAGATTAATAATATTAAATATTAATATTATATTCTCCTTTGTAAAATATCAATAATTAATTAATAAGATTTTCTATCAATCAATCAATTATTTATTCTCTTGATTTATCGCTCTAATGGATAAAATGACCGCGTTGACTTCATAACATCCAAGTACCGAAACATATTAAGAGGATATTTCATACTAAATTCCATATTGTTTATTTCATAACACCGCAATTAAATAATCTTGCTCCCAAATCATCAAATATTAATGCTTAAATAGACCTCACTTATTGACAACTCAAAGAACAATAATCATTTAAATACCTATCTATAATAAACTTAGGGATTGAGAGAAGAATAATGTAACGAAATATCGCTGAGATTTATTTCCTTGGCGTAAATTTAACTTTAAATAAATCTCACTTTGATCCTATCAATGTAAGCATAATTTGCACCAATATTTTATAATAACCAAGACAAATTATTTCATAAAATATTGCATTCTAAATAAAGCGCCCAACTTTGTTTAATGACTGTGATCTTATTCATTAATTATGAGAACCTATGATCATGTCTTCTATGAACGTATTCATATGATCATATACTCTACAATTAATCCAGACCTTCTACGCAAAATATCAAGCAGTACACACAGGAAGAATACCTCATATTGTATTAAACTAAACTCATAAAATATAATAACACATCTCGTCTTGTTCTAAAAACAAAAATAAACTCCCACTTGCCTTAAAAACAAGTCCGGTAGACCCTTAACACCTTATATATCTACATGTTTCGAAAACCCGAATGTGGTGTCTTTTGTAAATAGTCCTGCTAAATTTTCCTCCGATGTTACTTTAGTAACCACTCGTATCTCCTCTCTGAAGGATATCGCGAATCAAATGATACTTTCTCTATGTGTTTCGCTTCTTATGATACCCTGCCTCCTGGACTATGCTACACCCCCACTATTGTCACAATAAAGGGTAATGGGCCGATCTGCACTCGGTATCACTTGAAAATCCAGAAGGAACTTCTTTGGCCATACTGCTTCTTTCGCTGCTTCGGAAGCAACCACATACTCAGCTTCAAATGTGGAGTCAGCAACGCAAGTTTGTTTGACACTCCTCCAACAAATGGCTCCACCATTTAGTGTAAACACATATCCAGAAGTGGATTTTCTTGAATCAATATCCCCTTGGAAATCTGAGTTTGTATAACCAATAGTTTCCAAACTCCCACTAGAATATACTAGCATATGAACACTTCTGGTTGCTGCATGTAGATGTCCTCTTCTAAACTGCCATTTAAAAATGCTGTTTTGACATCCATCTGCCAAATCTCATAATCTAGACTTGCAGCTTGCCAGCCTAAAAGAACTGATGAATTCTACATGGCTAATGCTTAAAAGGTTTCTTCATAATCTATCCCCTCTTTTTGGGTATAACCTTTTGCCACCAATCTAGCTTTAAAGGTTTCTACCTTCCCATCTGGTTGTCTTTTTCTCTTGTAGATCCACTTACACCTTATAGGTTTTACCTCTTTGGGTGCCTCTACAAGAGACCAGACTGAGTTAGAATACATAAACTCCATCTCACGGTCCATGGCTTTGAGCCACTCCTGTGCATCAACATCCTCCAGTGCTCCTTTGTAATTTACGGGATCCTCTTCGCTATCAATGGTTCTAGCTTGGTACAATTCGCCCAAAAAGAGATATCTCGATGGCTTACAGGTCGTTTCTCCCACTCACGCCTCTAAGCTCCACTCAAGGGTTTGTGGGTTCTACGTGAAGATCCTCTTGATCATTTTGAATTTGATTTTCTGGTTTTTCTGGTTCAACTTGTATATCTACCTGTTGTTCTACTATTGGTTCCACTTCCACTTATATATCTACCTATTGTTCTACTATTGGTTCCACTCGTGCTTGTTCACCTTCGAGTATATTTTCATTTTCCCTCTATTGAACACGCACTGGAAATAATGGCACAATAGGTCCAAATTCAGGTGGTGTAGGCGATTCTTGAGTTGAGTCAAGCTCCTCAAGATTACCTTACTCTTCAGCTGGAAATTGTTTACATAGTCTTCCTCTAAGAATTTTGCATTAGTGCTCACTATAACTTTCTTCTCTAAGGAACTATAAAAAAGTCCACCTCTCATTCCTTTAGGGTATCCAATAAACATACATACTTCAGTACGAGATTCCAACTTATGTGGTTCCTTTCTCAAGACATGTGCCGGAGCATCCTAGATACGAATATGGTTTAAACTAGGCTTGCACTCGTTCCACAATTCAATGGGTGTCTTAGAAACCGACTTAGAAGGAATCAAGTTCAATAAGTATGTAGCAGTCTCTAAGGCATATCCCAAAACAATATAGGTAGAGATGAATAACTAAGCATCGATCTCACCATGACTAGGAGAGTTCTATTTCTCCTTTCTGTAACTCCATTTTGCTGAGGTGTTCCAGGGGCTGATAGTTGTGAAACTATCCCTTCTTGAGTTAAGTAAAACTTAAATTCTCCAGATAGGTATTCACCACCTCGGTCAGATCGAAGCTGTTTGATATGGACACCTAATTGTTTTTCTACCTCAGCCTTATATTCTCGAAATTTATCAAAAGTTTCAGACTTTTGGTGTATTAGGTAAACAAAACCATATCTTGAGTAGTCATCTATAAAAGTGACAAAATACTCATACCCACCTCTAGCTTGAACACGCATTGGCCCGCATACATTAGTATGCACCAATTCCAGCAGTTTGGTTGTGCGATATCCTTTGGCCTTGAAGGGCCTCTTAGTCATTTTACCTTCCAAATAGGATTCACACATTGGTATAGGTTCAAATGCTAGGGAATTTAAAATCCCACTTTTTACCAAACCATAGTAGGATTAATATGACCTAATCGCAAATGCCAATGGTAAGTTTCATTTGATACTTTCCTTTTCTTGGCAAGGTGATTATGTTCATTTTCAACAATTTCAATGGAATTTATATCATAGGACAAGGGGCTTAAAAAATAAAGATTATTCATAAGATCACCGAAACAAATAAAAAAAGATTTACTTCTTATTGAAACTGAGGAATTAAACTATAATGTCAAACCGTGTTCAACTAAACAACTGACAAAAACCAAATTCCTCTTGAAATCCGGAACAAATAAAAAATATTCTAAACATAAAGTCCTATTATTCTCAAAAAATAAAACAACCGGTCCTATGGCCTTTGCAGAGATTAGCTCCCCATTCCCAAGTTTCAAGTATCTTTGTCCTTCTTCAATAGACGTGCTATGTTTGAACCACTGCAAAGAGTAACAAACATGATTAGTGGCTTCTGAATCAATGATCCATTTATCATTAAAATTCTCCACTAAACAAGCTTCCTCAACAACAAGCAACCTGCCCATACTCTAGCTTTTTGTGGCCTTTAGGCAATTCTGCTTCCAGCTTGTCCTCTGGCCCACACTTGGAAGCACTTTGCCTTCGTCTTCTCTTCATTGCGCTCGATTTAGTAATCGGTATCACGTTTCTTTTATTGTTCTTGTTTCCACCCTTAGGTTTCCCTTTAGGTTTAACAGAACCCTCCATAAAATTGATACTGCCTGGCTCTTTGAGAGACTGTTCAGCACTCTCAAGCTCATGCATCAATTGAACTGGAGTCAGATCCATCTTATGCATATTGTAATTGACTTTGAACTGATTGAAATGTTTAGGCAGTGATTGCAAGATGAGATCTATCTTCATCTCCTTTTGAAGTTTTGCCTCCATCACTTCCGCTCGACTGATATGTGAAATCATTGCCAAACAATGATCCTTCACACGCCCACCAGTCATACGTGTGTTAATCAAATCGATAGCGCCTTTGTCTCTCGTATAAAGATTTCTAGCAAACATCCCTTCGAGAGTCTGGAGCATTTCTACTCCACTGTTGAGAGGTGTTATTTGCTGCCTTAAATGACCCACAACATTGGCAAGAATATAACATCGAAGTGAAGTGTTTGCATTCTCCTAGTCGCATGTTTTGTTTTTGTTATATCATTAGCACCAAATTTTCCCGATAGCCGCTTGGGGTATCCGTGACAAACTTGATTTTCATAATCCGTAACGATGTATAAAATTATTTCACCTAAAGTTATTTCCATCCAATGGTTTTTTATTCAAAATCATGGGCTAGAGGGTCGAAGATGCCATTTTCTCAAGAAAAATTTATGCATCAGGCACACTAATATTAACTCAGATATTATAAAAATAAAACATATATTTAGTAAATCCAAAAAAAAAAAATATATATTTAAGCCGTTTATTGTAAACAATAATTTATAGTTTCCATAATAAATGCTCACGATGGGCAAGACATTTATAACAAACTAAAACTTGATCATAAATGAATAGTATCCAACTAAGTCGTCCCAAAAATCGGGGGTCACTTAACACTACTTACATCCCAATCTTCTGGGATAGAACCTTTCCTAGATAATACACTCCTCATTTCAATCATTGTTCATATGACCCATAATAATATTATTAGAGCCTCAGTTGGGAGGTTAATAAAACTATCGTGGCTTTTGAATCCTTGTTTAATTTTAAAATTCTCTTAATCTCTAAGAGTTGCCGGTGGTGGACCTATCAATGTAATTAAGATTTTAAAATTATTTAGATCCAATCCAATAAAACCCGATCATGATTATCCGATGGGGCTTCACATGACCATTTTATTATTTGGACCCACAAAAAATTAAAGGATTTTTCATAATTATATTTATCTAGATTTAAAAACAAAATTTAATTATGCACATGTATATCATTGATGCAAGATAATATGGCACCACCTAATCTATATGTCATGTTATCACAACTAAAGCATATTACCAAATATAATTTAATCATCCATGAATAAAAAAATAATATATGAATACACATCCAAAGTTGTCATGTCCGCTCCAAGAATAAAGAAAAAATATCCATGTCTAATAACATCCATCTATTATTAATCCCGTCCACTTATTCAACCCATCCATTTGGGTTCAATTCTTACCCGGGCTTGGGAGGCTCAAAATTGAAGAGAGATTTGGTTAAAACCCAAAACTCTAAACACACAACATGAAACCCTAGTCGTCAGCCACTCATTCGTGTGTCGCCACCCAATCCAGCCACCCATAGCGCACGTCCGGGAGGAGGAAGTCTGCAAAATCCGATGGCCAAAACCCTCTCTACGCCCTCTCACGCATGGCTTGAGTGGAGGCGCGTGAAGCTCATGCGCAGCCGCTTGTGGGGGTACGTGGGGGCGTGTCTGGCGGTGGTTCGACCTGAAATTTGTCCGACAGCGTTGTCTCTTCCTTGTGCTTCTAACCCCGATGGTCGTTTGTCATTTGATGTCTGTAGCCTCCATAGCAACGCAAACAGTCTCGCGTGTACAGTGTTCTCCGCGGGTTCTTCATCTTCTTTGCTTATATTCTTCATTAGTCTTCAAAATTTTACAAAAAATAATCCTATACCCTAATAAAATGGTGTACAAGAATTCTAGATGATTGAGAAAAAAAATCAAGAAGGAAACCTAATCATATGATTAGCCCTTGTTACAAAACCGATGAAACAAAAAGAGGAGTGTCCGTCATGATCAGGCGGCAACCACACATCCAGAATTAATTCATGAACAAAAATCATATTAAACATGAGAAATATGCGAATCAACAAATATAGAAAACTCCAGCTGGTATTGCTAATCAAACACCAAAATACATGAAATTGTTTAGATCAAATTGAAAATTTAATCACATGGATGCTCTGATACCAATTGTAGGAATAATTAGCGGAAGCTAGAATCATCATGTGATTTAGAATATTCAATTTAATTACTAAACTAATATAACCAGTTAGATCGTACCTTATAGATTTGTAGAGAAGTATGCACACAAGAACCGCAGATCTTCCAAACTATCCTTGAGGTGATGGAGCAGCATGTGGGCGTTTTAATCACAAAGAAATGATTTCTTTTTCTCTGGCTATTATCTATAATTAATTCAGATTCAAATTTAGGGTTGTATTATCTTTTCTTAGTTTATAGAGTACAGTTCTTAGAATACTTAATAGTCATTTAAAGCCTCCACCTCAGTATATTCAAGTCCATGTGAACCCATTTAGTGTTTTAAACAACTTAGACTTGCTTGTATAGCAAAAATCCAACAACAATATCACATGTTCATTTGAAATCCATTGAGGAATCTATTGTCCTTGAATATGAGAATTAATGATTAAAGGGACTTGCTTTCAGTTATTTTTTTATTTTTTTGTTTTACGATGTATGCAAAAATTTCAAAAATATTTTTATGCTCAAAGGAACATTATTCACACTTCCCTTTGTCCCCGTTTGTTGGCAGAATTAATCCAATCTTAAGACCATTCACAAGATATAGTTTCTCTTTCTCACCCTCTACATGCACATAACCCGCATTCTATTGAAACTTGAGAATTTTTTGCAGTCAACCAAACCAGACATTCATCATTGCAGAGAATTGCAATAATTAATAAAATAATTTGATCCCTTATACCAAGTTGGTTAAGAGCAATCAATCACAGTAAAGATGAATTTTGCAGTACAATCATATTATCAGACATTATAATCCAAAATCATAAGCCTCTACTAAAGAAATCAAGACACTAATGAATCAAATACATAAAGTAGGGTGACACATACATCTTGGCTTGCTTCGAATCTAGCGTCCGAGCTAGCTTGCAAGCACCTTGACTAATCCCACGAGGCCCTGAAATCCAAGGAACTTGTAATCTTATGATCAAATCGTTCTTTTTTTCAAACATGTGCATAAAAGCATGCAAACATGCACAACAAGAGGACACTGAATGACACATTTTAACAGCTTTCCAAATCTTGCTTTTCCACTGGTATGACTCTAAAGATCCATTTTTTTTGTTAAGAAGAAATTAAAAAAAAAACAACTAAGTTCTTTGGCAAGTTACATTTCTTGAAAAGGAACTACAAAACCATCTTTCATAAATAGGCAATGCCCCATCTCCATAAATTTTTGGCAACTCATCTTTGCATCACTTAAAGCTATCTCTGATTCATAAATTGTCAATCTAATAAGAGGGTCAATTGTCCAAATTGTGCAATCAAACTTCATGTAACACCTTCATACACAACAAGGAAGCAAGAGTTGTTGAAAGGATATTCATTCAAACAACCATTATAGAAGGGGACGGTTAAAATACAATAACCTAAACCTCAAAATATACGGATCACTTTCTCCCAATGAATAGATGGTTAGAATATGTCGTAATATTTTTTTTTTAAATCCTTGGAAAAAATCGCTTAAAAGTTCAAAAGCAGATTATATAATTGCTTTCCATGATTAAATCATTAGATCCAATCCATTCAATTTTGCTAAGGAAGAAGAGTTTAAGGTAAAAGGTACAAATAAAAAAAAAAATTCTAATTGACCAACAAAAAACGATTTATGCTTATATAAATTAACATGCCAAAAAACTATATATTTATATGTTGACAAGAAATGCATCATTAACTAAGGAATCCTATATTCATGAAATTAAATAGGGAAAATGAATGACAAGATTGCTAAAATTTGAAAAATGGTACATGAACTTGACATGTTGATAGCATTAGAGTTTGGTAAGTTTAGGAACATGCTAACAACCATTACTTATGGTCGCTTAGAAAGGTAGAAAGACATGAAAAGTGTTTACGTAGTTCTCAAGACATAGATCGTTCATGCTAAAAAAAACCTTTTAGAGTAAGGCTCACTTCAACAACCATAAGAAAAATAATTAGATTTCTAAGGTACAAAGAGTTTCTTCACTTAGTGGTGTATTTAAAAACACAAACATTAAGAGATTTAAGAGTTTTATCAAAATTGATCGGATGTAAGTAAAAATAATTTATGTCAAAGGATATAAATTATATCCAATATACATGACTTCACCTAGTGCCCTATATGGCACCCCACCTTACTTTAGTGTTCTACCCCACACTACACCCCTTGTTTTCGTAAGCCCTAAGACCCAAATTGTAAAACCCAAGAAAATACAATTTTTCTGAAAAAGGGTAAAACAGTAATTTCGCTTGAAAACCTGAATTTTTCTAGATCTCGGATAACAAAACGGACTTAACCGTTGGAATCGTCTTGCGAAATCTAGTTACCTAGTTGAATTTTGTCAAATTTCGGTGATAAATAAATTTCACTTTTTCGAGGCAATCATGTTAGAAGTGAGACACATAACACATATGGTTGATCGGGCTCAAGGCCAGCTTTCATGTGTTAAAAAGGAGATCACAGAGAAGTCTATGGATGGCCATGTGTCGTTCTTAGAGGTGGAAATCCAAATATATGGATAAGGATAAGAAAAAGATAGCAATGAGAGGTGACATGTGGCAAGAAGACTCTACTGAGCATCGGAGCAAATCTGGTGGAGAGAGGGGAAGAGGAGAGAGAAGAAGAAAGAGAAAGAAAAAGAAAAGAGAGAAGAAGGGAAGAGGAGTGAGAGGCTCTAACTTCTCTCTAGAGTTTTCGGTGATTGGACCGTTGGTTCTTGTCGGAGTAAGAGGCAAAGTTGGTCCACGCAATGAGAGCTACGCGTGGATACCAAAATAAGTGGGTTTTGCTAAACTCCGAGAGGTAGGGGTTTTTCTCCTACTCGGATTAATTATTGTCTAGGAGCCATTCAAATGGTTAAGGTGTTTAGGCTCCATCCATGTGCATTCATCCCAAAATTTGGGAATGAATGCTGCAGAGATTTTGATATTTCTGACAAATCGGGTCGGATTTTTAGGTCGTTACGTCTCTAGTCAATTCGGACCGCTTTTTAAGACCCCGGACTGAATTTATGGACTATTTTCAGGTAATTCGAGCTGAATTTCGGGGACTATTTCGCGCCTGACCGACGAATCGTTATCGGGTCCATGCGTACGCTTTCAGGTGTATTGCCAAAAATGAATACGTTGCTCGCGCTGAATCACGCTGTTACATGCTCAATTGATGTATTAACATGGATTTTTTGATGATGTGAATTATATTGTAGAAAAATATAATTATCCATGAATCATAAATGTTGCATGTATGAATTGGTATGAAATGGCATATTTACATTCCATATACTTGGTAACATCGCATCGAGTCGGGTGTGTGTGGATGGTAATGGTTGTTTCACCATTCTTAGTGAAATGGCAGCGAATAAAATGGGAGCAAACACCAAAATCAAACTCATGATTGCGTAATATGAAGAAAATAATAATATAAAAAAATCTCGTGTGGTTAGGTGAAGAAAGATGGGGTAGATCCCCCCCCCCCAGGTGAAAGACCCAAATTCATTCGCGGTTAGACATGATCACTGGCGGTGAAAGACCGTAAAAATGTTGGAAAGGCACGCGGCGCCTACAAACCTAAAAATATGTAGCCCAAATGCATAACACACGGACCGTAAATTGGCAAATATCGAGGGTCAGTTCACGGGTTAAGTCATCGGGTGAAACACTAATGACCGGTTTTCACACTTGGTGTCGAGAGAGCCTGGCCAGACGGTTATGGGCATGAAGAGTCTCATCTCATTCATGACATGAAAGAGCATGGGATTTATGATATTTTCAACACGAATATTAGATGGATGTAACAGACAGATTAGATGGGAGTGATATCCTTAGAGAAATTCATCTACTGGGCATTGCTCACCCCGTCGTGGGAAAAATATTTTCAGCAACTAGAGGTACATCGGGGGATGGAACTCATCCAAGACCTTAGTGGTGAAGAAAAGGCCAGATTTGGCTTTGTTTCAGATTTGTAAATTTCAAGAGTAAAACCCAGCTTTTGTTTACAAGTAAGTTAACACAAGCCAATTAAACTCATTTTATATGAATAATACATTTTGGTGCTTTCTCCTGTGTTTCATGTTGCCTTTGTACAAAAAGGTTATTGTGGCTGCTGAATTTGGGGTGGTGTTTCGGAAAGAAAGAAAAAAGGAACGGGAGGTAAAGACCACGGGCTAACGCCCATTTTCGGTCTTGCCACGACACGGTCCTCGTGCCAGCACGACCCTACCTCGGGCGCAGAACGGGCGTGGCGCCGCGGCTGGGATGCGCACGACAGAGCTCTTTCGTGGTCGCGATGGTGACTTCGCGGCCGTGGATACGGTTCCCAGGCATGCTGGGCGATTTGGGTCGCGACAGCTTTCTCCCTCATAGACAAAGATTTTTTTCGGGCCCTGGCGTCGCGATGCCGTAAATTTTCAGGTCGACTAGTCGGGCCGTGGCATTGGTCCGATAAGGGCCTCCTTCGTGTCGCGACGGTTTTCCCAGCAGACTCCCCGTCTGCACAGAGGTTTTATCACGACAGACACAGTGGAGGCTTCTTCGGTCATACGTAAAACCCACCGCACACCAGCAGAGTCTGCGCAAGGTAAGCCTAGCACGTACGACCGCGCGCACAGCTAGCATAACCGAGACACAGCGCGTGTGACCACGTACACAACAAGTGTCTGGGCAGACAACGTGAGGCGATCACGCCACGAGTAGGGACTACAGTCATACAGACGGTCTAGTAGCCAAAAAAAAAAAAAAAAAAATGACCTGGATTCGGGGGCGTCGCAACCGACTCATTTTCCTCGACTGCTGCAAGGCATTTTAATGGAAGATGTCCTTACACGCTGCCTTTAGGTTGTCTCGCTATAAGAATTAAGAACCAAACCCCTCTTCATTCTTATAGCTTGCCTCTATATATATATGTATATATATATTTATACCTTAATTTTCCATTCCATTCCATGATGATGAAGCATGCATCCCCACACTCCGCCATAATTCTAAACATTAATTTTGAACTCGTGGAAAAAGTTCTAATCATAAAGGAAATGTACTCATTAAGATAGAGAAATTCCTTTGATTAGAAAGGCACATTTCAATAGTCCCATTGAAGAGAAACTCCCAACTCCCAATCAGATTTCGAACCCAATAGAAGGCTTTGTGGATTCGAAACCATTCTGGTCCTTCCTTCCAAGTTAGCTATATTTAACACACCCCGCCTGCATTCTTCGATGGAGATGCACAAACAGACGAATGAAAGTGAACAAATAAACCTAATAAAAACCCGGCTCTTAATGTGTTTCAACTAAGGGCTTAGATTAGAATGTATGAAATTATGAAACAAGCGTATCAACAAAAACGTAACCAAACTACCAAATATGAAACTGATCCCAGATGAATCCATCCATGAATCATTCAAGTAATCCATATCATAATAATGAACACGGATTCAAGAGAGAGAAAAAAAACCCAAGAAGAGCAAAGGAGATCCATGGCCGTCATACCTGAAACTGAAAATTAGTGCTTCTCATCCATTGCTCCCAGCACCTTGATTTCTATAGACACCAAGATCTCCTAGCAGATTGGTGAGCAACATCGAGGTTAAGGTTTTTGTGGTCATGTTCCTCCTCAGGTCGGCATCAGTGAGTCTCTCCAAACGCTATAAATGAAGTACGGGTACTTTACCACCGCCTTCTCAAGCAAAACCAGCAGCTTCTCCTTTAAGAAATGCTCTAATAGCTTCTCCTCCACATCCCTATCATCCTATGTGTAAATATTCCACAAAATTTTGTCTTTCTTTCCCTCTCTTATATGAAATTATTGGTTGATTTATGAATTTGTGTTACATAGATTTGGAGATTTCTAAGGAAAGATGGTTGCTTTGATTGCTGCTGTGATGCCCCAAATCCCGAGGGTCAATTTTATTTACTTTTTTTTTTTGGCTACTAGACAAATCTATCACGATGTAGTCCTTTCGGCCGCTACCGCCGACTCGCAGGCTGGCGCAAGGGCCGCTGCGGCGCGGTTAGGAGCATTATGCGCACGCTGCTCAGAAGGCGTGTGCAAGATCGCATCGTGTGCACGCTATGCACAATACCTGTGCGCTTGTCGCGGGCGCCGCACAACGCACCAGGGGTATGCGCGCGCGCTCGCGCACCGAGACTGCCATGCGCGAGCCGGGCCATCGCAATAGAAAAACCTCCCCAACTAGCCAACTCTATCACGACATAAAAACCTCTATCGAGACAGAGAATCCTACCCTTGGGAAAAAAACCCTGTTGTGACACAAGAAGGCCCTTGTTAAGACCTCCTAAAACACTCGCCCAACCCTAACCTCGTCAAAAGAAAATTTCCTGGTCGCAACACAGAAAGCCTCCGTCGCCTTAAACCACCTAGCACTCGGGAACCATGTCGACATGAAGATCCGGTCGCAACACAAAGCTAGAGAGTCACCGCTGCAGCGCGGGCCGCGCCGCCACGCTACACACGCCGTAGCTTTCTGGCTGTCGCACGCGTGATCTCAAACTCTCGCCTAGGCCGGGTCGTTTATTCTAGCCTGAGGACCATGTCATGACATCGAAGCCGTCGCAACACAAGGCCACAAAGTTCTATGTCGTGATTTGTGCTTTTTTATTTTTTCGTATCGCCTCCTTTTTTTTTTTCCAACACCTAAATTGACATATAAAATAACCTTTTTATTACAAAGGCAACATGAAACCTTGAGAACTTGCCAAAATGTATTAATCATTCAGAATGAGTTTAATTACAACTTTTTTCTTCTTACATATACAGAAATTGGGTTTTCTACCCAAAAATTACCAAATACAAAACAAAGCCAATATGGCCTTTTCTTCACAACTAAGGTCTTGGGTGGGTTTCATCCCCCGTTGTACCTCTAGTACCTGAAAGTGTTTTCTCACAACAGGGTGAGAAATGCCCAATAGATGAATTTTCCTACAAGGGCTACTCCCTACCTCAAATGCACATGCAATGGCACACAAACACTTCATACCACATTCCATATAAATAATGCAATCCTATATGGAATAGTCATGTTGTGAATGAGATGATAATTCTCATGTCGATAACCTGAGCCTTGACCGACTCCCTCACACCCGCAATGCCAAGTGTGAAAACCAGTCATTAGTGTTTCACTCAATGACTTAACCCATTGGACAACCCTCCAACATTCATTTGAATTCATCAAATCCCGTGTTTTTATTTGTGAGCCACGTATTTTTCGGGTTCACACCACAGGATCGTCGTGCGCTTTCCCAACATTTTTACGGTCTTTCATCGCCGGTGATCATGTCTAACTGCGAATGAATTTGGGTCTTTCACCCTGGGGGGGATCTACCCCATCTTGCTACGCCCAACACACGCATACATTTTTTTTTTGTTTTATACCACCGTGAGTCTCAATTTGCGTTGTCCATTTTTGAGCTCACCACACATTCAACAAGAATGGTGAATAATCATTACCATGCGCACACACCCGACTTGGCGCAATGTCCCCATGCATATGAAATGTGTGAATGCCGTTTCATGCCATATCATATTACATGCACAATGTGAGCTACATGAAACATTTCCAAAACATGCATAATTATATTTTATACATATAATTCTCATCCATCATGTCAATATATCAAAGAACATGTATCAATATAAAATTATTATTATTATTATTATTATTTTGGATACAGTCTCTATCGTGATAGAGAGTTTCTGTCGCAACACCCTAGTTGCATGCGTAGCACCTTATCGCTTGAGCACGGCCAAGCCGTGTCGTGGGCGTGCGGCGGACCATGTCGTGCGAGCGACCCTCTTCTCGATCGGGCATGTCATGTGTGCGGCCCGGCGTGTCTTGCACCCGACAGGGCATGTCGCGTGCATGGCCCTACGTGCTCTATCGTGACCGGGTCGTGCCGTGTCGCGACACAGCAATCCGGCCAGCAACTAAGTTTGGTCGTGACCCAGAAAACCAGGTCAAGACCTGCCTATCCAAGGACCCGTAACCCAGGTTTCTACGCAGTTCTGGGCTGCCTAAATCGTCTCTAACATTTCCACCTTTGATCCCAAAATTTTGGGACTGAACATCAAGGCTGCTCATGGCCTCGATGAAAACCATGCCATTAAATGGCTTTTAAGCTAGAAATAAATCGAGTAGGAAAACCCCCTACCTCTCGGAGTTTGGCGAAAATCCCAGATTCTTGCACCCACGTGAAGTCCTCGTTGTGTGGACTAACTTTGCCTCTTGCTTCGACGACAACTGACAGTCCGATGGCCGGAAATTCTAGAGAGAAGTTGGAGCCTCTCACTCTTCTTCTCCCTTTTCCTCTATTTTCCTTCTCTTTCTTTCCCCTCTCCCCATCGGATTGTTTGGTCCAACAAATGAAGTGGGAAGTCTCCTCCTTACCACATGTCACCTCCCCATTGGTTCCCTTTTGCTAACCTTATATATCTCCTTATCCATACATTTGGATTTCCTACCTGTAAGGGCTTGACACATGGCCATCCTTAGACTTTCTCACTTTGTTTGACTTTTCCTCTCCTTTTGACACATGGCTTAATGTGAGGCATTCAATCAAGTGCCATGTGTCACTTTCTATTCCTAGTGCCTCGAAAAATGTGAAATTCCGACTATGTCGGAATTCAACAAAATCTGACTGGGTAACTAGATTTCGCGAGACGATTCCAAAGGTGAAGTCCGTTTCGTCATCCGAGATCTAGAAAAATTCAGGTTTTCAACCAAATTTATCATTTTACCATTTTTCAGAAAATTTGTATTTTTCCCGGGTTTTACATTCTTCCCCCTTAAAAGAATTTCATCCCGAAATCCCACACACATACTCATCGAATCGCATGCATATGCAACCATACACAACCACATGCATATAAACTAGTCATTTAATCACCAAACGACTAAACCACGTACCTTCATCCTTAAACAAGAAAGGATAGGTGGCCCACATCGTGTCCTTGCATCCCTAAGTTGCCTCCTTCACTCCTTAGTGTTGCCACAACACTTTCACTAGCCTTACGGTCTTGCGTTGTAAAACCTAATCCCGGCTATCCAAGATACGCACTGGTCCCTCCTCGAATGTCCCATCAATATCAATAGTAATCTCTCCCTAATCCACTATATGAGCTGGATCTATAGTATACTTCTGGAGCATGGAGACATGGAACACCTCATGGACACCTGATAGACTCGGTGGTAGCGCCAACCGATAAGCAACTGTGCGCACCCTCTCGAGTATCCCGAAGGGCCTAATATACCTTGACGCTAGCTTCCCTCGCTTGTCGAATCTAACAACTCCTCTCTTAGGCATCACCTTTAAGAAGACGTGATCACCCACCTCAAACTCTAAAGGTCGACGCCGTATGTCGGCGTAGCTCTTCTGTCGTCTCTGAGCCGTGAGAAGACGCTTTCGTATCAACTCCACCTTCTCGAAAGTGTCTCTAATCAGATCCAGACCAGTGATAGAACGCTCTCCCACCTCTGTCCAACAAATCGGGGATCGACATGGCCTCCCATACAAAGCCTCATAGGGTTCTATTTGTTTACTCGCCTGATAACTGTTGTTGTAGGCAAATTCCACTATGGGTAAATGCTCCTCCGAGCTACCCTTTAAGATCCAGGACGCATGCTCGTAGCATGTCCTCTAAAACCTGTATGGTCCTCTTCGACTGACCATCTGTCTGTGGGTGAAAAGCGGTGCTCATCATCAACTGTGTCCCCATGGCCTTTTGGAAACTCTTCCAAAAGTGTGTCGTAAACCTGGGATCCCCTCAGATGATACTATGGACCGCACCCATGCAGCCGCACAATCTCGAATATACATCCTGTAATTCCTCTAGTGTGAAGGTCATCCACACTGCTAAAAATGTGCTGACTTAGTGAGCCGGTCCACTATCTCCCATATCGCATCATGCCGCGGCGGTGTCTATGGCAAGTGGGTCACAAAGTCCATCGTGATGTCCTCCCACTTCCACTATACTACCTCCAAAGGCTTGAGTAGCCCTATTGGCTTCTAGTGCTCAGCCTTTACCTACTGACACGTGAGACAACGTCGAACAAAATCACTAATGTGTCGCTTCATCCCTCTCCAATAATACTGGTGACGAAGATCACAGTACATTTTCGTGCCACTTGGATGCACATAAAATTGAGAGCAATGGAACTCCCTGAGGATCTCCTCTCTTAGATCTGTCAATTGGGGAACCACAACCCATCCCCTATATCGAAGACCACCATCTATGTGAATGGCCCAACCTTCGTCACCCGTACCTGATTGTACCAGGTCCCTGATGGACACTATCTTTACGTCCTATCCTTAGGACTCAATCACTCTGCTTAGTAGGGAAGGAGTAGCCACTAAACTCCCCAACGTACCCTAAGCCTGATCATTGTACTATAGTCCAAACTGTCCCACAATCTCGAGCATCTACCACTCTCGGGAAGATACACTAGCTAGTACTCCTTGTGACTTCCAACTGAGTGCATCAGCCACCACATTTGCCTTACTAGAATGGCAATGCAAAGTGAAGTCATAATTCTCTAGAAACTCCATCATCCACTCGCTGCCTCCCCATGTTAAGGTCCTGTGTGAAAATATCCCGTATTCTCAAGGGTTTGAAAATATTTCAAACTACTCACCATATAAATAGTGGCGCCATATCTTTAAGGCAAAGACTACGACCGCTAACTCCATGTCATGAGTGGGGTAATTTCGCTCATGATTCTTCAACTGTCGAGAACACTAAGCTACTACCCTCTAGGACTGCATCAAAACGCATCCCATCCCGTCCTTCGAGGCATCATAATACACTATGTACCTCTGTCCCCTTTCCGGGACTACTAGAATAGGAGCTGAAGTAAGCCTCATTTTCAATTCCTAGAATGCCTTCTCACACAGGTCATTCCACTCAAACTTAACCTCCTTCCAGGTTAATCTTGTCATAGGTGTTGCTAGTTGGGAGAAATTCAACGAATCTCCCGTATGATCACAATACAAATCCAAGAAACCCGGGATATCTCAAAAGACTCGACTTCGGCCTCTCCTAATCGATAACAACCCCAACCTTCTTAGGGTCTATCGACACCGGGTCGACGCTACGCACCCCTAAGAATCTCACCTCAGTAAGCCAAAACTCGCACTTACTGAACTTGGCATACAACTGATGGTCTCTCAAAATCTGAAGAACAACCCTCTAATGATCCTCATGCTCCTCCTCAAACTAGGAGTAGATCAAAATGTCGTCCACAAAGACTACAATGAACTGATCTAAGTAGGGTTGGAACACCCTATGCATGAGATCCATGAATGTCGTAAGAGCATTCGTTAAACCAATGGCATTATCGTGAACTCGAAATGCCCATACCGCGTCCTAAACTCTGGCTTAAGGATATCCGCCTCCCTAACCCTCAGCTGATGATAACCGGTACTAAGGTCTATCTTAGAGTAGACTCGTGCCCCTCTCAACTGATCAAACAAGTCATCAATCCTCGGCAATGGATACCAATTCTTGATCGTAACCCTGTTCAACTATCAATAGTCAATGCACAGTCAAAGGTCTTGTCCTTCTTCTTTGGAAACAGAACCGGAGCGCCCCATGGAGAAGTGCTCGGTCTAATGAAACCCTTGTCCAACAATTCCTGCAGTTGGACCTTGAGTTCCTGCAACTCAACCGACGCCATCCTATATGGAGTCATAGAAATGGGCGATGTGCCAGGGTATAATTAAATATAGAAGTCTACATCCTTCTACGGAGGTAATCCCGATAGCTCATCAGAAAAAACATCCTCATACTCGCAAACTACCCGAGGCAGATCTAAGTTTTATCTCACCTTGTCCTCCAGGGTAAGGCTTGCTAGCCAACCCATCAACTGTCCACTCCACCTGGAGTCGTACACGGTATGGGGTAAAACATTGTGCTAGTCCCCTTGAAACGTGATACGAATACCATCTTGTGTGTAGGTGGTAACTCTCCTACGTTCACAATCAATGACGACTGACAAAGCATCAACTACCCATCCAAGGATGACATCAAACTATGACATGTCCATGACCCTCAGGTCCACAGTGAGTAGAATCTTAGAGATCTCTAACTAGCAACCTCAACATATCAAATCCACACTCATCCTAGTTCCTAGGGGAGAGATTACATACAATGGCTTCTCCAAGGTCTCAACCTCTAAGCCCAGTTCTCTCACACATGATGCAGCGATGCATGAATGCGATGCACCATAATCAAATAGTATCCTTACCCATAGGTGAGATAACAGAAACATACCCTATTGTAGACCCTCAATTTTGTCCCTCAACACTTGCATTTATCCTATGGGTGTCACACTCACCCATCGTTCTCATATAGCACCATTAGGGCTCCTTTAGGCTTAGTCGGTCTCCGAGCCTCGGGTGGGCTTGTATATGGTCCATTGAGTGTGTATGTAGTTCACTTCGGAGTGTTATCATGGCTTCTTTTTTTTTAAATTATTGGCATCGTGCCATAGGAAGCAAGTGGGGCCCCCCGAGCTTTTAACTCAATCGGAGTTTATTGGAGTATATTAAATTCAAAGCACTTGGGCTTGTTTCGATCATATCTTCCTCATCCGAACTCAAAATCATGCACCGTTTCTTTTTTGGATTCCCTACTCATTGAAGAATTCTATGACAAATTTGAGCATTTTTTTTATCAACCAGATCGATCGGATGGGAACCGGCTCGGCAAGTTTAATGTGTATTTCTGGGCTTAGTTCATTATTCGAGTGGTGTCTTAAATTGAGAACCAGATTGCAGCTTGGTCATATCTCCTATCCCACTCAAAATCATGCAATTTTGTTTTTTTTGGATTCCTTACTCTTCAAGGAACATTTTGTCAAATTTTCAAATTTTTCTCAGTCGGATCGACCAGTTGGAAACTGTACAACCAGTTCGTCTGAACTTGCGTTGAGCATTGTTTTTGTTGGCTTTGGGGCCCAAATCCTACTTGGTTCGGGCCCATAAGCTCCAAATTAGTCCTAGGAACAGTTTGGGCCCAGTTTTAGGCCATGTTATGGGTTTCTTGCAACCCACCTTGGGTCCACTTGGATACTTGGTGGTTAAGGAAAGAAGTAAATGTGGCCAACTATGGACCTTAGGAATTGAGGAGTGTTTATGGAGCTGGGGAAGTCCGAGACTGATTGGGGGAGTATTTGGGACTGAAGGTGCACAAATTAGAGTGAGTTCAGAGAGAAAAGAAGAGAGAAAAAAGAGCAAAAAAAGTGAAGGAGAAGAAAAAAAAAAAAGGAAGGAAAATAAGATATGAGAAAGAAAGAAAAAGAAAGAGAGATTCTCTAGATCCGGGTGGGCGTGGTCTCTCTCATTTTGAAGAGGATTTCCTACAGATTTGAAGGAGTGGATACCTGGTTTTGGAAGCAGAAAAGAAAGAAGGAAAATGGGGAAGGGGAAGGGGATAGCTGTGAATCCTACAGATACGAAAGTTGTATGCTTCTCCCATTTTCTTTTGAGCTTGTCTTTGCCTTTGATGTTTGTAGCCTCATTTTAGAGCACTACGCATCGTTTATGTTAGTTCTCAGTTATTCGGAGTCAAAATTGTACTCTATTTGTTTTTTTGGATTCCTTACTCTGTGAGGAAGATTCTAACAAATTTTGAGAACTGATCTCAACTGTCTGAATCGGTTGGGAAACTGGATCAGTTGGTTCATTAAGTTATGCTTTCAGGAACAGTAGTTAGCGTACTAGGCATCGTTTGTGTCGGCTTCGCCATTCGAGTCGACTTGTACTCTTCATGATTTATTAGATTCCCTTAATTCCATGGGAAAGATTATGATAAATTTTGAGAACTACTCTCAACTAGCTGAACTGGTTGGGAAACTGAATCATCCGGTTCATTAAGTTCGCTGGAACAAAGATTTAGGGCACTTGGTATCGCTTATGCCACGGGCTTCACTCGCTCGAGTTAGAACTGTACACCTTTATTTTTTGGGATCTCTATCATGTGAGGAAAGTTCTTATCAATTTTGAGAACTGTTCAACCACCGATCGCTTGGGGAGCCTTGGACACCCATTTCATTAGGTTATGTTTTCGTAAAAATGTAGCTTAGGTACTTTGGCATTGTTTGGTTAGTTCTCACCAACTGCAATGGAATTGTACACCGTTTGTTTTTTTTTTGGTTTCCTTAATCTATAAAGAATGTTTTGACAAATTTTTAGAATTGTTCTCACCTACTAACCATTGGGGAACCAAGATAACCAGCTTTTCTAAGCCAGTGGGTAGTCCTGACAGCTTTAATTAGAGCCCAATGGCCTCGCGAGTCGGGGCCCATTAACTCCAGATCAATGTAGGGCTATGTTTAGGGTTTGAAATGGGGTTTAGTTCAGGTTAATTGGTTCCATTTTGGATTCGTAAGAATTATGGTCTATACGATTCAAAGGGTGGTTAGTTAAGCACTAGTAGTCTAGTGTTTTATCAAGCCCAATTCTTTGAGATGAATAGACATGTTTGTATAGCTGCACAAGTGTTGTAGCATCAATGAGTGGCTGAGATGCAATGTATGGTTTCTCTTAGCTTCCTTTGCTTTTGATATTTAATTTTGAGAGATTGTTGTATGCCCGAAACTTGTGACTAACCTTCCCCTACAGCGCTTGGCAAGGGACCACAGGTATGTGCTTTAATGTTGGATACTGAATTTCACATGGATGCTTGGTGTTTGAGTGTCATGCATGCTTATTATGTTTGTTGGATAACCTTTGATGCAACGCGTGGCTAGGGACTATAGGTATCACATATTGCTCATTTGTCGAAAGGTTCTTAAGCATACTAGATACCAATTAGGGTTGGTGTGATCCTGTTGTATGTTTAGTCAGAGATCATCTCGATTCGACTCATATGTTTCCCACATACCCAATTCACTAGTAGGATCGAAGTTCCCGCCTAGTGGGGAAGTACCATGAGGTACCTTCCCGATAGGTACCTGACCTGACCCAAATCTAGCCGTGACACCTCTTCCATACTAGAGTCATTGGGGTTTTTTGTTCTTACTTGTTTTTCCCCTTTATAAAATAAAAATAAAAGTAAGTGGCGACTTCAAAGCAAAACCGTTCCTCACTAGGGACGGACTTTCCAAAGCTCGAAAATCAATCCACATGCATTAATAGCGAAGTCGCGCTGGTCTCGTGGATCGTAGGGTCCATAAATTGCGGACTCGCTTAGGATCGAACCTAGAATCTCTGCTTCATAAAACGGCCAAGATCGAATCAACTCGAAGCCGTATATCGAGCATGGGTTCTTTTACCAAGACTCCAGCGCAAAATGATCGATGATCACTTACCTGGTTGATATTTGGCATAAACTTGTGGTTTGTTTATGCTTGTGTGTTCACCGTTAGATTCTGGTATAGCTTCATGGTTGATTGTTCACTTATGTTTCGATCGCATGTATGGTTAGTTTGTGTGTAGATTCTGGTGGTAGGTTTCGGTTCGCGCATGACTGATTGGGCCGGATGGCTACCCTCTCTCGCATGACCGCTGATTTGTTTGTGTTTGTAGCGCTGGTATCCTTATTTCGAATCATACTCAGTCTTGGCCGATTATTCCTCATTGATCGTTTAGTTCGGGATTCATTTCTAATTGTTTACCACTGCTAGAGTTTGGAGTAGGGTCTAGCATAGGGGCTATATCGATGTTTGGGAGCACTATGGAGATGATGGATATCTGAACAATGAAGACTTGTCTAGCCTTGAGCTGGATTTCATGGATACATGCGTGGCCAGTGTGTCATTTTGATTGTTGGTTAGGATCCTAGGTTACATATCCCGTTTAGGTACAGTCATCTAGCTTTTAGGACTTGCCTGTGAAGCCATATATCAGTTTAGCTGTTGACATCACATATAAGTTCATTCTCTCGGAGGATTTTAGTCATACATTACTAGTTTGATTTCAGGATTGATAGTCACGGATCGACATACCCTTCAAGGATCATGATCGAGTTCCACCTCCACCACCAGCGTGACTATCACGTCACTGTGCAAAGATCTATACAGTTCCACCTCCACCACCACCACCTGTTCAATCAACCCCATGGGTTGGAGCATTTGTACTACACGGTCAAATTGAGACCACGCCACATTTGTAGTAGCCCCTACACAGATTATTGATGACACCTAGGCCCGTATCGATAGGATTGAGCATAGGATCAAGTCTCTACATGTTTATGATGGAGTTATAGGTTGGGACGATATGATAACCTTCAAGCCTTGCTAGTTGAGTTTCGCATGCCGGATACGAGAGATACACTGATAGGTGCCTCATTCACTCTGCAAGAGGCAATAAGTTATGCAATCGCATAGACCTGGATGGGAGGCAAAAATGATTATGTTATTCCCTCTGTCACTAAGTAGCGCCAGTTGGTTTGCCTCTATCGGACCCTTAAAGACGAGGGACATAGCCGATTTAGGATAGGAGCTTATTAGACAAGATTCTTTAATATTATAGCTGAGGTCTCTCAGCAAAGGCCTATGATCGCCACTTCATTTATCTTCCGGGCTGGAGTGAGAAGATTGCATAGATTATAGATAAACCCTCAGAGCGTGATCAGATCAGCAATGATTATGCACGCCTTCAAACATTTGCTGTGACATCTCACGGGCTTTCCACGATGTATTTCTGATCATTGGTTCAGCCTCCTCTATGTCATTCAGAAGGCATAGCTAGATTATGGGCGACTTCCCCCAAACTAAAAGGGAAGAAGTCAGTCAGGCCCCACTACAGAGGCTGGTGCTATTGGTACATCGCGCCAGCCAAGCACGACCACGACCAGGACGATCTATAGATATTCCCACCGCATGGTACAATAAGATCGCAAGACAGATCAATTGTTCCGATAGCCGGGTGTGCCTACTTATCTACATCCACCACCACAGCCAATATATGCTACATAGGTACCTCAAAGGCCACCTGTATAGTTCCATTAGCGGTATAGAGCACCGCCTCCATTGAGGCCTACTAGGCAGTTTACACAGCTAGGGATGCCATTAATTCGAGCATTTCAAAGATTGGTCGAAGGAGGTTTGATTGCTCCACTACCACCTAGGCCACCTCCACATCCTACCCTTCACTGTGGATTCAGTGGGATGACCGCACCATGCCTACCATCATAGAGAGCGTGCCATGATACAACCAGTTATGCGATGCTAAGACACGCCATTCAAGACTTGATTGATCAAGGTTTGCTGATTTGTGATGCCTCGCAGCTGACTACACAGATCGCCTCCCACTCATAACGCTGGGAAATGTAATTCTCTACCTGTCAAGGAGTGGTATATCTCTAGCTGAGTTTTTAGAGACAAGATATTCATGATGGATGGGATGCAAAGGCCCACTTAAATTTGATCGCTTATACATTTAATTTTATTTTTAAGTGGATACACTCTCGCCGAATCCCTAGGCTATTCGGGACTTATCAGATATGAGGTTCCTGCATGCACTTCACCTCACTCTCAGAGATTGGTGGTGATGTTCCACCCATGACACCCTCTTCATTCTCGTCTCCCGGAGGAGTATGGGCCTACAATGTGGATGTTCAAATTGTTACGCAAAGTGGGAGGGTAGCTCAACCTCCACCCATTGACAGGCCATTTGCTGTCACTTTAGCTAGAGAGGATGTTTAGAGAGAGGATGATGAGATTCTACGCCAACTGCGCACTACATAGGCTCGTATATCCATCTGGAGCCTATTAGCCTCATCCCTTAATTATAGAGATGCATTGATCAAAGCACTTAGTCAAATTATAGTGAACATTACCACTACCCTTGAGAAGCTTATTCACTTTCTAACAGCCGACATAGCTACATGAATTGCGTTTTCGAATGATGATTTACCACTCGAGGGGTTAGATCATGTTCGACCCTTATTCATTGATGTTGCTTGTTGGGGCCGGTTTAAAAATATTCCGTCCCATCGACACAACAACTCCACCTTTAACGTCTGGTCTCGTTAGTTACACGGGGCCGCACAGAGACTTCGATTTTCGCCGACTAATTTTAGCGTTTTCTTCAAGGTACTCATCAAAGCTTATGATGGGACTCAGAGACGTATGGGCACACTCGCACATGTCATGATCGGGGCCGCCGCTAGATAATCTTAAGGTACTATTTCGTGGTTTTGAGGATTCACCATCATTTAACTTGGCTTCGCCGCCTCGATTCATGAGGCGTGTGCTATACCATCTTCCCTTCATCGAGGTTGAAGTTCATACACGAGGGTAATATCACGACATGGGCCCGATAGAGATGTTGTTATTTTTCCTCGAGCCCGTGTTACATATCAGCCACAGCTGAGGACATGACCTCGCATTTGACCGGGTTTAATAATGAGGTTCGAAGCTGCTAGTTTAGGAGGGATGATAGCAGAGACCCAGCTCTGTGCCTTTCTACTCACATAGTAGCACTTTGGTACTTAGTATGATGGGAGGCATGTTCTATATACCTGGCTTAAGGTTAGGTCTCCGCTAGTAGGGGCCGCGCGAGTTTACTTTTTAAGGAAGCATCATGACATACTCCTACGGGTTAGGGCTACACTTCTTACAGAGGATTGATACTTACATGGTGAAGGGCCGCGCCGGACAAGGTGTGAGGCTCGCTTGTCTAGTAGGTTCCATCTGACATTATCCCCTCCGCCATATACCTTCGCCTGGTCAATTACTTTATTAGAGAATCAGAGCATGCACCCCGCACAGGGGGTACTAATCATGCTTTAGAGACAAATGGGATCCAAGGCATCCAGTAGGCCTTAGGACATATGTGTTTTAGTTCTGAGACTACTGAGACACCTGGTTCCATGATAGTTGCACCTCCATCACTAGGCCGAGCTAATGTGTTCTCTATGTGTTTCCTCGAGAAGGTCCTTAACTATGACCTATTTATGGATTTAGGGGATGATACTGATGGAGTGACTATTCCTGATACTTACATAGACGAGATGGACAGGATTGGCATAGGTTGTATCCTCGATGCAGCTCCACATGAGCCCCATTCTGCTTTTGACATGTTTGGAGTTTCTGCTATTGATTTTGAGGATGTGACACTTTATGATGCCCGCGCTGATGCGATGGACATGATCGGACCGCCGCATTCTGGATGCAACCCTACCTGGGCCTCGCTCTGTTTTTTATATGTTTGGGATTTCTATGCTAGAGATAAATGATGATGATGGACTTGTTGCTACTGATATTATTCATAATACTGTTTCTGTTGAGGGAGCGTCCGACTCTATGGACCCACCTCTTTCTTTTGACACTATGTCTGGGTTTGTTACCCGCTTTGATGATATTTCTAATGGTAATAATGACATGAGTATTTTCTTGTGTCATAGAATTTTCCTTTCATTACACCATCAACACCCACAACACATATATATGATGTTGATGATGTGGGAGACACAGATGACCCACTTGGTGGCTAGTCAGAGTGTGATTCTGATATAAAGGGCAAGAAAGTTACACTCATTACTGGTAGCAATGAGTCAGTAGATTTCGGGACACCAGACGCCTCAAGGAGATTAGATCGGGCTCTTCCTATCTCTATATGAGTAGGATTGATTGACCTGCTCAGGCTTCCTCGTACTTGGATGTATTCGCATGGTCATAAGGAGACATGTCGGGCCTTGACTCCTTCATAATGTAGCATCACCCGCCCCATTCTACCACATGCCAGAAAGCCGCCGCCTTTAGATCGTACTATATACCGCTGATAGATCGTATTTTTTCTAATCCAAATACAAAGAGAAATGTAGCATTACACTAATCAATATCATATTATACCTTCACGATCGCTTCTTCATATTTCTAAATTATATATATATATATATATATATATATATATATATATACAGTAGTATATATATATATATATATATATATATATATATATATATATATATATATATATATATATATATATTAATTGCACGTTGACACCACACACTTCATAAGTTTTATCACAAAAAAAAAAAGGGACGTTAGGCAGTTGGTTCCCTCTAACAAGGAACAAAATATTGGTAATTACGGATATACTTCCAAGATTTCTGAATTTTAATGGAAATATCGGGTAGGATATTTTGACAAAATATCGGTAATGCAAAATTAACAAAATACTTTGAAATCTATGGAAATACTTTGTTGAATTATAAAAAATGCATAAATAAGCAAATATATACTTCTTGTTGAAGATGATATTCATTATAATTTATCGAGAAGCTGGCATCACACAGTCATTTAAAAACCAAATGGCATCGGGATGTGGACTCCATTACATTATCGACGAAGGGATCCCATCTTGATGAAGACAATATTCATACCAAGACATGGTGTTACAATAATATTGATTGTAACTTCGAACATGTCATGCATAACCGCTGACTCCTACCCACAACTTCCGTGGATAGGAAATTCGGGTTCAACCATATGCTCGCTTGGAAATCCTTCGCATTTGATATGGAATTTGAATGGGCACATGGATCATGAGGATAGTTAACCACCTGATATTCTCACCAATAGAACCTGAAGGATGTGAAGAAGGTTGACCATAACTCATTGTATAAGGAGGAAATATGTTGCCCTCATTCGATGAATCACTGAATTGAGTTCCAATACTCATGGACTCAAAACTGGCTGAAAATGAATCCTCATTGTATGGTGTCATCCTTCGTTGTCTTCCTCTATATGGCTTCCCAATGGCTCCAATACCTGGACCGGCTCTCCTAGACCCGTGGTTTTCATCTTATGTAGCATGTGTGAAATCATCTTCACCGGTGAATGGGCTAAATGGATATTGACTTTGTTGTGGATCTGCAATATCCCCACCATCATTCCAGTATCACTACCATCACAACCTCCTCCTCTGAAATATCATAATCAGAGAAGTACCAGCAAACTTCTGTCTACTACTGTCTAACACTTGAATCAAAGAGGGTCGAGAAGTAACAGCGGGTTGAAATGAGTCCCTCGTGTCTTGACTAAAACTTTCACTATGAACTTCTTCAGATAAAACCCGCTGAACTTCAACACCTGCTTCTCGAACATGTGAAGCAATTCGTGGATCAGGATTTCCATCTTCATCATATAAATGGAGAGGTCTAACCCATTGAAATAGTTGATTCTCGTCTTCTTCACCAAACTCAGCTGAAATTTCAAGTAAATCGAGAAAATTATTTTCGGAAACTTTAGACGTGGTCTCAAATTTCTCCATATCACGGATCTTAGTTTCATGTGTTGTAATACCAAAAAACAATTGTTGGAGCTTAGGACAAGTGTTTCGATTTCTTTGTTTGGTATGAATTAGAGCAAATAAAATCGAATTTCTTTCATGTCAAGATGATGCTATTTATAAAGAACCTTCTGGCGCCAAACTCCTAATGTTGAGCGTGATTTGCTACAAAAACCACCATTCACCGCAATAAAATTACTTATATTCAATATATAATAATAAAATAGTTATAAAATTTACTTATAATGAGAATTAACACTCACCAAGAACCAATTTTTATCTTAACGCTATTGCTACCCCGATCACCAAATCCTTTTTTTGCATCACGGAATAGTATAAGCTGTGAATTCACAATGTCAAACAATCTAAAATAAAAAATCAATTGAATAAATTGAATCAATTAATTAGAATTAGAAACTCAATAATTTACCTCATTTCCAAAATTACAAAGGCTCAAAGATTAGATCTAATTTAGAAAAAAACTTCATGAACAGCTTGAAGTAGCTCAGGGTTACAACCAACTACAGGTCTATATTGAAATTTTGATTTATAGTATAAGCCGCACATATTTGAGAATTAGTATGTATAATAATATAAACATAATATGATTAAATGTGAATATCGGCGAAGAGGATAGTAATTAGTTACCTGCTGCATGAAGAGGATGTTAAGGGTTCTATCCCAACGATCTGCGATGATATGTTTCACCCACTCTTTAGCTTTGAGTCTATCTAAATTTGCCTTCATCAACCGAATCAACTCATAGACAAATGGCATGGTTGGGACGACTTCTGAATCAACAATGCGAAGCACTGTGTATAATGCCTCATAGATGGACACGAGCTTCTCCACCTTCTCCCAATATACATGATCAAACATGAGCCTTTCAACCTCATGTCCAACTTCGGTCCGGCTAAGCTTGTGAGATGCCCATTCATTACTAATAAAGATTTTCTTCAAATCAACCCTCTTTTTCAAAAGACTATCAAGGGCAATATAGTTTGTTGCAAATCTTGTTGCTCCAGGATGCACGATATCCTGTTGCATTTTTGCAAGCAACCAACCATGATTGTAAATGAAGTTGGTTATCTTCGACCATTCCCGATCAACTGAGCAACACTATCCCTTTTACCAATGTCTTCAAACATTAAATCAATGCAGTGTGTTGCACATGGAGTCTAATACAGATTGTATTTCTTCATCAACAACTTTCCCGCTTTCACAAATGTTGATCCATTATCTGTTACAATTTGCACAACATTTGCTTCTCCAACTTCCTTTCAACAAACCATATATGTATTTGTTGTCTTTAATTTTATCTAACGCATCAACAGATTTGAGGAAAATCAGGTTTTTGAATAAAATCCAGAAATTAATAATGCTCAATTTAGTTGGCCCGGTCCATCCATCGCACATAATTGTACATCCATATGTCTCCCATTTCTCCCTTTGTATGTTGACATAATCTTCAATGTCTTTATACTCAATTTCCAAGTACTTGCTTTTGATTTCATATGGAGATGGTGGTTCGATGCACATCCCTACATATAATAATTAAAGGAAAGTTGGTTAGTGGTTAGAAATTTCAATAATAATGTCACTATTAAAACTGTAAGACCCGAGAAAATTCCAATTTTCTGAAAAAGGGCAAAACGGTAATTCTGGTAAAAACCCAAAAATTTTCTAGATCTCAGATGACAAAAGGGACTTCACCGTTAGAATCGTCTCGTGAAATCTAGCTACCACGTCGAATTTTCGTCGAATTCCGAGACAGTCAAAATTTCACGTTTTTCGAGGTGCCGGGTATCGGGTGCGGTAAAATGGGTTTTAAAGGCATGTGATGTGACAAAAGTCACCTACTACATGTTCTCTTGTGACACATGTTGCAAGATTAGAGAGATGATGGAAATGAACGGCCTAGATAGTGTCAAGTGTCAAAAATCTAGAAAAGGGGACATGATGAGAATTTTTGAATTGTTATTGAGATAAGACAAAAACGTGAATAGTGACTTTCTCCATTAAAACACCAAAAAATGGGCAGAATGCTGGAGGTTCAGGCAGTGGTTGGGAGATCAGATTTTTAGAGAGAGAAGGAGCTCCTTCTCTCTAGATTTTCAACAATCTGACCGTTAGTTCTCTCAATCTTATAAGAAGCTGGTGTTGCTCTACACGCAGCGAGGGCTACGCTGCAAGTGACCGATTTGCGGAGTTCCGGCCAACCCCAAGAGGTAGGGATCGCTTCCTACTTTATGCGTTAATCTTTGGCTAAGAGCCATGTAAATGGTTAGGAATGTTCTGAGGCTTGTTTTAGTCGTAAACTCTGTCTCAAAAGCTTTGAACCGAGTGGAGAAAATTCCTATTTGTGTGGTCATGAACAGTAACTCGAGGGTTTCACTGTTCATGTGAATAGTGACACTAAATTTTTGGTGTGAAAATGTGTTTGGTCGAGTGATTCAAAATGAATTGCTCGTGTTTGTTAATTAGCCCATGTGAGCTAATTTTGGTGTAATTGATTGTGAATTTGCATAACTTGATTTATGTGATTTAAATTATATTAATATATGCATGTGAATTGTATTAGCATAAATTATTTGAATCGCACGTATCTATATGTACCGAGCACCCTAGAATATTAAGAGTGAGTGCATGACATGAAATAAAACAAACGAAATGTTCGTGGAAAGGAATTTCGACGGAAGATCTTCCGAAGAATTGCCTGAGGGACGCCCAACAAATCACTTCTGGATTTAGGACCATGACTGTTTCGAGAGTTATCCAGCAATTCAATTCCTGAGTGGTAGTCCAATATTTTTACCAAAACTCGATAGTAAGTTTTCAAGAACAAAAAGATTTTGTTGTGAAAACTGGATATTTTTACTCGCATATTGGCTTAGGCATGTGTGAGGGAGTCGGTGAGGACTCGGGACATGGTTTTGGGCATGTAGACATTTGAGTAGGTTCATGAAATTGCTTGAAAGTGATTGTTTTCCATGACATGTGCACTTAGGTGGGGAGTAACCCAGGTAGGAAATTATCACTACTAGGCTTTGCTCACCTTGTTGAGGGATCACCATTTCAAGTACAGGGAGTGTGCACGAGGACGGCGCTCATTAGAGGCCGCGATAGAAGAAAGCCGGGTTGTGGCTTTGACATTGTGACAGGCTGAAAACGTGGTGTGTAAAATGTACACTATGCGCATGCACGCTGCCGCCTAAGTAATATATAGTGCGTACCAATGGTACGGATATCTATCCACGATAGGTGTGCTGGACTATAGATTTTGCTTTTCGACTATTATCTGCATACGAATGTGTGAAAAGGGTACTAATATCTGAATGTAAGCTAAACTACTGATTTGAACGAATTACTATTTAATGGAGACTAGGGTTATGTCTCCCCCTGCCAATTTCAATGGATTATTTCTTAAAGGTGATATTATTTAGTCTGTTTATGATTTATTAATGGCAAGGTGATCTTACTTACGAGATACCCTCTCTCGAGGTGTATTCGCCTATCTCGCTAGTAGAATTGAGTGTATCTCTACCCCAACTCGGTACTCCGAAATGCTTAAATGTTCTAACCTTAATCGCACCTTCACTGGAATATCTCTATTTCACCGAATCAACCAAAGGTTGCTCTACTCATATCCCTAGGTATCCTCATCTCTCGAATCTCGGATCTCTAGTATGATCATACTAATGCTGGCCAAACATTACCATGTAATTGATCCACAGATGTAAAGCAGATCATAATGAATCATAAATCAATGAATAATATAAATTAATAAACTTTAATCCATTCAAACATGATACAGGTTCAACAATCTAAAATCTAGAACATAATAAATAAGAAATAATAGGCTTATATATAAAACATCACTCTAATATCCAAAACAAAGAAGAATATTAAATCACTGGCTCTATCCCGCATCGATGTCACCTCGGGCTCTCCGATTTCCGCGCCTCCGTTTGTACGATTCCCGATCTTCCGATCCCCTCAAATTCCCGCACCCTTTTGCTTTTAAATGATGAGGACAGATTGACGCCGCGACGCTGAGACGCCGCGATGTTGCCGCTCGTTGACTTGCACGCAGTCGACCCAACGTCGCGACGACGCCACGACGCGGGGACGCCGACGCGGGGGACGCCACGACATCGGGACGTCACACGCTCCGCATATCTCTCATGCAATGCCTCCTTCCGTTTCCAATGTAGCCTGCCTTTTTGCTCCAATGCACCTGCATCCACACCAATCACCAAATCAAGTATCCAGCCACAAAAACTATGAAATTAAATATAAAATAAACGTGAAAATGAAAGACCGACGCTGTGGTATAATATGAGCGTTTTAGGCACTCATCATAATCTCCCAGTTCTAGTTTCTTGCTTCTGTCCCAAGCAAGAACCGACTCTAAACCTAACTTTCTTACACTCTATGTACTAAAGTCTAACATGTAATGCCGCTTCATGCCGATAGATAAGAGTATCAAATTAGGCCGATTCACCTCCGCGCTCTATTTCAAGTTCGCGGTGATCTCGCAAAGGTGCTCGAATTTGAGATAGAACCAGGTTGACCCTGAGTTTCCACTAGTGCCTCGCCTCGGTTATATTCAATGGCCTTTCCCAATGACCCTATGTGCGTATAAATAAATGACCTCTAGTGTACACTTAAGTTCCAACGCCCCCCCAAACTTTAGCTCAATTCACCTAATTGGGAAAATCTAACTACAAAATGATCGGAACGCACCGTTTTCAAAGCTAATATGTCTACTCGCTACATAGAACAAACTAGTGCCCATAAGTTTATGTTAAGTGTCCATGTAGCTGGATTAGTCACGGGTGACTCCCCCACCGCTTGGTTAAGGGCACCGGCATTCAATTCCCTCGAACGCCACCCCGAACACTCAACCAAACCTAAGGGCCTCTAAGCTGTGGAAACTTCCATTTCGTCCCCGGTGAACGGGCAGTGAAGCCAATGACTCTGGCCGCTGGCTCAGTGGGTAGGCATCGGGCTTGAAAGGCCCTCAGATCTGTACACTGGATTCCGATTGGAAGATCCCACTTATTCTATCCACAATATATATATATAGCATATATATATATATATATATATATATATATATATATATATATATATATATATATATATATATATATATATATATATATATAAATTTTTTTTTTCTTTTTCTTTTTTTTTTATTTTTTTTTTTTTTATTTTTTTTTGTCGTGGCTCAAAGGCAATCCTCTTTTTATTTACTAAGTGTCCCATCTCTTTAGTGTTTAGAGATTCCCCACGGTCATTGAACCTTAGTGGTCGGCCTGCACTCCAGGCATACCCTAGAGATCATCCTGTGGTGTGGGTGTGACAGCTCCTTAAGAAACGGTTTCAATCAACGGAGATGACTCACTATGCCTCCTCTTCTCCTATTCAACTCCACTCCCGACATTCAAACAACTAATGCAACCTTTCTTTGTCGACACGTGGATTCACCACAGATTTGATCCCCTATTCTAAAGCATGGCATCACATATGCAAATCCCTAGACACGCATACACTTACACATGTATATGATCTACCTAAACACACACAAGACTAAACACAAAACCCACTATCCTAAGATGAGCAATTGTAAATGAAACTAAGCAGAAATGTAAACTAACTACGCAAAAATGTAACTAACTTGCATGAATAAAAACATTACAGAACTCAAAAACGTAAAACTAATCTACGCAAAACTGAATAGCACCTAATATTCTCCCCCACCCTAAACAAAATTGTAGCGCGTCCCCACTCGGGCACAAAACAATAGAGGGTGAAGAGAACTCCCCGATCTCTCTCGTCACCGCGGCGGGTGGCGTGGTGGTGGTGGATGGGTGGAACAGGAGCCGAGCAAGCCGAGCCCCTGAGGGACCACGCCGCCGGCACAGTGGCCTCGGTCAAGCACACCAGACGTACATCGGGCTGCGCCCATATCCCGTGTGATGAGGACTCGGCACCCCGGGTCTCGGCCCCGTAATGCATCAAGCGTCGTGGCTGAGAGCACCGGTCCTCGAGGTCGGGGTGAGGGGCCGGAGGGAGCGCCCTCAGGTGGTCAGGGCAAAGGGTAGAGGCGGGATGACGAGGACGCCCAATGTCCCCCTGAGGATCGCCCAAGAGTCCAAAAAACGAGCCCGTAGTCGAAGCTCGTCTTATTCGAGAGGGCTCACGGCCGAGTCGACCCTCGTAGTCGTGGCACACCTTGCTTGTCTCTCTTAATCGATATTGCCTTGATATAGGGTGTGTAACCACACCTCATTGTCATCTAGGCACTCCTTGGCCATTTCGCATAAGCCAAAGATGAGTGAGCAGCCCCAAATTATCTTAGCGTCTCCTACATGGAGGATAGCATCCTCTATAACTTGCCCAACATCAAAAGGGATATCCTGGATGATGGCATAGTTGAGTAGGGCACGCTTGGCTGTCACTTCACACACGTTCGTCGTCGGAATAAGACGCGACGTGATGAAGTGATGCCGTAATCTTTCGATATGTGCCAAGTACTGGGCCTCGCGGGACTCCGCACGGCCCTCACTATCGAGCTTCCACCACCCCGGCCATTAGTCAAACCCAATGATCTCGGGTAGTCGGGCGCCAGAAGCCGATCAAACCCGGCCCGAGGACATGATCCGCACTATAGTAACCATTGACCCACCAGACCGGGTCACCAACACTCCCCTAACTCGAACCCAAGACATGGAGGCGATATTATTGGCGTAGAATTCTCGCACTACACTCATCGCAGCTGGATGAGGTGGTTGGCAAAGGGCCCGCCATCCTTTGGCCGCATCGCCTGAAAAAATCATCGTGGTGGTGAAACCCTTCTCCTTGATAAACGATCGGTTTCAGATGCCGAACCGATCGGCGTGCACCCTCATTCACGGAACTGCGTGATTATCATAATTTGGGGTCGGGTCCTCGCCGGACCGACCCCGCTTTGGTGGGCAATTTCCGCTTTTTCCATTGAGTGTATGGGACCGGATTACAGCGGGTAATGCACGGGATGGTACCAAGTTGGCACAATCTAACCCGACTAGACACAGACAAACACCTAGAGTGCACTAGGAAAAACGAAATCTAACTAAGGTACTAAAGGACTCTAAATGGGACCCAACCGGAAAGAAACCTAAATGAGACCCCTAAATGTGAACCTAAATGGGGACTTTAGACCTACTGATGACCGCATCGCGAGACCTAAGTGGAGTGTAGGTGAATGCGCATGGCGATGGACTGGTGTGATGGTGATCGTGGTGTGCAAAGAGAGGTGGAATGGTGATGCTCTGAGATGGTGTCGAAGGCAACACACCGATTCGACCGTGAGGAAGGGGATCGCGCAAGGGTGGTGTGGATCGTGCGTGAGGGCTAGGGTTCAAGGTGTGATGCTATCGGGTAAGAGCAAGTAAAAATGAAGTGGGACGGCCTTAAACAGGCAACGTCATGACGCCGCAACGCCGCGACGCTCCGCAGAGGGTCAACCGCCGCGACGCTCGGGCAACGCCGCGACCGCCCAGAGGATAACAATAATCAACGCCGCTACGTTGGGAACTCACGCCGCGACGCTCCAGAGGGCGGAATAACGCCGCGACGCTGGAAATCAACGCCGCGACGCTCCAGAGACACTGAATAACGCCGACGCTCAATCTCACGTCGCGACGCTCCGTAGAAGGGTAAAAATTGACGCCGCGATTGCGGACCCTTACCCGATCCACCCGCCGGCGCCGACTCGCTTTAAATAGAAGGAAAAAATGAAAAGAAATGTGGGTTACTGATCGAAGTTTTGGAAAACTGGCCCCCAAGGAGGAACGGTGGTTTTGCTTTGGAGTCGCCACTTACTTTTACTTATTTTTAAGTGGGGAAAAACCAAGTAAGAACAAAACCCCTAATGACTCCAGCAGCAGTATGGAAAAAGCGTATGCGAAACTGGGATTTTTGGGTCCGGGGATCAGATTACTCATCAGAAGGTACTTCATATGAGGTAGCACTTCTAGGCCCTAAATCGGTCTCTACTAGTGAATTGGGTATGTGGGAGCATAAGGGTCAAAAAATCAGATAGTCCTTATAGGCCAAATATACAACTTAGATCAGACCAACCTTAATCAGGTGCATCAAGTAATGCTTTTAAAACACTCAACCAAAAGCGAAAAATTGCGCACTCTCCGTCCCCCGGGCCACGCTACATCAAAGGTTAGCCAACAAACATAGCAAGCATGCATGGCACTCAAACACAAAGCATCCATGTGAAATTCATTACCTAACACTAAAGCACATACCTGTGGTCCCTAGCCAAGCGCTGTATAAGAGGTCAGTCAACGTTTCGGGCATACTGTTCTCAAAATTAAATATAAAAAGAAAAGCAAGCTAGGAGAAACCATACATTGTAATCTCACACCATTGAAGCTACAACACCTGTCCAGCTATACAAAACACGCCTATCCATCTCAAAGAATCGGTCTCGACAAAACACTAGGACATTGTACTTAATAAACATTTCGGACCTGCATAGACCCTGATTCTCAAGAATCCAAAATGGAACCACATTAACCTGAAATAAACCCCATTTCAGACCCTAAATATAGTCCTACATTGATTTAGGGCGAATGGGCTGGACTCACAAAGGTCATGGGCTTCAATTAAACTGAAATCGAAGGACCCTTACGAAACCCAACAAACTGACCGATCTAGTTCCCCAACCGGTTCAGCCGGTTGAGAGAGGGCTCCAAAATTTTGTAAGAACCTTCCTCAAAGATTCATGAATCCAACAAGACAAACGGAGTTCAATTCTGACTCCGGGTAACCAAGAACCAACACAAACAAATCAAACCACCCAAACTGCCGTTCCAGCAAACTGAACCAAATGAGCCGGCTGGTTTGGTTTCCCAACCGGTCCGGACGGTTGACAAAATATTTCAAAATTCAGAACCTTCCTTCTTACAAAGCCAGAATCCAACAAGACAAACGGAGTTCAATCTCGACCAGCAATCAAGAACCAACACAAACAATCAACCACCCAAACTGCCGCTCCAGCAAAACTGGAACCAAGCAAATGAGCCGGGGTTGGTTTGGTTTCAACCGGTCCTCGACGGTTGACAAAATATTTAAATTTCAAACCTTCCTTACAAAGTCAGGAATCCAACAAGACAAACGGAGTTCAATCAATTCGGTGCAACCAAGAACCAACACAACAAATCAAACCACCTTAAACTGCCGCTCCAGCAAACTGAACCAAATGAACCGTTGGTTTACTCCCAACCGGTCTGACGGTTGAGAAAATATTATTTGAAAAAAATGTCAGAATCTTCTTAAGGAGTCAGGAATCCAAAAATGAACGTGATTGATTCTCAGCTTGAATGAGTGGGAGAACCAACCAAAACAAATCAAACTAATCTTAAACCGCCGTGAACAGCCGCTCCAGAAACGCCAAACCAATTGACCGGTTGGTTCAGTTTTCTAACCGGTCTGGACGGTTGAAAATATTGAAAATTTTCAGAATCTTCTTTAAGGAGTCAGATCCAAAAACAAACGGTGATTGATTTCAGCTCGGATGAGTGGGAGAACCAACCAAAACAAATCAAACCACCCAAACTGTCGTAGCCATTCCAGCAAACCAAAACCAATTGACCGGTTGGTTCAGCTTTTCCGGTCTGGACGGTTGATTTGAAAATTGTCAGAATCTTCTTCTTTAAGGTCAGGAATCCAAAAACAACGGGTGATTGATTCTCAGCTCGACGAGTGAGAACCAACCAAAACAAATCAAACCACCCAAACTGCCGTGAACAGCAGTTCCAGCAAAACCAACCACCGGGACCGGTTGTTCAGTTTTAAAACCGGTCTGGACGGTTGAGAAAATATTTGAAAAATTGTCAGAATCTTCTTTAAGGAGTCAGGAATCTAAAAAAACAAACGGTGATTGATTCTCAGCTCGGATGAGCGAGAACCAACCAAAAAAAATCAAACTACCAAAACTGCCGTTCTAGCAGAAACCGTTGAATCGACTCTCACGTATGAGCGTGAAAACCGTTCAAATGGCTGAGGTAAAAACCTAAAAATTTGGTCAGAATATCCTGTATAGAATAGAGCGTAGCCAGGTTCCATTTCTTACCTCTTCACATAAAACGCTGAACAGAAACCACACACATCCCGAAAATCCAGCAAGAACGTGTAAGAAACCGAGTTCTGGCAAATTCCCTCCAAAGGTTTCTTCCAATCTGATCTCTATGTCCTTTTACACCCCACCTCCAGCTATCAAAGCCTCTTCGCTTTTTCTCTCCTTCAAGCTTGGAAAGGGCCCCAATCAGTCTCGAAATAGCTTCCCATTCACTTCTCTCATTTCCCATGCAAACTTAATCACTTTAAGCTTAGCTTGCTTCTGCACTACTGCTAAAACCATGGGTTCATGGGCTGTATAACCTAAGACAAGGCCCAAAAATAGGTCTCACAATACTTCCTAAGGTCGAGCTGGAGCTTATGGGCCCAACTATTAGGATTTGGGCCCAAAATCACAAAAACAGTGTCTTACACAAGGTCCTAAGTAAATCGTTAGACCAGATGCCAACCAGTCGAGCCGTTGAGGAAAATTATGAAATTTGATAGAATGTTCCTGAAGAATAAGGAGACCAAAAAAACGGTGCACCATTCTAAGTTTGGATGAGGGAGATATGATCAAAACAAGGAGGAGTGCTTGTCAAAATCACCCAAAAAACATTGTTGTATACATACTACATCGACGAACCAGTCAAACCGATTGATCAAACGGTTGACCAAAATTATGAATTTTTAACATAAACCTCCTCGCGATCAAGGAATCCAACAAACAAACAAAGGAACAATTCTGAGCTAGGACAAAGGAGATACAATCGAAACAAGCTCAAGTGTCTAAATTTGACATACTCCAACCCGACAGCTAAACCCTCGGGGCCCCACTTTACTTCCTATGGCACGATGCCAATAATCGACACTGATGACACTGGCGAAATACATACGCACTAATGGACCATACAAGCCCACCGTAGAGGTGAGAAAGACCAGCCTAAAAGGGCCTAAATGGAAAGAGATATGAGAACAATGGGTGAGTATGACACCCATAGATAAATGCATGCTTAGGACAAAATCGAGGGTCTACAACATGCCCTCTTCAAGAGAGTGAATGAACTAGTGAATCGTGGGTGCGGGCGCAAGCGATGTAAAAGCTAAATGAACTCTAGTGAACCCAGATGACCAACAATTTCATTCCTTACCTAGTATCAAGGATAACTGAACAAAGTCGTCTGGACATGACTTAAAGAAAACAAGTCACGATGCCTGGGAAGATGAGTGATCTGGACATAATGCCGGAAAAGATAATGACATCCGGAGGCTATGCCGGAGAAGATGAGGATGCCCGGGCAAACTCCTGAGAAAGGTCCGGGCAAGCACCGAAAAATGTTGGATCCGGGTGAGTACCGAAAAAAAGGTGGAATCCCGAGCGTCGAAAGGTGGAACTGGGCGAAAATGTAAATGTGATCCGCGAGTAATCGGAAGGTAACATCCGTGAGTATGAAAAGGTAGGATCCGTGCGAGCATCGAAATGCGGATCCGGGCTATACCGAAATGTGGAGATCCGGCGAGTAATGGAAATGTGGGATCCGGGCGAGTACCAGAATGCGGATTCGGGGCGCAGTACCGTAAATGTGATACGGGCGAGTACTCGTAAAAGGTAGGATCCAGGCAAGCACCGAAATGTGGATCCGGGCGAGTACCGTAAATGATTCGCAAGTACGTAAATGGGATCCGCGAGTACCGGCATAACATCCGCGTGAGTACCTAAAGGTGGATCCAGCGAGTACCGAAATGCGATCGCGAAAATTGTAATTTCGTGAGATCCGGCGGCACCGGAATGGACCGGTATGACCAGAAATGTGATTCCGGCGAGATTTAGAAATGGATCAGCTATACCGAAAGGTAGGATCCGGTGCAAGTCACCGGAAATGTGGATCCGCTATACTGTAAATGTGGATCTCGCAGTACACGCGGATCCTGCCAGGCACTGAAGGTAACATCCGGTGAGTAACGAAAAGGTAGGATCCGGAAGCAGTACCGAAATGTGGGATCCGGGCGTGTACTGAAATGTAGGATCCAAAGTAGCATCGAAATGTGGATCTCGCCGAAAATGTAAATGTGGGATCCGAAGTAGTACCAGAATGCGATCCGCGAGTGCACGGAAGGTAATATCCGGTGGAGTAATTTAAAAGGTACTATCCGGCGCATCGGAGAAGGTAAATCCGGGTGAGACCGGAAATGTGGATCCGGGCGAAAATCGAGCGCCGTAGAAAATCCGGCTAGTACCGAAATGATAGGATCCGCCAGTACCGTAATGGAACCGCACCGAAAAGGTAGAACCGCGGTACTCGAAATGATAGATCCGGCGAGTACCAGAATGAAATCCGGGCGAGTACCGAAAGGTAGAACCGGGCGAGATGCTAGGAGAACCCGAACAAGCTAAACGGCAACAAACTCAGAAAAGTGGTAGCCCTAGTATGACATCCAGTATTCACTAACAAATGACTGACAAGCCGTAAATCAAACACAATCATGACAAGTTAAGGGGGATGGCCCAATATGACAATAGAAAATGCCACAATGATAAGCTTAGAAACCAAGAACTTCATAACAAGATGGAAATAAAGGTATGCCCCGAGGGACAATCGCACAAATGTGACCAAGGGTGAAAGAAAAGGTTGCGCCCCCTACCAGTGGTATCAATGCCATGTCAAAATCCCCAACGCATGCGGTCAGTCGAGAGCTGAAAACATCACAATCATTCATTCATGAAAATCATCCATTTCTCCATACAATCGATATAGTATGCCCAGTAAAGCAGTACATCTGATATGCAAAGTTGCCTTGATGAAAGAAAAAAAAAAACTCTAAAAATAAATTTCTAAAGACCCAACTGATGGGAGCAAGAGAACAAGATAACATATGGGTGTGTGTGCCAACGTGCACCTATTGCCATTGAGTTGACAAAAATCCATGACCCGACTCCAGCCCTTAGAAGCACCTCTCCGGGTCGTATGAAGAAAACCCACGTATGTAGAGCATACTCAAACTTTGATGCCAAAACATCTCTAGGAAAAATGGGCTGCCAGTGTATATGCGTATGAGCCAATGCCAACATGAAAGGATAGGGGTATGCCCCAATGTGAACGTGTCAAAGCATAAAGCTAATGGGCTATCCATGGTCCCACTGTGACGCTCACCATCATGGACCCGATGCGCAACCGAATGGAGAAGCAATATGTGACCCTATACTTTCAAGAATGCAGACCTGGTCGAAGCATCCCAGACTAATCAGTAGACAGAACTTAACTATGTAAAATGCTTCAAGTAAACACGATCTCATGGTCTCGGGTGGCCTCACACTCGGACCGCAATGAAGCCAGGGGTGAAAGGTGAATGACATGATGGGAAACAAAGGCTCAAATACCCAATAAATACTGCCAAACCCTTGTATGCACAATGTCAAATATTAAAGGATCATGTGAGCAAGGTGACTCAACCAACATCTGAATGAACAATGTGAAATGACAAGTGAAGTGCACTAAAGGACACACGTTAGACGATGATCAATAATAAGAGTAGAAGAAGATCAAAGTGATAAGAAAATGATGAATGGATGCCAAAAAAAAAGGAAGAAACAAGTCGATATAAATGTGGCAATGTGTGACAACGACGCATCAACTCGGGCCCCAAGAACGCCAAGTCAAAAGCAAGTCACCATAAGATGGGAGGGTGATGGTGTAATAGATCCAGGACTCCAAGCATAAGCAACCCAAACCTCATACCCAATGTGTTACCCAAACTATGAGAAAGATCGCATAATGCTTTCACTCAACCCCTCAGAGGAATAATAAATCTCTCAAACCTAAATGGAGTAACGACATCAAACAAACACACTTTTTTTTTTTTTTCATTCTTTTTTTTTTTTGTTTTTTTTTTTTTGTTTTTTGTTTTGTTTTTTTTTTTTTTTTTTTTTTTTGTTTGTTTTTTTGTTTTTTTTTTTTGTGTCGAACCTTTAAAGTAGGTCGAATGCCATAATAACACAATCCAACCGAAAGAACCTCAAACCTCTAAGCCTAAATGGTCTCTCAACCTAAGAATCCCATCAAAACCTACAGCGAATGAAGGGTGAGACAAACCCGACTAATAGCTCGGGATGAGCATGTCATCATACAAAAGGAGATAAAAGTGAAACAAATAGAGATGATAGAAACTAGACTAAAGATAGATATGAAGATGCAAATGGAGAAGAAAAGAAACAAGCAATGATGCGAAAGAACAAACAAAGAATGTCACAATGCTCATAATGCTCACATATCCAAATAATAAATGAAAAGCGCACAGGGTACTCTAACCCAGCTCGAAAAAGTATGCAAGGCCGAATGAAAGAATAGGCTATAATAAATCGACAGGAGGCTCAAAGGCTAGTACAGATATATCAATGTATGGGTGTGTAATAGGAATATGGCTACTCAAAGTGATGGCCACCCATCCTCTAACCATGATCTCGTTAAACCTTCGCCTGATCCACATCGACCGCCTGCGGAACTGATTTCGTCTTAAGTCCTGGCCAACCAAAGCTGCTCCTCTTGAGTCAGATCTCGGATGACATAAGGCCCGCTCCAACCCAGTCTAAACTTTCCTCTAGGGTCGTTGATCAACCCTGAGGATCAAGACTAGGTCGCCTTTGAAACTTCCTAAGCTGACCATTTTCTAAATGCACCGGGTCATTCTCCGATATTCGAACATGATCCGCTGCCCTCAATCTCCTCATCCAAAAGGCTGAGCCGATCATAACGGATCGAGCCCACTCGCCCCGTATATCCGATGCTCTAATGCTATTCTCAAGATCCTATTCAATTTCAACGCAAAGACCGCCTCCATGCTATATACCAAAGAGTAAGGTGTAGCCCCAGTTGAGGTATGAAAAGATGTGTGATAAGCCCACAATGCGAAAGGGAGCTTCTCTGACCAATCCCATCATGAATATCCTCTTGAATACTCAATCAAATGTACACCCCGAGGTGGAGGTACAAAATGAAGTCGCGGGGAGGGTAGCTGTCCAGAGTCACTAAGCAGACGTCCTAAATCAACCAAATCCTTGATCAATCAAGTCTCTAATAGCGTGCTTCAAAGGCGAAGACAATCGGCTCAGACATGACCACAGCTCTTCGAAGGATAAGCACGCTGAAGATCCGCCCGAATCCGTGTATAGGCCAGAGGGTGGTCTGGGTGGTAGTGGAATAATCAAACCCCTTCAACCACCAAAATGCTCGGCCTGGCATCCCGAGTCAGGTAACCGCTCTAGCGCCGGCGAGGCGTGGCTCTATAATCGGGCCGACAGACATACAAGTGGCCTCCCCGAGGCTCCCTGCAGCAGCAAGGCACCGGTCGTGGTGGCTGATGTAGGAAAGTAGGCCCAACCGGCCTGAAAGGAGTAGCTGGTCTGTACTGACCCCGCCCTATCATCTGGTAAGGAGTGTCTGAAAATTGTCTCTGAAATGGAGGGTGACTTGGGAACCTGTGTCCTGTCATGCCAATGACACCAACATCCGATGGTCTGGGTCCCAACCCTGGCTTCTTTCCCTTTGAGTCTGAAGAAGAAGAGTCTGCCCATAATCCTCTAGATATGCCCTCCTCAATGTCATAGAGGGCCTGAACCAATGATCCAAAGTCCGTCCAGGAAGCCCACGAGATGCCTAAGAAAGCGGGTCAAGATCGCGCGACAATCATGCCGATCCGACCGCGCTCCGAGGGTCTATCTATAATCAGGCACCTTCTCTCTCCACGGAGATGAATGAAGTGACTCCACCTATCCGCCTCCGCCCTCGAGGGCCTCCAACTCTCTCCAGATACGCCCACTACAAGACAAAGAATATCACCGATAAACTCTTGTCCCAATCACGTCCATGTCCTACGCCTCGAAGGGTCTAATGATGTGAACTAACGCCGAGCTGCACCACTACCGACAGAGGAAAGCACAATTATCTCGTGGATCTATCCACTATGCTCGCGCATAACAAATACCAGACCGCAAGAATACGGGGGCACCCTCATCCCAAAGGTACCTCCTGTCCCAAGATGCGAAACTCAACTGGTAAGGCTGCCACTGGGAAGGTCATCATATCCGTCCCAACCTATAACTCCATCAGAAACATGCAAGAGACCTGATCCTCTGCTCAATCCTATCGATATCGCCTGAGTGTCATCAATAATCGGGTGCGTCATGGTATCGTGGCATGGTCTCGGCCCCACTATGTAGAACAAGTCTAGCTGCTGGGCTGATTGAACCAAAGGGTGGTGGTGGGGGTGGAACTGATACCCCACTGCATGTCCATATAATGGTAGATGGTGGGAGGTGGAACTGTGTAATCCTGCTGTATAGTGGGTCCAGATGATGGTGGTGGTGGTGGAGGTGCAGTAGAGTCATGCAAGGTGCTCCCTGAAATTGGCAATGGTTGGGCCTGATGCCCATCAATCCTCTGTCCCAGTCCCAAAATAGCATCCCGGAGAGATGTCATGGTATCGGTAATCTCAGCCAACTGGTCGACAAAGAGCGCATCGAGGTCCATATTTCTGGGTATGATTTGATGCCCGTTTAACCGATCGGGGAATCTGAATCTCTAACAAGTCAACCTCCGATCCGAATCCAAGCTCGGGAACCAAGGTCACTCTTAGTCAACAATCCTACAAAAGGAAAGGGGCATGTCGCCCTCATTTATCAACCAAAATCAATCTAGTAATGCAATCCGTACAATGAAATCCTAAGGGAATGAACTGACATGTGACATCAACAGCTAATCTGATATGTGGCCCCACAAGCAGGAGCGAGATTCTGACATGGTAATACCTTAGGGGTAAGGCGGCTCAAAAGCTAACAAAGGGGAGAGGCAAGTCCTAAAAGGCTATATGACCGTACCCACAAGAGTACACGACCCGAGATCCTAATCAACAATCAATCAACAATCAAAGTGACATACTGGCCACGCATGTATCCATGAAATCTAGCTCAGGGCTATATAGGTCTTCATTGCTCGGACATCCGTCATCTCCATAGTGCTCCCATACATCGATATAGCCCTTATGCTAGACCTTGCTTCCAAACCCCCTAGTCACGAAGGTAGGACAAATGGGAGTGGACTCCCCAAACAACATAAGCAATCAATGAGGAATAATCGACCAGATTCAGAAGTAAGGATACACACCAGCCAAACACAAGCAACTCATGCAAGGGAAGGAGCAAATACGCAAAGAAACAATCATGCACAAAGAGCAAGCCTATCACAAAATCTACATACAAACTAACCATCTATGCCAATCAAAAACATATAGCTAGGTACCAAATCAACCATGAACAAACATGCTAGAATCCAACAGGTGAACACACAAGCATAAACAAACCATAAGTGTATGCCAAATACCAACCAAGTTTTTGATCATCAGTCATCTATGTAGCCTAAGAGCCTATTGATCAGAGAACCATGCGCTCCAATATACCCAACTCAAGTTCAAGCTTGATCCTCTTATGAAACCAGAGACTGTCTCGACCCAGCGGAGTCGCGCTTTTCAATTTGTGGACCCCTACCCGATCCACGGGCCGGCTCGACCTCGGCTTTTTAAATGGAAGGAAAAATGTGAAAAGAAAATGTGGGTTGATTTTCGAAGTTTTAAAAACTGGCCCCTGGCATTTTTCTTGGAGTTCCACTTACTTTTATTTTTATTTTTAAGTGCGGGAAACCTGGCAAGAACAAACCCCAATGACTCCAGTGATGGAAAAAGCGGTCCGCGAAAAACTAGATTTTTGGGTCCGGAGATCAGATTACCTATCAGGAAGGTACTTCATATGAGGTAGCACCCTTCTAGGCCCGGAACTCGGTCTATACTAGTGAACTGGGTATGTGGGAGCATATGGGTCAAAAATCAGATAGTCTCATAGGCTAAATATACAACTTAGATCAGACCAACCTAATTGGTATCAAGCATGCTTTAAAAACACTCAACCAAAAGCTAAATGGTGCGTGACTCACCGCCACGCTTACATCAAAGGTTAGCCAACAAACATAGCAAGCATGTATGGCACTCAAACACAAAGCATCCACGTGAAATTCATTACCCAACACTAAAGCACATACCTGTGGTCCCTAGCCAAGCGCTGTATAAGAGGTCAAATAACGTTTTCGGGCATACTGGCTCGGGCTAAAGATAAAAAGAAAAGCAAGCTAGGAGAAACCATACATTGCATCTCAGTCACTCATTGATGCTACAACACCTGTCCAGCTATACAAACACGTCTATCCATCTCAAAGAATCGGTCTCGACAAAACACTAGATTATTGGTACTTAACTAAACACCCTCGGACCTGCATAGACCCTGATTCTCAAGAATCCAAAATGGAACCACATTAACCTGAAATAAACCCCATTTCAGACCCTAAATATAGCCCTTCTGCTGATTTAGGCGAATGGGCTGGACTCAGCGTCATGGGCTTCAATTAAATCAAATCAAGGACCACGAAACCCAACAAACTGACCGACGAGTTCCCCCCAACCGTTCAGCCGGGTTGAGAGAGGGGTCTTAAAATTTTGTAAGAACTCTCAAAGATCATGAATCCATCAAAGACAAACGAGTTCAATCTACTCGGGTAACCAAGAACCAACACAAACAAATCAAACAACCCAAACTGCCGGCTCCAGCAAACTGAACCAAATGAGCCGGGTTGGCTTATTTCAACCGTCCGACGGTTGAAAAAATATTTCAAAATCTTCAGAACCTTCCTTAAGGAAAGTCAGAATCCAATAAGACAAACGGAGTTCAATTCACAACCAAGAACCAATACAAACAAATCAAACCACCCAACCGCCGCTCCAGCAACTGAACCAATGAGCCGTGGCTGGAGTTTGGTTTCCCAACCGTCCGGGACGGTTGAAAAAAATATTTCAAAAATCTTCAAAACCTTCCTTGCTAAAGTCAGGAATCCAACAAGACAAACGGGAGTTCAATTCGACCCGGTGCAACCAAGAACCAACACAAACAAATCAAACCACCCAAACTGCCGTTCCAGCAAACTGAACCAAATGAACCGGCTGGTTTGGTTTCCCAACCGGTCTGGACGGTTGATAAAATATTTGAAAAAATGTCAGAATATTCTTTAAGGAGTCAGGAATCCAAAATATAACGTGATTGATTCTCAGCTCGGAATGAGTGAGAACCAACCAAACAAATCAAACTAATCTTAAACCGCCAGAATAGCCAGCCGCTCCAGCAACCAACCAATTGGACCGGGTTGGTTCAGTTTTCCAACCGGTCTGGGACGGTTGAGAAAATATTTGAAAAATTTTCTGTGAATCTTCTTTAAGGAGTCAGGGATCCAAAAAACAACGTGATTGACTTTGCCCGGATGAGTGAGAACCAACCAAAACAAATCAAACCACCCAAACCGCCGTGAATAGCAGTTCCAGCAAAACCAAACCAATTGACCGGTTGGTTCAGCTTTCCAACCGGTTCGACGGTTGGAGAAAATTTTTGAAAAATTGTCAGAATCTTTTTAAGGAGTCAGGAATCCAAAAACAACGTGATTGATTCTCAGCTCGGATGAGTGAGAACCAACCAAAACAAATCAAACTACCGAAACTGCAGTTCCAGCAGAAACCGTTGAATCGGCTCTCACGTATGAGCGTGAAAATCGGTTCAAATGGTTGAGGTAAAACCTAAACTTTGGTCAGAATATCCTGTATAGAATAGAGCGGAGCCAGGTTCCCTACTCCTTCACATAAACGCTGAACAGAAACCAAGCTTACACATCCCGGAAAAATCCAGCAAACGTGTGTCCGAGCCCGGAAGTGTGCCCTCCAAGGTTTCTTCCACCCGACCCTATGTCCTTATGCCAATTCCTACCTCCAGCTATCATCAAAGCCTCTTCGTTTTTCTCTCCTTCAAGCTTTTTGAAAGGGCCCTAACTGTCCTCGGAACAGCTCTATCCAGCCTCCTCATTTCCCATGCAAACCGAATCACTTAAGTTTTCAGTCATTTCACCACCAAGTATCCACATGGGTTCATGGTGGGCTGTATGTAACCCAAGACAAGGCCCAAAATAGACCCACAATACTTCCCAAGGGTCGAGAGCTGGAGCCAGGCCCGAACCATTAGGATTTGGGCTCCAAATCTAAAATGCTCCACGTACGTCGCCCTGGCAATCAAGTTGAATCAGATAACCAGTCGAAATGGGTTGAGGAAAAATTATGAAATTTGGATAGAATGTCTCTGGAAGAATAAGGAGACCAACAAAAACGGTGCACCATTCTAAGTTTGATGAGGGGATATGATCAAAACAAGGAGGGAGCGTTTGTCAAAATCACCCAAAAATGCTTGTTGTATACATACTACATCGATTTTAACCAGTCAAACCGATTGATCAAACGGTTGACCAAAATTATGAATTTTTAACATAAACCTCCTTGCGACAATAAGGAATCCAACAAAACAAACAGGAACAATTGAGCTCAGGACAAAGGAGATACAATCGAAACAAGCTCAAGTGCTCCAAATTTGACATACCCATAAACTCCGATCAGCTAAAACTCGGGGGCCCTAATTCTGCTTCCGTATGGCACGGTATGCCAATAACTCCGATTAATTGATGACACACTAGTGAAACATACGCACTACAATGGACCATATACAAGCCCACCCGAGGTCGGAAAGACTGTGCCCAAAAGGGCCTAAATGGTGTTATATGAGAACAATGGGTGAGTATGACACCCATAGGATAAATGCAAGTGCTTAGGGACAAAATTGAGGGTCTACAGCGACGTTGAGACCTAACGTCGCGACGTTACAGAGAAGGCTTAATCTGCATAAACGGATCCTCCTTGTGCCTACGTCACAGTCCTAAAAGTAACAACTAAAAAGGGATACCACTACTTACAAAAATCAGCAAACCAACATAACCGAAAAACAGACACAAAATTTAACTCCGTGAGAAGGAAAATTCCAAGAAAACTTGGGTTGCCTCTAAGAAGCGCTTATGTTTAACGCTTAGCTGACAGCCTTGAATCTCAATTTGTTTGGGACCAGTCTATGATCTCTTACCGCACTTCATCCGATACACCAAGGAATGATCCGGCTTTATCCGCATAGAAATCTCGCCCGAAATACGGCTCAACCGCTGGGTGGTGGATTGCATGTGCCCTTCTCAGATGTGTAATCTCTCGGTCCATGTAAAGACCTTGGTCATCGTGAAGGGCCCGCACTATCTAGACTTCAATTTTCCCTGAAAGAGTTTTAGACGTGGAACAAGAGAACTTATTGTCCCAGCTCACTCCTCTCCTTCCTAGTAATGCTTATCGTGCTGCTTTTGTCTTTCCTTGTAAATGCGGCATTTTCATGTTTCGCTCCCCGAATTGCCTAGTTCACCGAGCCGCAGCAATAGCTTCTCACCGCCAGTGTGTACCGTCCATGTTCAATTGCCGAAGGCCCAATAGGCTCGACATGCTCCAATCTACAGAAGATGACATGCTTCGCCATAAACAATTCGAAAGGGCGACATTCTTAAGGGTGTTTTAAAGTTGTTCTAAGATGCCCAGAGTGCATCCTCAATCTTTTTTAGACCAATCCTTCCGGAACCGTTAACCTGCCTTCTCTCTAGAATGGATTAATTTCTCGATTCGACACTTCATAGCCCATTCTACGCGGATGATATGCAAGCAGATGTACGATGGCGAACCCCATACTTTTGCAAGACCTTGTCAACCATCTTATTGAAAAAATGAGTACCATTATCTGTGATCAGTGCTCGAGGGGTTCCAAATCGTGAGAATATGTGGCTGCGAAGAAACTGAGTCACAACCTTGGCATTGTTGGTGCTGGTCGGAATCGCTTCAACCCACTTTGAAACATAGTCGACGGCCAGCAAGATGTACAGGTTGTTATAAGAGCAGTCATCCATGAAATCTATCCCCATAGGTCGAATAGCTCTACTCCGTATCGGGGTGCATAGGCGGTCTGGCCCTTTCTAGAAATACTCCCCATTCGTTGGACATTTGTCACATGTGGATATGAACCGATGATCTTTGAATAAAGCTCTTTAATAGAAGCCCTGGACAAGTACTCTCAAGGCGGTTGTTCTGGCCATCAAAATGTCCAAGCACTACATGGTAGAGAGTGGCAAAGGGTTCAAGATACCGTTCATTTCATCTTCGGCACATCTCCGGATCAATTGACACAAGTGAATGTCTGTGAAAGAATTGGCCCTCCCAATAGTAGTGTTTCGGGACATGCTTAAAACCGCTTTTTTCTGCTGATAGTTAAATTCCGGAGGGACTACCTTGGCTACCAACAATTCACGTAATCCGCAACCATGGAACCGCCTCTTGTCTTCAATAGCTAGGATTCGGGCTTCATCCGAAAGTCATCATTCACCTCGACATCGCTTGCCCTCCTCCAATCGCGTGAAAGATGATCTCGCCACTGTGCTCCGCCTTTCTTGTCTTTAATCTCAACATCAAATTCTTCGCAGCGAAAAGAACCCACCGGATTAATCGAGTACTACGCCTTTTAGTCATCAAGTATTTAATGGGCGTAACGATCGCTGTGGACTACCACCTTGTTACCAATCAAATACAGCTAATTTGTCAAAAGCAAAACAATAGCCAAAAGTCTCTTCCTTCAGAAGGGGTATAATTCAACTGAGCATCATTCAAGGTTCGCCAGATAGTAAATCACCGAAAATTTTCTCTCGTTTCGCTCCAACACCGCCTAATCGCAGAAAATCACGGGCGCCACACATAAGTTCAAATGGGAAGGACTAACTGGGCTACAACAATAGAGTCGACACCAACTTCTATCTTTCAACACCGAAAATGCATGCAAACATCGCGAATCAAACTTCCAAATGGGTCCCTCGACCGTAAGATCGGACAACGGTTTAGCAATGATATAGTCTTGATGTGAAACGCCTAGAACGCAAAGCGCCAGCCTAAAAATGACCTTTTACTCGATGAGGGTGGAGGTAGTTTTTCAATTGCTTCAATCTTGCCTGCCCAATTTCTTATTCCTCTCAATAAACTGATGACCGAGTATTAATACCCTCTTGCACTCATAAATGGCACTTCTCCCAATTGAGTACTAAGTTGGTCTCTTCTACATCTTATCAAGACTGATCTCAAATTCTCCGTGACAGCTTGTCAAATGAATTACCCAATAATCAAAAATCATCCATGAAGATTCGACATTGTCTTCTCAACCATGCCTATAAAAATGCCAACGGCAGGACATCGCTGAAATGTGCCCGGTGCATTGCACAGTCCAAAGGGCATCCGCCTGAATGCAAATGTCCCATAGGGACATGTGAATGCCTTCTTCCGATCTTCGTATGTAGCGATTGATTGTAGCCGGAGTATCCATCCAAAAGCAATAGCATCTATGACCTGCTTAATCGATCCAAAGATCTCGATCTAGAAATGGCAATGGGAAATGATCTTTCGAGCGGCTTGTTCAGTTTCGTAATCAATACAAATCCTCCACCCTGGATCGTTTCATGGTGCGTAGAATATGTTGTTCTCGCCTATGACCGTTGTTCTCCTTTCTTTGGTACCACTTGAACTGGACTAACCCATGCACTGTCCGAAATAGGATAAATTACCCCAAGATTCAGCCAGTTTCAATGCCTCTCGATTAATTCCTCTTCATCGCCGGATTCAACCTCCTCCGGCAGGCTTCCATCATCATGCCCATCTTCGAGCGTAAAATACGATGCATGCAAATGGAAGACTTAATCTTTCAAATCAAGTAGAGACCACCTGCTTATTTTATGGTCTCTAAGGACCCTCAATAACTTCTCCTCCTAATTCAAATAAGGATGCTAAGATGATCACCGTAAGGTAGATGCTATCCCCGGGACATTCATATTTCAAAATGGCTAGCAAAGGTTTTTGTCTGGCTCTCGCGTGGGTGTTCAACCGATGGTACTGGGTGTTTTGAATTCTCCTTCACCTAAAGATTCAAGTATTTCCTCCTATCGACGTCCGAAAGAATCCAACCATTTTACATATTCTTGCTTCGCCATATTCTCATAATCATTCTCCACTAGCTAGCCTCCAAAGGGTCAAAGAGACCACTGAAGACACTATAGCCCTACTATCTCTTCCATGAAGCGCATCACTCGTCGGATGTCTCACACTAAACACGTTGAACTTGACTGCCTTCCCGTACCTCAATTTCCCGCCTCCTCCAACATCAATCATTGCCCTGCCAGTTGCGAGAAATGGTTTACCCAAGATTATGGGTATTTCTTTATCTTCTTCCATATCTAATACAATGAAATCGCCGGGAAGATAAACTTATGTCAACCTTACCAAGACATCTTCATTACCCCTCTCGATGCTTCAAAGATCTGTCGGCAAGCTGGAAGTGTGGATCAGAGTCGGGGCGTCTCACCTAATCCCAAACGCTTAAAAATGGATAAGGGCATGAGGATTAATGTCGGCACCTAAATCACAAAGAGCCTCTCAAAGATAGCATTTAAGGGTGATGGATAGTGAAACCCGCTCGGCTCCTAAGCTTCGCGCGGCGCCTCTTAAGTATGGCACTACATTCCCGCTTGGTTAATCGTTTCAAATCAGCCAATCTTCTCCGAGACGGAATGTCTTTCATAAATTTCATAGTCGGGCATTTGCTCCAAGGCACAAGAACGGGATATTGATGTGTACTAACACCTCCATGAATTTAGAGGAACTCCGCTTTATCCAAATTTATGCTTCTTTAGCGCTGTGGATAAGGAATCGTGTTTCGCCTTTGCTTCAAGAATGTTTTCTCGCAGACCAAGCCATTAGGCTGATCTTATTCGTGATCATCATTATGCCCGGGCCGGATGACCTTCGCCTCTATTTGCCAATCGGGGAGTGCCCCGTGTCTCCAATTCTTTACTCACTTCAAAGATAATCGCTTGACATGTTCATTCCCATCTCTTCTAGTTTATCGAATTGTTGGTAATGAACCCGGTTGTCTTTCTATCAATAGATTGGCCATTTGCCCTATCTGTACCTCCAAATTTCTCAATTGTGCCACTTGATTGTTCAATTGGGTGGCCTGTTGTTGCATATTCGCCTTTGTCTCATTTATAAAGGCAGTGTGTGAAGTCAGCATCTGTGCAAGGGCTTGTTCTAAGTCCACTTTTTCTTCCCTGAGGTGGTTCACTCCCAGGTGATGGCATGTTGTTCTCGATTGTTCCTCCATCCATACCCTTGATTGTTCTTTGACTATTCTCATTCCTGATTATTACGCCTACCCTTGACCTTTGATTTTGATTCGTACTGTTTCCATAATCACTTGCTATTTGTCAATTCGATTGAACCTTGACACGCATCAGGCCCGTTTTACTGCTTATTTCGACCGCATTCTCGTGCTGTTATCAGGCCGTCCTCCATTGCACTACACAACTCCCATGGCTGGTCCGTATGGCACTACTGCATCTTTGCCGGCTCCAGTTAACTCGCTTTTAGTGTCGCGGCAACATGATTAACCAGATTATTGAGAACCTCATTATCCAGGCTACCCATGGCTCTTGCCGGTGTAGTCTTCCTAAAGCACATTGATTTGTGTCGGGTCGCAAAGATCTTCTAGAATTTCATACGCTTGGTCCGTGGTTTTCTTCATTAGTGCTCCTCCAGCCGAGGCATCAATCACTGTTCTCGTTGCATTCCTCAGACCATTATAGAAAGTATGGACCTGCATCCATCTGGTTAGTCTATGATGTGGGCACTTCCTTAATAGTTCGTGAAATCGTCCCATGCCCTCCGCCTCCCTCTAATTGTCCAAAAGTACGATCTCTTGCACAAGTTGTGCACTTTTCAAGGTGGGAAGAACTTGTCAGAATTTTTGCACTAAATCGCTCCATGAGGTAATGGAACTCGGTGGTCGACTTGTTAACCAATGTCATTTCATCTCCTAGCGGAAACAAATTTCTCAACCCGAGCGCCTCCTCGCAACTCCATTGTACTTGATCGTGTCGCAGACTTCGAAGTTGGTCGATGGCTATTTGGATTCTCATGAGGCAACCAGAACAAGATGTTCAAGCATCCGTAAAGGATCGACTCAACTCGTTGTTTTCCCCGACCTAAGGGTCGCCCGATAGCCGCTCAACCACAAAGAGGCGGTAATGCAAACTCTTCTAACAACATGAATGGATCATCTGGCTGTATAAACGGCCTGGGTGCTTGATTTCTTCCGTGATTCCCATTTCGACCTCTCGGGGCTCGCTGGCCACGCGCAGATCCTGGGCTTCCTTTCATTGCTCTCCATGTTTGGCAAATTTCTAAGCTTCGCTCCGCCTCCGTTCTCGACGGTTCTCGTAAAGTTCTTCCGCCTGTGATCAAACAGATGTTATCAACCTGACTGCCTGCATGTACTCAACAAATCTAAACTCCGCAATCACACACACCACTAAACAACAAGACCCAATTTCAAAGACTTGTAAAACAAATAAAAACATAAATCCCAGTAATATCTAATTACGATTCTCTATATCACTCTAACCTATCCTCGCACCCGCAACAAAACTTGACAGTCGAAACGTGGTGTGCGTGTAAAATGTACGCCTATGGCGCATGCACGCGTCGCCTAAGTAATATAAGGTACCAATGGTACAGATATCATCCACGGGATAGTGTGTGATGACTACAGATTTGCTTTAGAATATTATCCGGTATACGTAATGTGTGAAAAGGGTACTCATATCCGAATGTAAGGCTAAACCATCGATTCAATCTTAATTATCATTTAATGAGACTAGGTTATGTCTCCGCCACTTTCAATGGATTATTTTAAAGGTGATTATTCACCGGCTTATGATTTATTAATGTGGTGTATCTACTTTACGAGATACCCTCTCGAGGTGTATCTTCGCCTCATCTCGCTTAGTAGAATCGAGGTATCTCTACTCCCAATCTCCTAGATCTCGAAATGCTTAAATGTTCTAACCTTACTTGCCACCTTCGGGATCAGAATATCTCTATTTACCGAATCAACCAAAGGTCGTTTTACTCATATCCCTAGGTATCCTCATCTCTCGAATCTCGGATCTCTAGTATGATCATACTAATGTCGCCAAACATTACCATGTAATTGATCCACATGTATGATTATAATGAATCATAAATCAATGAATAATATATAAATAATAAATTAACTATTCAAATTTTATATCTAAATAACAATTCTAGGTATAGATCTAGAACATAACAAATAAGCATATAATATCAATATGCGATATATAAAACATCGCCTAATATCCAAAACAAAGAAGAATACAAATCACGGCTCTATCCCGTGATCGATGCTCACTCGCCTCCGATTCGCGCCCTCCGTTTCAGACGATTCCCGATCTCGATCCCCTCAAATTATGCACCCTTTTGCTTTTTTAAATGATGAGGAGCATCAGATTGATCGCCGCGACGCTGCCGCTTGTTGACTTTGGCACAAAGAACACCCAACGCCGCGACGTTGGGACGCCACGACGTGGGACGCCGCGACGCCGACGCCGCGACGCCCATCTTCATGCAATGCCCCTTCACTCCAAAATTGCTTCCAACAATGCCTTTTGTCTAATACCGCACCTCGCATCCACACCAATCACCAAATTAGGTATCCAACCACAAAAAACTATGAAATTAAATATAAAATAAATGTGAAAATGAAAGACCGACGCGGGTATAATATGAGTGTTTTAGGCACTCATCACATTGTCATTTTGTATAACATGTATTAGAAATTGTATATTTTAATATATATTTGGTAAAGAGTAAATTATTAACTCTTGAACTATTGTATATAGTTGATGTATTTTGTGAGTATCATGCAAATTTCCAAGCGGGCCATTATTTTACTTTCGCATGTGGACCTCAGGTCATCAGAATCACTGGGACAGGTTTTGTGACCTTGCAGAGCCCCCGCACAAAGGAGACTCCCGCCTCGATTTTATGAGTGGGTGCTCAAGTTACCCGACATCCACGAATATTCCAAGAGTTAACTGTCATTAACTGACTTCTGCTCGGGGCGCTAATAGACGTGAATGCTAGAACGATTACCTCGGAGCTCGGTGTGGTGTGAGCTTAGGTATAATGAATACCTAGACTTGAGGGACTTGGGTTTAGGGTCATCATAAGGTAAGATGATCACTGCATTTTAGCATAGCTCAAGGTCGATACTCAGAGTATAGCTTAGCATCAATAAGTTAGGTATACGGCTTACCTAGACTTTGATGGGAATGGAATAGACTGCTGCATCTTGTGGCTTTTGGTGAATGAAATGTGATGTGTGATTGATTTTGTGATGTGATTGAATTGTGTGATTTGTATGCTTGGTGAGAGACAGAGAAAAACGTGAACACTAGAGTTGAGAAATATAACCTTAGGTGTTCGAGAATTTTTAGGCAGAATGGTCCATAAAATTATGGATAGTAGCTCCAGTTTTGAGCATGAATAGATCAGTTTTGTGAAATTCTGGAAAAAAAAAAAGTAATTCTAGTTTTTGCACAAGAAAAAGGGTTAAAATTTAACTCATAATTTTTTTGAGTCAGATGAAGCGCAAAGTGGGTCTAGGCTACCGCACTACGGAGTGCTGAGGCTACCGGAGATGAAAAATAATTATGTGAAGAAATTTTTTCTAAGGTTTTATAGTGTGTAAACTAGAAAAAATGGATAAAATGTAAATTTTTAATAAATTTATTTGGTTTATTGGAAAATGAAAAAAATAAATAAATAAATATATATATATATATATATATAGGTATATATATATATATATATATATATATATATATATATATATATATAATTTTTTGGGTGGTTTTCCAAAGAATAAATGAAAAAAAAATTCTAATCAAAGCAAATTGATGGATTCATCGCCATTCTTTCGCTTTTGAGTCACGATACATTACACTGTATCGTGACACAGGCACAGCTAGGGGGCCACGACATGGCCGAGCCTGCGCCACGATATGGCCATCAGAGGGCCACGATATAGTCGGCCCATGCGCAAGGCGAGCGGCGTTCGCGCAAGGGCCTGGCCGTTGGGAGCTGGGTCGCGATACAAAATTGTATCGTGGCTGAGAGGAGGCGACCATGTGTCGCGATACAAGGCAGCCAGGGGCTGCGATACGGCCACGGTGCGCCACGATACGACGCTGGGGGTCAAGGAGCACGAATCCGCGAGCACGGCCGAGGGGGACTCGCGACACGACGGGCACGCCGCCACGATATCAACGCAGTGCGCCGCTCGGGCATGGTGGTGGCATAGGTCGGTTTAGGGTGTGCACCGTGCACCTAACCCGCTTCAACTTAGTACGTTTCTCGAAACAATGCTTGGGACACTATTCATGAACGCTGTTCATGAGCACTGTTCACGAGGTTTAAAAAAAAAAAATCAAATCAAATGAAATAAAAATCTTTCAAAATGAAAATTTCTAAAATAAAATTTTTGTTGTTAAAAATGATTTGATGTGGAATTATTGTCTTGCAATTCCTATGAATGCAAGGACATTGTGTATGAAATGTTTTCTATGTGTGAATAGTGTCTCAAGGCTGTGTTTACTTTGTAGATACTGCATTAGAATTTAACTTGCCATTTGACATGTGTGTGTATTTATTAGTCGGCGCGAGGACGTAGAGGGCGTCTACACGGTATTAGTCAATTACCTGGGCTTTTGACCAGTGCCCTTTACTCGAGGTCATAGGATTGCGGATGTCGCTTATTGCATAGGCCAGTAAAGAAAACAGGAGGAATAGATGATACGCGCAGGCATCCAAGATATGGGTGTCGATATTTCGGGAGGTAAGGCCGAAGATTCATCTTCTTCAACCAGGGAAAGAATGTAAGACTTATGTTTCGTAAGGATATTCCGTGATGTACGAGGTCATCAGGACTAAGGCTAGGATGGGACATTTAGTCAAGCAGGGCAGATGATGTGTTATTTCGCCGGTTGTACCGACACTTACGTGATCGTCTACCTATGCTAGAACTTGGCGTTACGTGGGACGACCTACCCCAATCAATGCGAGATGTTAGGCTGCCACGTGATGACGATGGTGTGCTACCATTGCCGCAGAGTCCTGACATATGAGAAGGATTGCCCCTAGAGATGGATCCTGTGGTTTTGGGACAAGACAAATCCTGGGCCAATGGCAGGGACAAGAGAGACACAATTTCTGTTCCTCCACCCTTACTATGGGTCAAGGAACTGTATTAGTTCCAGGCCGTGACCAAGACCTAGTACTTTGCACTGGCTACATAGGCTGCAGACCAGAGCGCAGGCCTGGGGTCGAAAGTAATGGTTTACAGCCGAGAGTTCGAGCCGCCAGTGCATGACGTGTTACCATTACCGCACCGGGCATATGAGGGCGAGATTTGTCCTAGGAGGCAGAGGTCTCATGGGTACAGAATGAAGATGCAGATCACCCGGACATGCGTGGTACGCTTTATACCGCATTTGTTTCTAATGCATCATGTTCAATGCATCTCAGATAGAATTGGGCTTGGGGAGGTCGAGGCCTTTAGAGAAGCCAGTGTAGATGTTCCCTTTTAGGATGTGGTGAGAGTTGACCTGATAGGTCAGGATTATGAGTTAGAGATCTCCGAGATTTTGCTCATAGTGGACCCCCGGGATCGGGGTGTCAAGCAATATGGCATCATCAAGGCTCATGTGCACTGCACAGATCGGTCAGCATGCGCACTGTATTGACATTCACCACTCTTGGTGAGTGTGGGTTGTTTGTCTTTGGGGACTACGTCCAATGAAGACTCATAGTTCAATCAGAAATGAAGAGAAATTAATGTGTGTCATAAAGCAAGAAGTGGGTCGTTAATCCCTATGCGAAGCCCGGAGTTAGGTGACGAGACTGCGGTAGTATCCGAAGGTCTTGTGTGTGGGTGTATGAGACCCGAGGAGAGATCCCAAAATTTCGTGGGTGTAAGAGACCTGGGAGGTATCCCTTAATTTTTGTGGGTGTAAGAGACCCAGGAGACCCAAATTCTATGTGGGTGTAAGAGACCCCGAGGGAGAACTCGAATTTCAGGTGGGTGTAAGAGAGACCTGGGAGAGATCCCCAAATTTCGGGTGGGTGTAAGAGACCCGTGGAGAAATCGCACTTATGTGTGGGTGTGGGGTGAGACCGAGTTATCCTAATTTCTTTGTGGGTGCAGAGACTCGTGGAGAAATCCACTGGTGGTGGGTGTGCAGAGACCCGGAGCTATCCCGACTTCGTGTGTGTAAGTGACCAGGAGAAATCCGAAATTTCGTGTGGTCGTAAGAGACCAGAAGCTATTCGAAATTCTATGGGTGTAAGAGACCCTGAGTTATCCGGGTAAATCTGTGTGGGTGTAAGAGACCCGTGGAGAAATCCAAAATTTATGTGTGGGTGTAAGAGACTCGTGGAAATCTCTGTGTGGGTGTAAGAGACCCGTGGAGAAATATGAAATTTCTATGTGGGTGTAAGAGACTCGGGAAGCTATTCCGAAATTTCTGTGTGGGTGTAAGAGACCCGTGGAGTTATCCGAAATCTTTGTGTGGGTTTAAGAGACCCGTGGAGAAATCCAAAATTTATTTGTGGGTGTAAGAGATCTTGTGGAGAACCGAATGCAGGGTGTAAGAGACCCTAGTTATTCGACTTCCGTGTGGGTGTAAGAGACCGTGTTATCCGAAATTTCAAAGGGTGTAAAGAGACCAAGATATCCCAAATTTCTCTGCGGTGGGATATAAGAGGCTCGCAGCAGGCCGAAAAGCAGGTTGCTCGAGAGAGAAAACACTACATGTTATCATCAAGACTTAGAGTTGAGGGGGCGGGAGTCTGGGAGTGACTCGAGATGAAACACACTAAGCATCACGTAGACTTAGAGTTTGTTGATAGGAGTCGAGTGACTTCGAGATGAAACACACGGTCAAGTTATCAATGTGACTTAGAGTTGAGTGAGAACGTGAGTGACTTGAGATTTGGATACCCTAAATTGCATTGATGTTGTTGCGCCTACAAGGGCTCGCGATATGGATGTCATTCATGACATGAACCAGTTGACGGTCCATTGGATTTGCTGATCGTGACCCTTGTGAAGGCCGCCGCTGCACACCGCAGGTTGTAGGTTACATGTTGTGTGGATTATATACAGTGTTAGAGGACGGTGCGGCCACCATGCCTTGGATCATAAGGGGTAGCCGAAGAGCATTTTCCTTAGTGGAATTCGCCTACAACAACAGTTATCAGGCGAGTATACAGATGGCACCATATGAGGCATTATATGGGAGGCCATGCAGATCATCGATATGTTGGACCGAGGTGGGAGAGAGCTCCATCAATGGTCTCGATCTGATTAGAGACACCTCCGAGAAGGTGAGCTTGATACGACAATACTCACCCGGGCCGAGCCTGCAGAAGAGCTATGCTGATGTACGACGTCGACCCTTAGAGTTCGGGGTTAGAGATCACGTCTTCTTGGAGGTGATGCCTAAGAGAGGAGTGGTCAGGTTCCGGCGTTTATGGAAGTTATCACGAGGTTTATTGGGCCTCGAGATACTGAGAGTAGCACTCGTACCGCGGCCTGCTGGGCCTTACCGTCTAGCATGACAGGTGTCCACAAGGTTTTTCACGTCTCCATGCTTCGAAGGTACACTCCAGATCCAGCTCATGTAGTGGATTAGGGAGAGATTGAGGTTGGCACAGATAGGACCTTCGAGGAGGGACCGGTGTGCATTATGGATAGCCGAGATCAAGTTTTGCGACGCACCAATCGCTGAGGTTAAATGAGTAAAAGTACGGCAAAGACTGCGGAGTGATGAAATAACGCGGGGAAGCTGAGATTACTCATACGAACCACCTATCCCTTCTTATTTAGGGATGAAGGTACGTGGTTTAGTCGTTTAATACTTAAATGACTAGTTTACATGCATGGTGTAGTGCACGTTGCATATGCATGTGTTTTGTTGTGATTATCCTGAATTTCGAGACGAAATTCCTTTTAAGGAGGGGAGAATGTAAGACCCGAGAAAATTTCAATTTTCTAAAAAAGAGCAAAACGGTAATTTTAGTAAAAACCCGAAAATTTTCTAGATCTCAGATGATAAAACAGACTTCACTGTTGGAATCGTCTCGCGAAATCTAGCTACCATGTCAATTTCACAATTTCGAGATAGTCAAAATTTCACGCCGGGTGGCACGGCATCGTCAGAAACAAAGCCTGAGAGACATGTGATGTGACAAAAATTCACTTAATACATGTTCTTGTAAAACATGTTGCAAGATTAGAGAGATGATGGAAATGGACGGCTCAGATAGTGCCAAGTGTCAAAACATAGAAAAGGGACATGACAATCTCCTTTAACTGTTAATGAGATAAGACAAAATCAGAATAGTGACTCCTCCATTAAACACCAAAACGGTAGAATGCTGGAGGTTCAGGGGCATGATCGAGACTGATTTAGAGAGAAATATCATCTCCTAGATTTTCATTAACTCCACCTGGCTCTCAATGCAGCAAGAAGCAAAGTCGCTCTTACGCAAATGAGGGCCACGCCAGTAAGGAATCACTCATATCCCAGCAACCCCAAGAGGTAGTGGATCTTTTCCCATTTATTTAATCTTCGCCAAGAGCCATGCAAATGTGGTTAGGAATGTTCTAAGACTCTGCTTGGCCAGAACTCAATCTCTTCAAAGCTTTGAACCGAGTGGAGAAAATTCCTATTTGTGTGGTCATGAATAGTAACCCGAGGGTTTCACTGTTCATGTGAATAGTGACACAAAATTTTTGGTGTGAAAATGTGTTTGGTTGAGTGATTCAAAATGAATTGCTCATGTTTGTTAATTAGCCCATGTGAGCTAATTTTGGTGTAATTGATTGTGAATTTGCATAACATGTTTTATGTGATTTAATTATGTTAATATATATGCATGTGAATATATTAGCATGAATGTGTTGAAATTGGCATTATGCATTCCATATGCATTGGGGCACCCTAGAATATTAGGAGTGAGTGCATGACATGAAATGAAACAAAAATGAAAATGTTTGTGAAAGGAATTTCTAATTTTTAAGATTTTCTCTCGTTGAATCGCTTCGAGGGACGCTCCAGTTCGTATCACTCTTATTATGACCATGACTGCTTCGGAGAGTTATCCAAAGAATTCGCCTCGAGGGGTAGTCCAATACTTTTACCGAAACTGCAGTAAGTTTTCAAGAACAAAGCTTTTGTTGTGAAACTGGATATTTTTACTGCATATTCTTAGCATGTGTGAGGGAGTCTGGCATGACCGAATGGCCTGGGCACAGACATTCTATAGGTTCAAGTGAAACTGCTCTGAAATGCTACTTTCGTTCTTGCCACGACACGCGCACTTAGGTGGGGAGTAACCCAAGTAGGAAATTATCACCATCAGCCTTTGCTCTCACCTTGGTTCGAGGGATCACCATTTCGTGCATGCAGAGGTGTGCACGAGGACGACGCCCAATAGAGGTCGCGATAGAAGAAAGCCTAATATGGTTTTCGACATTGTCATTTTGTATAACATGTATTAGAAATTTGTATATATTTTAATATATGTTTGGTAAAGATAAATTTATTAACTCTTTGAACCATTGTATAAGAGCTGATGTATTTTGTGAGTATTGATGCAGGGCCTAAGTGGCCATTATTTTACTCTCTCGCATGTGGACCATGTGTGGTCATTGTAATTGTCAGATTTGTGTTTCAGGACTCGTGAGCCCCATACAAAGGAGACTCTGCCCGATTTTTTATGAGTGGTGTAGGGTTACCCGACATCCACAAATATTCCGCGGGTTAACGGGTTGTTAACGGACCCCCGGGTTTTGGGGCGTCACAAAAACATATTATACAATTAGACAAGCCTGCTTGTTGTGCACCCAAAATCATGTTCTTAAAATCTATGGCGAGTCCGCTTGAGGCGCAGCTCACTTTCATATATGAAAACTTGAAGTACCAATCGTCCCATTGTTTCCTTGATTGAACCACTTTTGAACATATTTTTTAGGCTTTTTTGTTTTGCAGTCGAAGACTTGTATAATGATGGTGCAATTCACGGTGATGGATCCGTATGCCGAACATTTTGTGATATTTGTATACGTCTTGATGGGTCACCTGGTTGTGAAGACTCGCCTATTGCAATTATGAAAAATAATAAATTCAATTTACATTATTTTATACATAATTATGTGAAAAAATGAATTAGGTATAAAGATTTACCTATTTTTCTTTTGCCTCTCATAAATCCTGCAACCTGCTCTCTCTGGCTCCATCTCACTAGCCTTTGATGCACATACTCGCTTCCTCGATATTCATCTCGCCATCGGGTGCATGTTAGCTGGATACATATACACATCCTCATCACCCTCCTCCTCCCTCATCATCATCATCAAAGAGAGGTGATGCTTTTCCCATTAGCCTCAGACCAAATTTCCCCATTCTCCAAGTATCACCGCTTTTCACTTTTGCTTAACTCTTTATGTTCTAAAGTTGCTTCATTTCTGTTTTCCTTCCACGGCACATTCGACACTTCTTGTATTTGAAATGGGATCCGTATGTGATAGATGAAACCTTAAGCGCCTAGTAATTCCACCACTTTTTATGCTTAAACCACAATAATTGCAAATTGTTCCATTTTTATGTCCGTCCAAAGGTGTGCAATACCTCCATGCAGGATCTCGGCCTCCACTTCCACTAGCCATCCTATAAACACATGTGATTTTATTGAAAATGAAATTTGAATCAATGTCTAATATAATTAATTAACTACAAATTATATTAGTTAGTAATATTATGAACCCAAAATAATATCATTAAGATATCTAAGAAGATCTAAATTCTAACATTGTAAATATGTCTAAGATCTAAGTTTCAAACATTATATAACTAAAATTTAATGTAAAGTAATATGTTTCAAATTACTAAAATAAGATTATAGTTGTTTAATGCTGGGATGTGTAATAACTAAGTTTCAAACATTATATCTAACTTAATTTATTATTATCAAATTAAACCAAAATAAAACTAAGATACATTAAAAATAAAATATCCATGTAAGTAATATGTTTCAAACTTAATATAATATATGAAGACTAATAACTAAGAAATTAATTAAGCACTGAATATGTTTTAATTAAAATAACTATTAACTAAATAACTAATATAATTAATTAACTAAAAATTATATTATCAAATTAAGCTATAATAAAACTATAGTATAAAAATATTTATTATAAATTTACTCTACACCAAAATAAATTAAGATACATTAAAAATAAAATATGCATGTAAATAATATGTTCCAAATTTCTAATATAATATAATTAATTAATAACTAAAAATTAATTAACTAATATGTTTACTAAAATAAGAGATTATAAAGTAAATAACTAATATAATTGATTAACTTCAAAATTATATTAGTTAGTAATATAATTCATTAACTAAAAATTGTATTAGTAATATGTTTATGAACTAAAATAATATTACTTAGATATCTAAGTAAAATATCTAAATTTCTAACATTACATAATTATAACTAAGTTTGAAACATTATGTAACTAAAATAACTAATATAATTAAAATAACTATTAACTAAATAACTAATATAATTAATTAACTAAAAATTATATTATCAAATTAAACTATAATAAAACTATAGTATAAAAATATTGATATAAACTACTTCAACACCAAAAATAAATTAAGATACATTAAAATAAAATATGCATGTAAATAATATGTTTCAAATTTCTAATATAATATAATTAATTAAATAACTAAAAATTGACTAACTAATATGTTTTACTTCAAAATAAGATTATAGTAAATAACTAATATAATTGATTAACTAAAAATTATATTAGTTAGTAATATAATTAATTAACTCAAAATTATATTAGTTAGTAATATGTTTATGAACTAAAATAATATTACTTAAAATATCTAAGTAAAAGATCTAAATTTATAACATTACAATTATAATTAAGTTTGAAACATTATGTAACTAAAATAACTAATATAATTAAAATAACTATTAACTAAATAACTAATATAAATAATTAACTAAAAATTATATTATCAAATTAAACTATAATAAAACTATAGTATAAAAATATTTATTATAAACTAAATTAAACACCAAAACAAACTAAGATACATTAAAAATAAAATATGCATGTAAGTAAAATAATATAATTAATTAACTAAAAATTATATTATTTAGTAATATAATTAATTAACTAAAAATTATATTAGTTAGTGATATGTTGATGAACTAAAATAATATTATTTAGATATGTAAGTAAAAAGATCTAAATTTCTAACATTATATAATTATAATTATTTAATAGTAGGGATGTGTAATGTCTAAGTTTCAAACATAATATCTAATCTAATTTATTACTAACAAATTAAACTAAATAAAACTATAGTATAAAAAAATATTTATTATAAACTATTTCAACACCAAAATAAAAACTAAATAAAATATGCATAAAACAAAATTAATAAATAAAGAAAACATACCTTAATTCACAAAGATCTTCCTAAAAAAATTAGATAGAGAACAAAGAAAAAATTATTTGAGAGTGAAATGGAGGTTAGATGTGGATGGATGAGTTTGTAATGAAATTGTATGATTTTAGGGGTATTTATAGAATTTTTTGGAGTCAAAATAGCCGTTGTGTGATGCCCCAAAACCGGGGTGTCCCGTTGATAACCCGTCAACCTGCGGAATAATCGTGGATGTCGAGTAACCCGATACCACTCATGAAAAATCGGGTTGAGTCTCCTTTGTACGAGGAGCTCTATCCAAACTACAACCTGTCCCAACATCAATCTCATGAGACATGTATATGAGTAAACACGGCCACTTGGGCCCAAAAATCAGTACTCGTCAAAATACACCAACTATATTCCATAGTTCAAGAGTTAATAAATCACTCTTAATTCAACATATATTAAAATTTACAATTCTAATACATGTTATACAAAATTAATATCAAAGCCACAATCTGGCTTTCTTCTAAACGCGGCCTCTAGTGAGCGTCGTCCTCGCGCACACTCCCCGTACCCGGGGCCAGTAATCCTCGATAGCGGCAGAGCAAAGCCCAGTAGTGATAATTTTCTACATTAGTTACTCCCCACCTAAGTGCACATGTCATGACAAACAATCACATTCAAGCAATTTCATGAACCTACTCGAATGTCTACATGCCCAACCCATGTCTCGAGTCCTCACCGACTCCCTCACACATGCCTAAGCCAATATGCGAGTAAAAATATCTAGTTTTCACAACAAAAGTTTTTTGTTCTTGAAAACTTACTACCGAAGATCGTAAAAATATTGGACTACCCTCCGAGGCGAATTGCTGGATAACTCTCCGAAACAGTCATGGTCCTCATCCGAAGTGATCTGTTGGACGTCCCTCCAAGGCAATTCTTCGGAAAATCTTCCGTCGAAATTCCTTTCACAAACATTTTCATTTTTGTTTCATTTCATGTCATGCACTCACTCCTAATATTCTAGGGTGCCCCAATGCATATGGAATGCATGATGCCAATTTCAACACATTCATCATGCTAATATATTCACATGCATATATATTAACATAATTAAATCACATAAAACATGTTATGCAAATTCACAATCAATTACACCAAAATTCAGCTCACGGGCTAATTAACAAACACGAGCAATTCATTTTGAATCACTCAACCAAACACATTTTCACACCAAAAATTTTGTGTCACTATTCACGTGAACAATGAAACCCTCGGGTTACTGTTCATGACCACACAAATAGGAATTTTCTCCACTCGGTTCATAGCTTTTGAGACCGAATTTACGGTTAAAACAAGCATCAGAGCATTCCTAACCATTTACATGACTCTTAACCAAAGATTAACGCAAGTAGGAAAAGATCCCTACCTTTTGGAGTTGTCGGAACTCCACCAAATCGATGTCCACACGTAGCCCTCACCGCGTAGATCGACTTTGCTTCTTGCTCTGTCGAGAACCGACAGTCCGAATGGCCGGAAATCTAGAGAGAAGGCACACTTTGTCTCTCTAGAAATCACAAAACCTAAGCTCACACTCAGATCCCCTACCAGCCACTCGCAGACGATTGTCTTGAAGAAGATGAACACCGGCTCATCTTTTGTCTTATTATCATTAAACTTTCATTTAATTCTCATCATGTCCCTTCTTCTAGATTTTTGACACTTAGCACTATCTAGGCCGTCCATTTCCATCATCTCTACTCATGCAACATGTGACACATGGGTACATGTAGTAGGTGAATTTTGTCACATCACATATCTCAACCTGCTTACTCAGCACCCGACACCCTAAGTAAGTTTTGAAATGTGAAATTCGAATGTTCCCTAATTCAACGAAATTCGACGTGGTAGCTAGATTTCGCGAAACAATTCCAATGGTGAAATCTGTTTTGTCATCCGAGATCTAGAAAAATTTCGGATTTCGATCGAAATTACCGTTTTGCCCTTTTTCCGAAAATTGGAATTTCTCGGGTCTTACATTCTCCCCTCCTTAAAAGGAATTTCGTCCTGAAATTCTGGAAAATTACAACAACTCACATGCATATGCAACATGCACCATACCATGCATGTAAACTAGTCATTTAAGTATGAAACGACTAAACCATGTACCTTCATCCCTAAACAAGAAGGGATAGGTGGGCCCGTGATCGTGTCCCGCGCTCCCACGTTAATCCCTCCACTCCACCTGCCGCCATAGCATTCCCTACCAGCCTCTGGGCGCCTTACGTCGTAAAACCCCGATCCCGCCATCCATAATGTACACTGGTCCCTCCTCGAAGGTCACATCCGTGTCAACCTCAATCTCTCCCCAATCCACTCAAGCATCGCCTGATCCTGAGTATACCGAGCATGGAGACGTGAAATACCGTGGACACTTGACATGTCGGGTGGTAAAGCCAACCAACACGCCTACAAGGCTCACCCTCCCTCGAAAGTATCTCGGGTGGTCCAATGAACCCTGGCTGATAACTTCCCCTCGTCGTCGTAACCCGACCACCCTCCTTAGGCATCACCTCCAAGAAGACGTGATCTCCAACCTCGAACTCTACCGGCGCAGTACATCGATGCTCTTCGTCGGCTCGAGCCATGAGAAGACTGGTCAGATCAAGCTCACCTTCCTGAGGTGTTCCTAATCGATCGTGACCGTAGATGGAGCCTCTCTCCCCCCGCCCAACATATCGGTGATCCGGCGATGGCCTCCCATACAATGCCTCATATGGTGCCATCTCGTATATCACTGCGCTTTTGATAATCGTTGTTGTAGGCGAATTCCCACTAAGGGCAAGTGGGTTTCTCTCCCAACTACCCTTATGATCCAAGACGCATGCTCGTAAAGATGTCCTCTTAACACCCGTATATAATCCACACAACATGTAACCCCACTACAGTCCTTGCTTGGTGCAAACGCCGACCTTCCTAAGGCTCATAATCACGACAACTAAACGGACCGTCAACTCCAGTCCATGTCATGAATGACATCCATATACCGAGCCCTTTGCTCCGCTTAACAACACCCCAACGGCAATTTCCAAAGGGGTATCCAAATCTCGAGTCACCCGAATTCTATCACTCAACTCTAAGTCTACTTGGATAACTGGACCGGTATAAGCCATCTCGAGTCACTCCCGACTCCTATCACTCAACTCTAAGTCTTCGTGATAACATGATCGTGTGTTTTCTCTCTCAGGCAATGTAACTTTTCGGCCTACACTACGAGCCTCTTACATCCTTATAGAAATTTCCGATATCTCCACGGGTCTCTTACACCCACACAGAAATTTCGGATATCTCCACGGGTCTCTTACACCCACACAGAAATTTCAGATAACTCCACAGGTCCTACATCCACACAAAAATTCGAGATATCTCCCCGAGTCTCTTACACCCACACAGGACCTTTCAGATACTACCGCGGGTCTCCTTCACCATAACTCCAGGCTTCTCACCTTAAGGGATTAATTCACCCCTCTCTTGCTTTACTTCAACACACTTTTAATTACTCTTCATTTCGGGACTGAACTATGAGTCTTCATTGGACGTAGTCCCAAAGACAAACTCAACCTACACTCACCAAGAGTGGTGAATGACCATACCATGCACCCACACCCGACTCGACGTGATGTTACCGTGCACATGAACGCAATGATGCCATACTGTGACACCCCAATCTCGGGGGTCCACCATGAGTAGAATCTCTGAGATCTCTAACTCACAATCTCGACCTATCATGTCAACTCTCACCCCACATCCTAAGCAAGAACATCCACACCTGGCTTCTCTAAAGGCCTCAACCTCTAAGCCCAAACCTATCACACAAGATGCATTAATGAACATGATGCATTAGAAAACAAATACAGGTATAAAACGTACCCTACACGTCCAGCTAATCTGCATGCTTAGCCTCTGTACCATGAGGCCTCTACCTCCTAGGACAATCTCGCCTCATATGCCCAGGCTGGTGATAATGGTAACACGTGATCTACCCAACCTGACTCGAACTTTCGGCCTACAAATCCTATGCTTGACCTCGACCTACGCCTCCGCCCGCCTACGTGGACCCGGCTCAAGTACTAGCCGGTGCTTTAATAACTGAATTGATACCGGTTCCCCCGACTCCATACCCGCCTTGTGGAGGGATATACTCAGATCCTCTCTCTATCCTACCAAGTGGGACTGGACTCGCGCCGTCCCAAACCCGTATCCCCGTCTCGGGGGGGTAATCCTCCCGATATGTCCAAGCTCGCTAGCAATGGTAGCACACCATCTCGCCGGGCCGACCGGCAACTCTTATCCTGCTCCTCTCGCCCGATGGCCGCGACCCGCTGAACCCCCGTGAACTAGAAGCCCTCACTTCTTTCCCAACTAGAAGAAGACTCGACTCCTCCTTCCTCTTGCTTACTAACACTTGCATCCCAAGTGCTCCGAGCATCCCCGATCTCTCTCTATGGGTCGTATTATCCCAACCATTTGAGTCCATGTCCCGTAGGCAAAGTCCTACATCCCGCCCCGAATGGACAACTTCAAACATTCTCTAATCTCCCGACTCCTTGGGCCAAGTGTCCCGTGGCCACATAGTCATCAGATCAAAACTAGTCTCGTGAATCTAGCCACATAATCCATCACAGTCGTCGTCCCCTACTTAAGCTCTTAGAACTCTTAAGCCTTCGCATGCCTCGCAGTATCCGGAAAATACTTACCCATGAACAACTCCTATAACTCTGCCCATGTCATTGCCTCTAGGTCTCTAGAGGTCTTTGCCTAGTTCCACCATACTTGGGCCTCACCTCTAGCCGAACAACTAGTCTAATCCCGGTCATGTCGAGGTAATCTCCATAGCCTCTAACACCTTCTCGACCGTACGAACCAATGGTCTCGCCACCATCGATCTCCTCCCGTGGAATGTCGAGGATGATGTGCTATAAACCCGGAGGTTACTCGACCTCCCCGCTACCTCGTGACCGGGCCTCGTGCAATAGCAAAGAGCTACAACCCTACCGCTCAACAAAGGTCCGCCGGGTCAACACCGGGTGGTGCTCAGCACCTCGTGACGCCCCCTCTACGTCCTCGCCCTTAACTAGCCATTTACACATGTCAAATGACAAGTAAAATTCAATGCAGTATCTCTAAGGCATAAACACAACCCCGAGACACTATTCATATATAGAAAACATTTCATACACAATGTTCATGCATTCATAGGTAATGCAAGACAATCATTCCACATTAAATCATATGTAACCAATAAAAATTTTTGTTTTATTTTAAAAAAATTTATTCTATTATATATATATATATATATATATATTTTTTTTTTCATTTTCCAGTAGAACAAAAAATATTTATTTTAAATATTCATTTTTTTCTCGTTTACACACTATAAAACCTTAAAAAATTTCTCCTCAACACACCATTTTTTTCATCTCCAAGAATTCTCCTCATAATTTTAAATGCAAATAGCTTGAACACCGCAATTCATGTACAAACTCTCAAAATTCCCAAGAGCTTCTAATTACAAACTCTTTCTTGTGCAAAATCGGAATTTTTCTCCATAATTTCACAAACTAATAACTGCTCATGTTCAAAACTGGAGCTACTGTCCAGAAAATTTTTTTTTTTTCTGTTTAATTCAGGACTATTTGCCCAAAATTCCTCAAACAACTTGTTCTCACACTAAACCCTAGTGTTCAACATTTTTTTTTCCTATTTTCTATTCACCAAGCACACAAATAACACAATTCATAACACACAATCACACATCACACAACAATTCATGTTCACACATAAAACACAGTGCATGTAGTGTTCTAATCCTGTCCCGTTATTGTTTAGGTAATCACATACCTAATTTACCGATACTAAGCTATAACCCTAGTATCCAACATCGAGCTATAATGCTGTGATGTTCTTACACCTTATGACCATGGCCTAAGCTCAAGTCCCTCAAGCCCTAGGTATTCATATACCTAAGTTCTACACTCTAAAACCGTGGCCTAAGCCCAAGTCCCCCAAGCCCTAGGTACTCGTGTACCTAAGCTCTGATACCAAGTTGTGAAGATGGTATCAAGACCATAATTATAGACACACCCATCGAGCTCCCAAGGTAATCGTTTACCTTAGCTTTGATACCAAGCTGTGACGCCCCAAAACTGGGGTGTCCCATTGACAACCCATCAACCTGCGAAATAATCATGGATGTCGGGTAACCCGACACCACTCATGAAAATCGGGCAGAGTCTCCTTTGTACGAGGAGCTCTACCCAAACTACAACCTGTCCCAACATCAATCTCATGAGACATGTACATGAGTAAACACGACCACTTGGGCCCATACATCAGTACTCATCAAAATACACCAACTATATACCATAGTTCAAGAGTTAATAAATCACTCTTAATTCAACATATATTAAAATTTACAATTCTAATACATGTTATACAAAATCAATACCAAAGCCACAATCTGGCTTTCTTCTAAACGCGACCTCTAGTGAGCGCCGTCCTCGTGCACACTCATGTACCTGAAATAGTGATCCCTCGACAGGGTAAGCAAAACCCAATAGTGATAATTTCCTACATGGGTTACTCCCCACCTAAGTGCACATGCATGGCAAACAATCACATTCAAGCAATTTCATGAACTCATCTTAATGTCTACATGCCCAACCCATGTCTCGAAGTCCTCACCGACTCCCCCTCACACATGCCTAAGCCAATATGCGAGTAAAATATCTAGTTTTCAATAAATGTTTTCGTTTCAAACTTACTACCGAAGTCGGTGAAAATATTAGACTACCCTTCCGGTGCAAATTCGTCGGATAACTCGAAACAGCCATGGTCCCCATCCAAGTGATCCTCGTTGGACGCCCCTCCAAGGCAATTCTTCAAAAAAATTTCATTAAAATTCCTTTCTTACAAACATTTTCATTTTTGTTTCATTTCATGTCATGCACTCACTCCCATTATTCTAGGTGCCCTGCATATGGAATGCATGATGCCAAATTCCACACATTCATAATATATTCACATGCATATATTTTAAATTGCACTAAATCACATAAAACATGTTATGCAAATTCACAATCACTACACCAAAATTAGCCTCACACGGGCTAATTACTCAAACACGAGCAATTCATTTTGAATCACTCAACCAAACACATTTTAACACCAAAAATTTCAGAGTCACTATTCATCGGAACAAAGTGAAATCCTGCCACTGCTCTCGCTCACACAAATATGAATTTTCTCCAATTCTAGCTCAAAGCTTTAAGATCGAATTTACGCTAAAACAAGCCTCATAACATTCCTAACCATTTACATGGCTCTTAGCCAAAGATTAACGCAAGTAGGAAAAGATCCTTACCTCTTGGAGTTGTCGGAACTCCACTAAATCGGTGTCCATGCGTAGCCCTCGCCGCGTAGATCGACTTTGCTTCTTGCTCCGACGAGAACCGACGGTCCGAATGGCTGAAAATCTAGAGAGAAGGCACACTTTCTCTCTCTAGAAATCACAAAACCTAAGCTCACTGCATCCCCTACCAACCACTGCACAATTTTTGGTCTTTTTGAAGAAGATGAACACTGTTCATCTTTTGTCTTATTATCATTAAACTTTCATTTAATTCTCATCATGTCCATTCTTCTAGATTTTTGACACTTAGCACTATCTAGACCGTCCATTTCCATTATCTCTCTACTCTTGCAACATGTGTCACATGGGTAATACATGTAGGTGACTTTGGGTCACATCAACGTTTCAAACCCGCTTTACAAAGACCCGACACCTAGTGCCTCGAAAAACGTGAAATTCCTACTATCTCGAAATTCGACGAAATTCGACGTGGTAGCTAGATTTCGCTAGACGATTCCAATGGTAAAATCTGTTTCGTCATCCGAGATCTAAAAAAATTTCGAGTTTTGACCGAAATTACCGTTTTACCCTTTTTTCGAAAATTGGAATTTCTCTGGTCTTACACGTTGGATTGTCAAAAAACTGTTGTAATTTATTTATATCCATTGGATTTGATTTTGGTTCAAATATGACCATTGGATCATCATATATCTGTTATAAATCATTCTGGACCGTTAGATCAAGCTTTAGATTTAAAATCAACCGTTGGATAAAAAATATAGCCGTTGGATTCTTTTAAAAACGCGGACGAAATCTGGATCGTTAGATAAAAAACATAATACAATCTTAGGGCTAGGATTTCTGGATTCTTTTCGGAAAAAATCGGGGAAAAATCGTCGATTTATCGGCGATAAATTCAATTTATCGGCAATAAATCACCGATTTCTCTTCAGCAACGCGCCTCACAGGCACGTGCACTGCACCGCCGATTTTTCCGATTTTTTAGCGATTTTTCCTCCAGTCGATTTTTCGTTGCATAAATCTTTTCCATGCTAACCGAAAACCGATTTTTCAACGAAATATTGGCCGAAAAAAACGATTTTTTGTTCCCTGCCCTCCAACCACACACTCTAGCAAGTTTTATCACAAAAAAAAAAAAAAAAGGGACGTTAGCCAGTTGGTTCCCTCCAACATCTTTCCCATCCAACGGCTGGAAATGGTTCCTGATATCATCCAACGGTCGGAAATGTTTTTAATTGCTATTGAATGATCCAAGGATTAGATTTGGATTTGAATATGATCCAACAATCAAAAGCATTTCCCAACGGCTATTTTTTATAACATTTTACCTATAAATACTCCATCTCTGTTTCATTTCATCTACTCACTTGAAAGCTTTCTTTTGTGTATGGTTAATTGCATAGAAAATTTTCTTATTTCTCTTTTTATTTTAAGGCGTGTGTTCCGATCGATCGAGATCTATTACAAATCAATTTTCATATTATTACTCAAGCGTCAACAACGACCCAAGGTATGTAAGTAACTTATAATTTAATTTACATATTAATTCCTATTGTTTGCTTAATTATATTTTAACATTAGAGTTAATTAGATCAAATTAAAACTCACTCTTTGTTATTTTAATTATATTAAATTTTATTCATAAAATTTAACCCAACAATGTTTCTAACACTTATTGATATTTACGTAGGGAATGTAAAATAAAGCTCATTTAATATCTAACAGTGATAAGAATGAAGATGAATTATGATATCATGTGTGAGTACCATGGCTTTTTAGGTCTAGACCCACTGCTCAATAGGCTCATACTGCAGCCCATTGCTTCGTCCGCCTCATGAGCGCCCAAGACGGCCCACTATAGCTTAAAAACCATGGGAACCCACTGTAAGTGTGCAGGCTCTCTGTAACCCGTCCTGATCCCGAGTCCCCCCAGCCAGCCATCTTACTGCATATAAAAAATTTGTTATGGGAAAATATGCAAAGTAAATATTTATCCCCGAATTTCCTGATTTCTAAATTCTTTATTTGGAAGGATAATCCTTGATAAGGAAAAACATATTTTATTCCTTATTTCTCAAAAGGATAATCTTTGATATGGGAAAAATAGATCGTATCCCTTATTTCTTAAAAGGATAATCCTTAATAAGGAAAAACAGATTTTATTCCTTATTTCTTAAAAGGATAATCCTTAATAAGGAAAATTGTGATCTTTGGTCTGGGGTGAGGAACCCAGGATTTAAACCGAGCCTTATAAATTGGAAAGATTTCACATAGAGTAGAGGTATGCAATTCCAACGATCTCAACCTCCTTCTTCTTCCTCTCCATATTGTTGACTTAATCATCGAAGAGGCGGCCAACACACCGTCCCCAGATCACCCTTTTTGCAGGTTCACATTGCGTAGTTGATGCCCTTGAGATTAGACAAACAAATTGGTTCTTACAATTGGAGCCGTCTGTGGGAAATCGAACAAAAAGTCTCACTGACGATTGGCAAGAGCTTGGTTCCAATGACTGTCCAATAGCCCTTCATCACCCGAGCTCGGCCGATCCCATTCGTATCTCACTGGCCTGGGCAAAGAGCAATGCTCATGCAACCCAAAGCATCCACAGCAGAATAGCAATTCCTCCATCAAGGTAAGTACTCAGGAGAAAGTAGGAGGAACAAGCAAGAAAGATGAAGGATTTGCAAAGTCATGTTGAACGATCACAACGAGATAATGACAAGTTGCAGACTCAGATTGGAGAAAACCGCAATCCTGGAAGAGGTATTATCAATAAAACATCCTTTAAAGCATTCTCTATCAATCTTTACAATAGCCCATTTACAAAGTTCGGGTAAGGTTGATGTCCTACCGACCCAGTATGGTTGATGCCCAGCTGGTTCATTACTAAGTCCGGGAAAGGTTGATGTCCTATCCGGCCCAATATGGTTGATGCACAATTGGTTCATTACAAAGTCCAGGTAAGGTTGATGTCCTACCGGCCCAGTATGGTTGATGCCCAACTTATTCATTGCTAAGTCCGAGAAAGGTCGAAGGTCCTATCCGCCCGCATATTGATGTCCCACCGGCTCCGTCATAAAGTCCGTAAGATTGATGTCCCACGCCCGCATGGTTGATGCTCAGCTAGTTCATTACAAAGTCCGGGTAAGGTTGATGTTCTACTGACCTAGTATAGTTGATGCCCAGCTAGTTCATTATAAAGTCCGAGAACGGTTGATGCCCTATCCGACCCAGTATGGTTGATGCCCAGCTGGTTCATTACTAAACCCGGGTAAGGTTGATGTCCTACCGGCCCAGTATGGTTTATGCCTAGCTAGTTCATTACAAGTTCGGGCAAGGTTGATGTCTTATCGGCCCAGTATGGTTGATGCCCAATTGGTTTATTACAAAGTCCAGGTAAGGTTGATGTCCTACCGGCCCAGTATGGTTTATGCCCAGGTGGTTCATTACAAAGTCCAAGTAAGGTTGATGTCCTACCGGCCCAGTATGGTTGATGCCCAGCTGGTTCATTACTAAGTCCGAAAAAGGTTGATGTCCTATCCGACCCAGTATGGTTAATGCCCAACTAGTTCATTACAAAGTTCGAGAATGCTGATGCCCCATCCCCGCATATTGATGCCCCTATCCGACCCACATGGTTGATGCCCCAAACGTTCATTACTAAGTCCGGGAACGGTTGATGCCCTATCTGGCCCAGTATGGTTGATGCCCAACTGGTTCATTAATAAGTCCGGGAAAAGTTGATGTCCTATCCTACTGGCAAGATGGTCACGCCCACCCCCTCGTTCATTACAAAGACCGAGAACGGTTGGCGCCCCATTCCGCCCATGGTTGATGCCCAGCTGATTCATTACTAAGCCCGGGTAAGGTTGATATCCTACCGGCCCAATATGGTTGATGCCCAACTGGTTCATTACAAATTACGGGCAAGGTTGATGTCCTATCGGCCCAATATGGTAGATGCCCAACTGGTTCATTACAAAGTCCAGGTAAGATTGATGTCCTACCTACCCAAGATGGTTTAGCTCACCGTTCATTATAAGCCCGTGGCGTTGATGTCCCATCACATTATGGTTTATGTCGCCTAGTTCATTAAAAACTCGGGTAAGTGCTTGATGTCCTACGGTACATAAGAGGCCGATCAGGACTCTGCCGTCCTGGCACTTTCAAAAGACCGTGACCGGTGGGCTCTGCATCCGCCGGCACTTCCTTAATGCTAGACTTCGCCCTAGTCGTCCCGACACTCTTAATGTCGACTGCCTGCCGTCCGCACTTCTCAAAAGACCTCGCACTGCGGGCTCTAAGCCTTCGTACTTTAATGCCGCACTTGGCTCTAAGCCGTCTGGCGATTTCTTAATGCCAAACTTATGGCTCTAAGTCGTTTGGCACTTTCTAAAGGCCAGACTTGTGGCTCTAAGCCATCTGGCACTTCCTTAATGCCAAACTTCTGGCTCTAAGCCTTATGGTGCTTTCTTCATGCCGACTTCCGCCTCGGTCGCTTGCTAGCTTCTTAATGCCGTAATTCTCTGGTTCTAAACCGTATGGCACTTTCAAAAGACCGACCGTATTCTTGTGGACTCCGTCAGCACTTTCCTTAATGCTACCTCAAGGCTCTGTCGTCAAGTAACTTCTAAAGGCTGACTCTTGTGGCTCTAAGTCGTCCCGGTACTTCAATGCCGACTTCTCTCGCCTAAGCCGCCTTACACCCCTTCAAAACCAAACTGTGGCTCTTAGCCTTATGGCACTTCCTTAATGCCAAACTTTTGGCTCTAAGCCGTCTGGCGCTTTCTTAATGTCAAACTTATGGCTCTAAAACGTTTGGCACTTTCTTAAGGCTAGACTTGTGGCTCTAAGGTCGTGATGACACTTCTTAATGCCGTACTTAGTTCTAAGCCGTCTGCATTTCAAAAGACCGATCAGGCCTTAGATTCGGTACCTCTTAATGCCGCACTTTCGCTCTCCTAAGCCTTCTAGCACTTCCTTAATGATAGACTTCAGGCTCTAAGCCGTATGGCACTTTCTTAATGACAAACTTATGGTTCTAAGCTATTTGACACTTTCTAAAGGCCAGACTTGTGGCTTTAAGCCGTCTAGCACTTCCCACGCCGCACTCGCTCTGAAGCCGTCAAGGGAAGCTTCAATGCCAAACTTGTTCTGCCGCTTGGCACTTTCTAAAGGCTAGACTTGTGGCTCTAAGTTGTCTGGCTTTTCCTTAATGCCAGACTCCTAGCTCGAAGCCGTCTAACACTTTCAAAAAACCAGACTGTGGCTCTTAGCTTGTTGACACTTCTAATGCTCGACTCGCTCTAAGCCGCTTCGTACTTTCAAAAGACCGCATCAGGCTCTAAATTACCGGGCTCTTCTAATGCCGCACTTCGGTCTCTGGGGTCGTCCGACACTTTCAAAATACCGTGACCGTGGCCTTAGTCTCACGTGACTTTCTAATGCCGTACTTTGCTCTAAGCCGTCTGGCACTTTCTTAATGCCAGACTTCTAGCTTTAAGTCGTCTGGCACTTTCTTAATGCTAGACTTTTGGCTCTAAGCCCTCTGGCACTTTCAAAAGACCAGACTGTGGCTCTTAGCCTGCTGACACTTTCTTAATGTCAAACTTCTCGCTTTAAGCCGTATGACACTTTCAAAAGACCAGACTATGGCTCTTAGTCTGTTGGCACTTTCTTAATGTCAAACTTCTGGCTCTAAGCCATCTGGCACTTTCAAAAGTCCATCCTTTAGACTCCTAGCCCACAGGCGCATGTTTAAACACAACCTTCTTTCTCTTGACCACTTAGGGGGCAGGTTATGAGTCTTGTTCCCTCAAAGTTGACTGATCAGGCCGGACGAAGCTAACTAAGGCACCTTTAGTGATCTCGACTTAAGGCTCTCGAGCTAACCCCGCTTGGGAAGAGCTACCCGAGATTGACTTCAAAAGATCAGCAAGAACAAAATGTTCACCCCTAACGACCTCTCCTGGCAACGGACGGGGTATGACGGGGGCTATGTAAGGAAATGGGCTAGAGCCTAACTCCTACGAGTTCTTCACTGACAAGAGGAGCTCGGGCCAGGTTCCCTCCTCGCGACTTTAGCAATCGAACTGATGTTGAGAAACATGCGGTTCACACGCGCTTTATATCCATACACACGTTCAATGCACGCATTAATTCTCCCAGTCCCTTCAACATTCTCCACTTGAGGTTTAAAATAATCGATTTTCTCCCCGATCAAGCACCAACTCTCAGCTTGGAAAAGGCACAGAGTACCTATGACTTTAGGCCCAAACCCACTCACTAATAGGCCCTGCTCGCAGACAGCCTACTGCCTGGCCCGCCTCATGAAGCGGCCCAAGGCGGCCCACTATATTAAAATCACACAGGAACCCACTAGAAGGTGCAATCCTAGAACCCGTTTGGGATCCCGAGTCCCCCCAGCGGCCATCTTATCACATATGAGAAATTTGTTATGAGAAAATACGCAAAGTAGATATTTATCCCCGAATTTCCTGATTTCTAAATCCTTTATTTGGAAGGATAATCCTTTATAAGGAAAAACATATTTTATTCCTTATTTCTTAAAAGGATAATCTTTGATAAGAGAAAAACATATTTTATCCCTTATTTCTTAAAAGGATAATCCTCAATAAGGAAAAACAGATTTTATCCCTTATTTCTGAAAAGGATAATCCTTAATAAGGAAAAACGAATCTTATTCCTAAAATAAGAACGGAGATTTAGGAACCGAGCCCTATAAATTGGACATATCCCCCATAGAGTAGAGGTATGCAATTCCAACTATCTCAACCTCCTTCTTCTTCCTCTTCATATTGTTGACTTAATCATCGGAGAGGCGGCCAGCACACCATTATCGGATCACCCTTTTTGTAGGTTCACATTGCATAGCTGATGCCCCGGAGATCAGACAAACAAATTGGTTCTTACATCATGTAGCCATTTTACTTTATAAACCCCGCATTCACTTTCATACTTTTTCTAATTATGTTTTTTTTGGTTTCACTTTTTTCCTTTATCTTTTATGAGAAATTTCTCCACCTCTATGAGTTTTTAAATAAATTTATTTTTTAAAAATAAATAATAATATTTTGAATCCATTATCAATGTATTATAATATGTCAAATATTCGTACGAAGCCGACTTACTTTCAAATAAAAACTATATTACTTTAAAATGAATAATATAATGAAAAATGATATTGTTAAAGAGAATAAAAACTAATATATTAGTGGATTAATAAAAACTAATCCATATTAAAATAATATGGATTTAATAAAGCCATAAATTATATTTTTAAGTAAACAATAATTTTTTTATTTATTTCTATTCACTTTTTTCATATAATGTTGAACTACACCCTTTTTAAGTATATAATGTTGAACTACACCCTTTTTTCAAAGATTCCAATTTGGGATCTCTCTTAACTACGCCTCATCCCTTTATCGCTTGAAACAAGCCTTGAAAGGCTATAACTCACTACTCCTCATGTATTCTCTCTTACAATCCTCTCCGGTTCTCATTTTCTAAGTTGTTGCGTTCTTGGAATTGTGCAGTTTCAGTTCTTCAAAAAAATGGGTGAACAAATCCCATTCAACGCCATAGCTAACGTTTTATTCAAGTTAGGTCCTTATTATTGAAGAAATTAGATCCATTTTTGGTGTCAAAGGAGTCAAAGCTTGAGGAGACACTGGGCACCATCAAAGCTGTACTTGTTGATGCTGAGGAGAAGCAGGAGAAAAGTGAAACCGTAAAAACTTGGGTGAGGAGACTCAAAGATGTTGTGTATAATGCTGATAACTTGTTAGATGATTTTCAGACGCATGGAGGAGTGGCAAGTCAGGTCAGTCACTTCTTCTCATCTTCTCATCTTCAAATCAACTTCTATTTTGTGTTAAGATGAGAAATAAAGTCAAGGATATCACAGAACGGGTAGATACTATTGCAAAAGAAATCCCTCTGCTAATTCTTATTCAACGGTACAATACTGATCATAGAGGAATAAACAGTAGTTGGAGAGATACTCACTCAGATGTATTAACATCTGAAACCGTAGGAAGAGATGAAGAAAAAGAGGAGATCATAAATTTGTTGTTATCATCCAATAATCAAGAAAAAATTTCCATTGTTGCCATTCTTGGTATTGGAGGGTTGGGTAAGACCACCCTTGCCCAGTTGGTTTATAATGATAAGAGAGTGGTACAATGTTTTGAGCCTAGAATATGGGTTTGTGTTTCCGATGACTTTGATGCAAAGTCATTGGGTAAAAAAATCTCAAAAGACTTGTGTCAGGAGGATGTAGAAAGGTTGGAGTTAAATGGGTTAAAGAATCTTCTTCGTGAAGAATTAACTCAAAAGAGATGCTTTCTAGTACTAGACGATGTTTGGAATGAGAGCTATTAAAAATGGGATCAATTGAGAATTTTGTTGATGGTTGTGGGGGAGGGCAGTAAGATTTTAGTGACCACTCGAAATAGTATAGTTGCATCAGTTATGGGAATTAATTCTCGTATCATGTTAAAAGGTTTGGATCAAAATGAATCTTGGGATTTATTTTCAAAAAGAACATTTGAGGGAGAAGATCAGAAAGCGCATCCGGAGCTAGTAGAAATTGGAAAAGAAATTGTGAGTATGTGCAATGGAGTTCCACTTGTCATCAAGACAATAGGAGCAATATTGCGTTCGAAAACCGAAGAAATTGAGTGGTTGTCCATAAAAAATAATGAAAATTTGTTATCACTAGGAGCTGGCCGAAATAATGATCTTTTAACGGTATTGAAGTTAAGCTACAATAATCTACCAACACATTTGAAGCAACGCTTTGCGTATAGTGCATTATTTCCGAAAGATTATGTAATTGAAAAAAGATTGTTGGTGCAATTATGGATGGCGCAAGGCTAGCCATATATTAGATGAGAACGTAGGTGAACAATATTTGAAGGAATTAGTGTCAAAATCGTTGTTGGAGTCATTTGAAAAAGATGCTTACAATAATATACTACGTTACAAAATGCATGATCTTATCCAATACGACCTTAAAAATTCTGTTATAGGATATGAGATTCTCACTGCAGGAAGGAGATCTTGACGGGAGTTCGTCATGTATCATTGTTTAAACCAATGAATCTCAAGTTGAAGGATTTCAAAGTAAAACACATAAGAACTTTTTTAGGCACTACAATGTATGATGAAAATGAATTGATTTAATGTATTAAATCTCCAACTTTTAAACATTTACGAGCATTAAGCCTAAACAGATCTAATTTAACTACGGTGCCAAAAGCTCTAGGTAAATTGAAGTATTTAAGATATCTTGATCTCTCTCAAAATTGGTTTGAGGTACTCCCTAATAGTATCACGAGTTTAAACAAATTGCAAACCTTAAAGCTTGTTAGATGCAACCATTTACAAAGAATTCCTAAAGATATAAGTGAGTTGACAAGTCTTAGGCACTTGGAGAACGGTGGGTGTTGGTCTATGACTCATATGCCATGTGGAATAAGAAAATTGACTTTGCTTCAAAGTCTAAAGTTATTTGTTACTGGAAATGGGAGAGGGGGGCTAAGGGATAATTATGATAAGATTGGTGGATTGAGTGAATTGAAATGGCTCAACAATCTCAGAGGAGAGCTTACGATTGAAGGGCTTCAAAATGGGAGGGATAAGGTAGAATCCAGGGAAGCAAATTTGGGGGAGAAACAACACATTCAGTCATTGAAATTAATGTGGGGGCACTCAAGATCATAAGCTGAGTCAGGTGAAGATGCTGAGTCAGTGCTAGATGGCCTACAGCCACATGGAACCCTAAAGAAGCTCAGTATAGGAGGTTACATAGGAATAAGGTTTCCAAGTTGGATGATGAATGGTGGGTTGATGAGTAGAATGCTCCCTAATCTCACCATTGTTGATTTAGAAAGCTGCTCAAGATGCCAGACTTTGCCATGCTTTGCTTCGCTACCTCACCTCAAGTCTCTCCGCCTCCAATATTTAGAAAACGTGTAATACATGGCGAGTTCATTAGAAGGGTCGTTTTTCCCGTCTCTTGAAAACATCTTTCTTAATGGAATGCCAAAGTTGAAGCGATTGTTGAGAACGTCGGACTTACCAACACACCCACCTCTGTCATTTCCTTGTCTTTCAGCATTAAGGATAAGCTATTGTGATGAGTTTGCATCCTTGGAACTGCATTCATCTCCTCTTCTCTCACAGTTAGATATTGAGTCTTGTTAAATCGCATCCTTGGAATTGCATTCATCTCCTCTTCTTTCTAAATTAGAGATACGGAAATGCCCTAGCCTCACATTCTTACTACTGTTTCAATCACCTTTTCTTTCTACTTTAGCGATATGTATCAGAATGTGGTAAGTTGACATCCTTGCAAGTGTCTTTATTACCTTGTCTTAACACACTACAACTGTTTAATGTGAGAGAAGAGGAACTGCAGCAGTTAATGCTTGTCACTGACTTTCATTGGAGGATCTGTTCATTGGCAAAAATAGATGATCTGGACATCTCTCCCAGGTGAGCTAGTTCCTGACATGGTTAAACTCTTGAGCACCTCTCAATTTACAATTGTTCTGCTTTGGCAACGTTACCAGACTGGCTAGGCAGCCTCACCTCACTTAAAGAGATTGTTATATCTTATTGTGAGAACCTAACAAAAAGATGTCGAAGGGGAACAGGTAAATACTGGCCCAGGATTTCTCATATCTCACATATTAATTTCACCGGTAATGAAGAGTGAATTGATACAGAATGTTATTTCAGGTTCGAAATCCCACAACTTTCGTCCCAGTTCTATTTAATTTTCTTGGTTATAAATATCACTAATAATTTCTTGCTAATTAAAAGTTATCCTTCTATTTTGTGTTTCCAAATTTCTTATGTTAGCTATTTTATAGCATATGGAATTATTGTAAATTCAATTTAAAAAGGGATAGCGGTGTGGTTGAAGGGATCGTCGCTCACATTTCTCGAAGAATCAAACCGCGAATAGAGGGGTGACTTCCGAAACACATGCTGACAAGAGACGAGTAAACTATAAGCAATCATGACCCTAAGTAGCCTCATGGAAGAAATTTCCTTTTTCCAAATAAAAAAAGGTTCTTTTTCCTTTCTCCAAGCCAAAAGGGGTTGTTTTGGAAAGTGAAAATATATTCTTTTCGAAAAGGAAAGAAGATGATCCTAGGTAGCTTGGAGAAGAGGACGGATAATTATTTTTTGGTGGTATAGTATTTTGCGATGGAGGAAAGACAAAGGCGGGAGGTTTGAACTTGAAAATGGCGGGAACTATCTCTTGGGGAATCAATAGTTGTTTTCTCATTTGATCCAATTTGGCTCGTTCTTGCCGTTGGAACTATACATCATGGCCCGATAACTGAACTTTGGGTCTCATGGTTGGAAATAAGCCTAAAAGAATATTTTTTGGGGCTTTAATACATACAATATGACTCTCGGGCCACAATGTATACAGAGGGCAATTGTTAGCACCCAAATTAAAATTTGGCCTGATCTAGTATTGGGTTAGGCTAAGGCCAAGCCCATGAGTAAAAGTCCAGATAAAAGAGGCTTAGATCCATTTGAGTAAGCCCAAATAAAAGCCTAGGGGTATTTCTAAAAAATTTTAAATTTTTTGGAAGTCAAACAAAGTTTTTTCTCAAATATCAGAAGTAGCAGAAAGGTAAGGTGGTTATTTGCAGACGTGAAATTTCCTTAAGGAACAAGCCTCTCTAATGGAGACATGAAACTTCCTTGAGGAACAAGCATTTCTAATGGAGATGTGGATATATAAATTCTTGAGGAACAAACTTTCCTAATGGAAGACGTGGGCAGTCTCTTCGAGAAGTATGGAGAATGGAGAAAATGGAGACTAGTGTAGCAAGTCAAGATGTTCAAGTAAATTAGAACATAACCGAGCATTCAATCAATCAATCGACTCAATGTCAATTTGCTTTAGCAAATCCTAGCTTCTTTTCAATCATCTTTTATCAATTTTAGCATTATATTTCCTAGTTTTAGCCAAGTTTCTATCAATTTCCCAAAGACAAAGTTATTTTTATCTTATTCATAGTGAAATCGTATATTTACTTCAAGAATTCCACACATTCTTAATTCCAAGTTCTATTCAAGTTTTTGTCAAATTTTCAACACAATATTATTTTCATAGTGAAATCCAATGTTTACTTCAACAATTCCAACATTCTATTTCCAAGTTTCATTCAAGTCTGTCAAGGAAATCTAACATTTTTCTTTAGCATTTAATTTCTACAATATTTCCATTTGTACGACATTTTCTACTATGATTCTAAGGAAATGTTAAGGAAACTAGGGAGCCTACATAGTCTGATTAGAAATTTGATCTTACGAGCTATTTTAGTTTGGAAACACTTTAGTTTCCTGGCACGCTCAAGCCAGTAGTTTGTAAGTGCTGCAGGAAAATAAAAAACTCCATCACTACTAAATGAATCCTCTAAGTCAAGTTGATAATGATTAAAATCAGAGAATCCACATAGGAGATAAGCTTGGTTATCAAACTAAAGTTGGAACACAAATAGGTCTTCACTCTAAAGAGGATTGCTTGGTCCTCAAGCCTCCTAATTCCACGCTTGAAGATAATATCAAGAAAAAGAGATAATGTTGGGAATCATAATTAGATAACGATCCAGCTTTATCAAGAGTTCCAAAACTGAATTTCAAAAGTTATTATTCAGATTTTGGAAGAGACTCATCACATATTGTAGAACAGATCTTGACAAAGAACGAGAGCAGTTCAAATGTGTTGAAGAGTGCGGAGTGCAAATACTCTCTGAGGTATTGCATGTTAAAAGCCTTTCACCTTCTATGAAAGATGATTTGTTTTATTTTTCACTTTATGTTGATTTGATGTATGAGGGTAGTATGTGCGATGTTGTAGAGATGGGAATGAAGGGATTCATTCTAAATTTCACTGGGAGTAATTAGGTTGAAGGGCCTTGGTTTGAGGGGGGAGATCTCAACCATATAAGACTAATTGTACTTGTTTCATAATAGTAGAAATCCTTATATCTAAGCACAATCCCACGAATGTAGGCATGAGAAAACCGTGTAACCTCGCGGATTTGTCTATTGGCAAAATAAATGATTTGAAATCTTCCTTAATGAAGCCAAGCTCAACATGCTAAACTCGAGCACCTCCTCATTTACAATTGTTCTCGCTTGGCAACGTTACGTGACCGGCTAGGCAGCCTCACCTCACTTAAAAGAGATTGTTATATCTCATTGTGAGCACCTAACAAAAGATGTCGTATGTAGTGAATACTGCCCAGATTGCCTGAAGTATCTCACATATTAATATCAACGGTAATTGTGAGTACCATGATCTCTAGGATCCGTTACTCGATGGGCCCAGGGTTCGCTAGGCCTGTGTGGTGAAGCGGCCCGACCCTGCTCATCTCATCAAGACCAAGCAGACACTATTCAGACGAGAGAATCTATGGAGGCCGATTGGGAAAGCTGGGATAAACTCTTCCATGGCTTGTTCGGCTTGCCCGGCACATGCAGACTTGAATCTCAGTGGCGTCCACCCGTATGGGAATTCTATCTCATATGAGAATTATGTTTCGAATAAGCACATAGAAGCGGAAAATCCGCAAAAGAAATCTTATCAGCGAATTACCGGCTTTCCGTCCCACCTCCTCGGAGAATGAATTGATGAGTGCTAAAACCTCATATTATACCGCGTGGTTTTTCATTTCAAACGTTTATTTATAGTTAATTTCATAGTTTTTGTGGCTAGACTCCTGAATTGTGTTTGGTGTGGATGCGGGTGCATTAGACAAAAGCGGTGTTGGAAACAATTTTGGAGCATGAGAGGCATTGCATGAAGGGTGCAGAGCATTAGCGGTACGTCAGACGTTGGGGTGACTCTTTGTCTCCAGTCGACAAGCGACAGCGTCGCGTGACGTCTCAACGTCGCGACGTCAGTGCGAGTTCTGCTTTCTCAGCATTAAAAGCAAATGGAGGCGCGGATTTGGAGGCATCGGGGAATAGTACGAGTCAGGGCACGGAAATCAGAGCAGGAGTGACAGGATCTCGAAGAAGAGCCCGTGATTTGTATTTTCCTCTATTTTGGATATTAGACTTGATGTTTATGATATCGCATATTGATTTTTTCTCAATTATTATGTTCTAGATCTATACCTAGGGTGCGGTTGAACCCTGTCATATTTTCATGGATTAAAGATCAGTAATTTATATTATTCATTTGTTTATAATTATTTGGATCTTGCTTTATATCTATAATTCATTTTATATGGTAATTAATACAGCTGACATTAGCATAATCATCTTGGACATCGAGATTCGAGAGATGAGGATGTCGGGGATCTACGATCATGACCTTGATTGATTCGTTTAATAGAGATATTAGATCTGGAGGTGGCATTTGAGAATTAGAACATTTAAGCGTTTCGAATCTTAGAGTTGGGGTAGAGATACACTGACTCTATTGCGAAATAGGCGGATATGCCTCGAGAGGATATCACGTAAGTAAGATCTCCGCCATCAACAATTTATAAATACATTGAATAATAGCATCTTTAATAAATAATCCATCCCACGAAAGTGACGGGAAACATCACCTAGTCTTGACTTCTGATAATTCATTAAGATCGATAGTTTAGTTGAAATTCACACATTTGATTTCTTTTCTCTGTCGTTTATTCAGATAATATCTAAAAAAGCATCTTTGTATTCAATTCTCCTGTCCTCGTGGATCGATGCTCCATTACTGCTTTGGTACACTACTCTTGCCAGGCAGCCAGCGTGCACTTGCGCACATGGCGTATATTTTACCTACGTTTTTTGGCACATGTCGAGGATTTTGGCGCGTTGCGAGTGCGAGTTTAGATTGATATAGAGAATAAAACAATTAGATGTTACTACGAAATTTTTTGTTTTTTGTTTGTTATTACAAGTCATGGTAATTTGGTATTGTTGTTCAGGTGTGTGATTGCGAGTTAAGTTTCGGTGAGTACATGCGACAAACGGGACGAATTCATTGACACTTGTTTGATCATGAGCCGGAAAGAACTTTACACAGGAATCTTGTGAGACGGGAAGGCCCCAGGCAGATCGAAATTTATGACGCTGGGTGATAATGAAGAGCTGAGGATACGAGCATTGGCTGGCGAGCGAAGAAGCGAAATGGTAATCATGGAAGGAATCGACACCCGGGCGTTTATACGGCGGATGATCATACGTGTTTCTAGAAGTTTGCACTCAGCTACGGTTGTTGAGCTGGCTATCGGGCGACCACCCATTAGACGAAACAACTTGAGTGGAAATCCGGTAACATTACGGATGCTCACGAATATATTGCACTCATGGACTACCCATGAGAACGGGATATGCATCGACTAACTCCAGCGGAAGTGCAACGTCGATCAAGTACAATGGGTTGCGAGGAGGCACTGAGGTTGAGACTTTCCTCTCACTGGGTGATCGGGCGAGCATTGGCTATGAGTCGACCACGGATTCCATTACCTCATGGAGCGATTTAGTGCAAAAATTCTTGATAAAGTTCTTCGCCCCGAAAATTGCCTGACTTGTGCGAGAGATCCCGATACTTTTGGGCAACTAGAGGGAGAGCAGCGAGAGGCATGGGACAGTTTCACGAATTACTAAGAAAGTGCACCAATCACGGGTAGCGGATGGATCTGAAGTCCATTACTTTCTATAATGGTCGAGAGCGACTAGAAGCAGTGGATTGATGCCTCGATTTGGAGGAGCCTTTGATGAAGAAAACCACGGACAGGCTTTGTAAGAGATTACGGAAGATCTGCATGACAATACAAATCCCGGTGGCTAGGGAAGACTACACCGGTAAAAGCCGTAGGTGGCCGCGGATAATGAGGTTCTCACGACAATCGGTGAATCATGTAGCACGGTGACCCAGCGGTTGACTAGGCGAGTCTGGCGAATGCCATACGAGACCCTGACCCATGGGAGTTGTGAGTACGTGGAGGGCGGCCTGATAACGAGTGCGGTCGGGAAACGAAGCGATGGGCGAGGGCCTGGCGATGCGTGTGAGGTTGTCGAGAATCAATCACGGCAACGGACGGTATGAAAACAATTATCGAATCAAATTCGAGGCCCCGGTGGGCAATAATCGAGTCGAGCGGTCGAATGGTCGAGGGGTATGGATGGAGGAATAAGCAGGAACAATATGCCATCGAACTGTAAGCAAGGAACTGCCTCCCCGAGAAAAAGGTGGACTTAGAACAAGCTCTTCGCACGCATGTTAACTCCACTCGCTTTCATGCGAATGTAGACCGGCGCGAATATGCAAAGAAGAAAAACCCGGGGCTTGAATAATCATAAAGACAAATCGAGAAATTTGGAGGTACAAATGGGTCAACGGCAAACTTATCAACGGAAGGCAGCCTAGTTCATTACCAAGCAATTCGTAAGGTAATCTAAGAAGATATGGGAATGAACATGTTAAAGCAGTCATGCTAAGAAGTGGTCAAGAATTGGAGACCATAAAATCCCAGTTATAGAGGAAGTAGAGACTGAGAAAGTCATCCGGAAATCTCGCCAATGAAGAGGCAGATAAGGAAATGTACTTCTAACGAGAAACAAATACAGAGAACACTACCGGCAAAGGCACCACCCGCCCTTACCCACAACGCCTTCCAAAGAAGCATAAGCTGATAAGGCTTCACTAAATTCATGGAAGTGTTTAAAAAGTTACACATCAATAACCCATTTGGCCGATGCTCGGAACAAATGCCCATGATGAAGTTTATGAAAGACATACTGTCTCTCGTAAGAAAGATCATTGATTTTGAAATGCTTAACTTAATCGAGGAATGTAGTGCAATACTCAGAGGAAGCTTTACAAAGCTTAAAGACCCGTGCGCTTCACTCATTCCATGCACCATTGGAAATGCCATCTTGAGAGCTCTTGTGATTCGGGGTGCAAGATTAATCTCACGCTCTTGTCCATTTTAAACTATTGACTGTACGAGGCTCGTCCAACTACGCGTACTACACTTCAGCTTGCCAACAGATCTTTGAAACATCCAAGAGGAGTAATAGAAGATGTCCTCGTGGAAGGTTGATAAGTTTATTCCTTCCCAAAGCAGATTTCATATCAGACCAGATATGGAAGAAGATAAAGAAATACCCATAATCTGGGTGTAACTGCTTCTAGCAATCTAAGCAGTGGCAATGATTGATGTTCAAAGAGGGAGTAACTAAAATTGAGAGTGTGACGACTAAGTCAAGTTCAACGTGTTTGAAGCAAAGGAGGACATCCACAGAGAGCGATACTGGCTTCATGGCGTAGATAGTAGGCTATATATTTGTTCAGCCAAGTGGTCTCATCAATCTTCGAGGCTCAGTCAGTTGGAGAATGATTATGAGAACATGAGTAAAGAGGCAGAGGAATATGTTAAATGGATGGACTCTCTCGTAATCTATCAGAGGAAATACTCGAGTCTCTAGGTGAAGGAGCATAACGCCAAGGCTACCTGTTCGGTGTGGAACAACCAATTCAAAATGGAACAAAACCCCTTACCCAACCATTTGAAGTATGCATACTTTCCCTTGGGGTGTTCTCCACTCTTTACTAAAGATCATCTCAGCATCTTTGACTCGAATTAGGAGGCGAGGAGAAGTTATTGAGGGTCCTTAGAGACCATAAAAATGCGCTTGGGTGGTCTCTAGCCGATTTGAAAGGGATTCGCCCTTCCATGTGCATGCATCGATTTCGCTTCGAAGACGGGCATAACCTTCAATGGAAGCAATGAGGTTGAATCCATCAATGAAAGAGAGGTGGTCCGAAAGGAGGTATTGAAATGGCCGGATACCGGCAATCTATCCTATTTCAGACGCTGCATGGGTTAGTCCAGTTCAAGTGGTACCGAAGAAAGGAGGAACAACAGTCATAAGAACTGAGAACAACATATTACTGCCTTCGCGAACAGTCACCATGTGGAGAATTTGTATTGATTACCGGAAACTGAACAAAGCCACTCGAAAAGATCATTTCCCATTACCGTTTCTAGATCAGATGCTGGATCGATTAGCCGGTCATCAATATTATTGCTTTTTGGATGGATATTCCAGCTATAATCAAATTGCTAAGTGTTCTCGAAGACCGTGAGAAGCACAACATTCACTTGTCCGTATGGGGACATTCGCGCATTCAGCGACGCCTTTTGATTGTGTAATGCGCCCTCGCACTTTCCAACGTATGTATGATGGCCATTTTCCTCCGACATGGCCGAAGACAACCGAGATCTTCATGGACGATTTTTTAGTATCGGGGCGATTCTTTGACAACCGCTGGGAAACCCTGCCAGATCCGCCAGATAGTAAGGTGCGAGGAGACCAATCTTGTGCGACCGAAAGTGCCATTTTATGGTACAAGAGGCATTGTACTGACACCTGATTTCAGCAAGAGGGATAGAGGTCGACAGAGCGAAGATTGAAGCAATTGAAAAGTTACCTCCACCCTCATCAGTAAAAGGAATTAGAAGCTTTTTAGGGCACGCTGGATTTTACAGGCGCTTCATAAAGGATTTCTCTCAGATTGCAAAACCGTTGTCTAACCTTCTGGTCCAAGGGATCCCATTTGAGTTTGATTCGCAGCAGCTGGCATGCATTTTCGTTGTCAAGGATAGTCGATCTCAAATTCCTATTGTCGTGGGCTCCGTGATCGTCTTTTCCTTCGAACTTATGTGTGACGCTGTGTTTCGATTTTGCGATCGGGGCGTTGCCGGGCAAACGAGAAAATTTTTCAAGTAATCTACTATGCCAATGTAATCTTGAATGATGCTCGCCAAATTACGCCTACTACGTGAGAAAGAACTTCGCTATCAGTTTTCGCTTTGACAAATTCAGGCCTTATCTGATTGGTAACAAGGTAGTAGTCCACACTGATCACTCTGCCATTAAATACTTGATGACTAAGAAAGACGCCAAACCTCAATTAATCCGATGGGTTCTTTTGCTGCAAGAATTTGATGTTGAGATTAAAGACAAGAAAGGCACCGAGAACCCAGCGCGCATCATCTTTCACGATCGAAGTGGGGCAAGTGATGATGTTCAAGTGAATGACGACTTCCGTATGAGAAACTCTTAGCTATCGAGGACAAGAGGCGCCTACGGTTTGCAGATTATGTGAATTATTTGGTGCCCAAGGTAATCCCTCCGGAATTTAACTATCAACAGAAAAAGAGGTTTTTCGCCCACTTGAAACACTACTATTGGGAGGAGCCAATCCTCTGGGCTGCATATCATACCGACTGTGATTCGAGATGTGTGCCCGAGGATGAAATGAACAGTGTTTTAAACCATTGCCACACTTTACCCTGCGGTGGACATTCGTGGCCAACCAACACAGCACTAAAGTTCTCCAAACAGTTTCTAACGTCTACCTTATTTAAAGATGCTCATCACTTCGTATCCACTTGTGACAAATGTCAACGAATGGGAGGTATTTCTAAAATGGACGAACCGCCCATGCACCCCATTCTGGAAGTAGAGCTATTTGACTTATGGGGGCTAGATTTCATGGGACCATTTCCTCCATCTTACAACAACCTGTATATTCTACTGGCAGTAGACTATGTCTCGAAGTGGGTAGAAGCCATTCCGACCCGCACCAACGATGCCAAGGTCGTGGCTCAATTTCTTCGCAGCCACATATTCTCAATGATTTGAACCCCTGCACCGATCACGTATAACGGTACTCATTTCACAAGGTGATCGACAAGGTTTTACAAAAGTATTGGGTGCGCTATCTCACACATCTCGTATATCACCCTCGCAATGAATGGGCCAGCAGAGGTGTCAAATCGAGAAATTAAGTCTTATTCTTGAGAAGATACCAACAGCTCCCTAAACAAGGATTGGTCTAAAAGACCTAAGATGCACTCGCATACCGCACGCGCTTAAACTCCTTTGGGAATGTCGCCGCTCGCACTCGTATGGCAAGGTACACATCATCCAGTTGAATTGGAGCATCGGGCTCACCGGGTAACTCCTACAGCTTGAATATGGACAAGACTAGCCGGGTGAGAAGCGACCGCTACAAATTGAACTGTATGAATTCGTAAACGTAAGCTTATGAAAAATGCCCGATGCATAAGGAAAAAGACAAAAGCCCGCATGATAAACACATCACCGTGAAGGAATTCACTAAGCAGTGACAGCAAGTTCTATTGTTTTAATTCCCGCCTAAAACTCTTCCCCGAAAATTGAAGTCTAGGGATGGTCCTGCCTTCTAATAGCTACCAAAGTCTTTCACACGGGGCGAAAGGTAGGTCAGCTCCATCCCGAGAAAGGCACATTCATTAGCCACCACCTAATCTGAAGCCGTATTTTTGTGTGAGAGTTCCACGAGGAAAGCAGATCATTCCTTTGATCATGAGATCGCATTTAAGTACCGTAGTTATACCATACGAGCTCGGTCCCCGAGCACACAGATTCGTGGCCGCCGAGCTAACGACATTAAACATAGCGCTTCGGGAGGCAACCTAAGTTTTTTGAGTGACATTTTATTGTTTGTTTTCGCTGATATTGGTTTACCGGTTTGTCCGTAATCTGTTTCTTCTTGGTTGTTTACTCGTGACTCGCGAACGTTGTGCATCGGGAGGATCCGCGAGCGCAGAGCATTACAAGTCCAGAGTGTCACATTTACAAGAGGGGAGGGTCTCGTAAACCAGGGCTACTTAATGTGCAAATTTTTAGAAGCCTTCTCTGTAACGTCGCGACGTTGGGTCGCAACGTCGCGACGTTCCAACGTCGCGACGTTTCAACGTCGCGACGTCAATTTTACCCTTCTCTGGAACGTCGCGACGTAGATTTCCAACTTCGCGACGTTGATTTTGAGTGTCTCTGGAACGTCGCGACGTGGATTTCCAACATCGCGACGTTGATTTTTTTTACCCTCTAGAACGTCGCGACGTGAGATTCCGACGCCGACGCTGATTATTAGCGCCTCTCGTCACGTCAGCGACGCGTTGATACCCAACGTCGCGACGTTGTTTAGTAACACTCTCTGGAACGTCGCGACGTTGCCCTGAACGTCGCGACGTTGGCATAATCCTTCTCTGTAACGTCGCGACGTTGCCCCGAACGTCGCGACGTTGCCCTGTTTTAAGACCAAACACTGCCCATTTTTGCTCTTCTCACCCTATAACAACTCTGCAGGAACCCTAGCCTCCTCCTTCCCACCACCGCACTGTTCCTTGCCGGAGCTCCCTATCACACCGGTCGGAGGCTCGTATATTGCCCTCCGACTTTCTCTTGGCACACCACCGTCACCATCACCCACCGGTCCACTGTCCCCACCACACTCACCCTACATTCACTTAGCTCTCGCACTGGGTTAGTGAACCACGGTCGGTCTAGGAGTATTTTAGTTCCGCATATAGAGTCGTATTAGGTTTATTTTGGGTGTTTATCCCATTGAAATAATAGTACACTTAGTTAGTTTCATGCTTTTTCCTAGTGCACTCTAGGTGTTTGTAGTGTTGTCTGAAGTCAATCGGGTGAGCCAATTTAGTCATCAGGTTCACCGTCTCGCCTTGTCTGAAAAGAGCTGTTTATTAAGCGGGTCGGCCCAGCAGGACCCGACCCCAAATTATGATGTCACGGCTCTCACACGAGGGCAACCGGACGGCTCTAGCGACCATTTCCAGAAACCGATCGCTTATCAAGGAGAAGGGTTCCACCATCCGACGATCGCTTCCGCAAAACCATAGCGGCTAAGGGATGGCGAGCTTTGTGCCAACCACCTCATCCAGCTGCGATGAGTGTGGTGCGAGAATTCTACGCCAATCTCGCCTCCCACGTCCTTAAGAAAGTCCGAGTGAGGGGAGTATTGGTCGACTTCAGTGCGGAGTCGATCAATAGTTACTATAGTCTAGATCATGTCCCTTCGGAGCCGTTTGATCGGCTTTACGAGCACCCCGACTACCCCTAGGTTATTCGGGTATTGACTAATGGCCGGGGTGAGTGGAAAATTAACAACGAGGGCCATGCAGTCCACTTCAAGGCTAAGCACTGCCTATCCTTGTGGTATGGCATCACTTCATCACGTCACGTCTCGTCCCGACGACGAACGTGTGTGAAGTGACAGCCAAGCGTGCCCTGCTCAACTATGCCATCATACAGGATATACCTTTTGATGTTGGGCAGGTTATAGAGGATGCTATCCTCCATAACCGGGACGCCAAAATGAATCTGGGGCACCCTTTCCTCATCTTTGGCTTATGCAAACGAGCCGGGGTGCCCCTCGACGACAATGAGACGTGGCTACACCCTATTAAAGCCATATCTGTCAAGAGGGACAAACCGGGTGTCCCGCGCCCTCGAGGGGCCTGGGCCGCCCGCCATGAGCCCTGACGAGGACGAGTCCATGACTGTCGTGCCCGGCTGGGACTCTCGGGCGATCCCTCAGGGAGACATTGGGCCACCCGTCCCATCCACCTCCACCACCACCACCCAGCCCATCCACTCCGAGGCAGCCTCTTCCAAATTTCTCTCACCCGACCTCGAGGATCCGTGTTCTCACTTATCAGGCTGACACCCTGGGCAGACTGGGAGGCACAGCCTGCCCACATGATACGGAGGCCCCCGCGGCCGATATGCGGCATCATGGCCGGCCAATCAGGCCACCATTCTTCAGCAGCAGCAGTCCTTGCAGGCCCAGATCGCACAGCTTCTCGCCTATCACCAGCCGCCACCACCACCTCCGCAGTTGATCACCGTGGTTCCCTTTCACCCTACTATTCGCTTATCGCCAGCTGACACTGGGTAATTTGTTTGGGGGGTGTGAGTAGTGATCGAGTTTTGGTTAGATTTGTTTAGTTGTGTTTTTATTTTCGTATTTGTGTAGTTTTTTGTTTCGTTAAAGCATGTTAGTTGTGTTTCAGTTTACTTGTTCAATTTACTTTGATGAGTCATGTGTTAGTTTTTGTTTGCGTGTATGTTAGGTCCTTCTTATACATAGTAGTTTCAGGTGTAGGTAGGTTGTGTATGTGTGCCATGTTGAGAGTCGAAGATCAATTTTGGACTGAATTCACTATTGACATGGAAGAACGGATACATATGATGTTTGATGCCTTAATTAGTCAATAGGCGGGAAGGGGTAGTGAACCAATTCCGGGTAGTCAAGAAACTATTTCTCAATGACACTAATCACACTCACACACCATTGGTCTTTAGGGTATACATAGGTGCCAAGACCACTACTAAAGCCTCGACACACCTTGGGAGTCTCTTAACCACCCAAGTGATGGGACAACTCAAACAAAAAGAGGATCGCGATCGAGCCCCCAACTAAAAAAAAATATATATATATATATATATATATATATATATATATATATATATATATATATATATATATATATATATATATATATATATATATAGGCTTGTGAAGAAGAATAAGTGGATAATCCAATCTAATCCTGCACAACCCGAGGGGCCTTTCAAAGCCTAATTCCTAAGCCAACCGGGCCGGGAGCTTCTCGACTTCACCGCCCGCTACATGGGACGTAAGATGGACTTCTCATTTCCACAACTCTAGGCCTTGAGCTCGTTGAGTGTTCGGGGTGAAGTTTGAAGGAAATTTAATGCCTGGTGCCCTTAACCAACTGGTGGTGGGGAGTCGTCAATGGATCCCCGCTACAGAACACTCATCTAAAACTTCGCACCAGTCTTCTTCAATTTTTAGGTATTTAGAAATAATTAGATATTTTGGTATGAATAAAAGGGTGCGTTCTTATTTCTTTTCTTCTTTCTTAGTTAGCTTCTTCCAATAAGGTGTGTGAGCTGAGCTTGTTTGGGGTGTCGAACTAGGTATACGCTTGCAGGTCATTCATTCGACGCACATAGGGTCCTTGGGAAAGGTTATTGAATACCTTGGAATTTGAGGCACTAGTCACTTTTACCTATTCCAACCGAGTTTTTCCGAAAGTCAAACACCTGTATGCATCCTATGAACTTCAAACAAAAACAACAGCAAAGGTGAGCTTCTCTGGCCCAATTTGATCCTCCACTTATCAAAGACGTGCATCACTACTCTCGTGAGCAACCGTAGCATAGAAAGTGTGTGTTAAGTTTAGAGTCGCTCTTCTGCTCGGGGGACAAGCAAGAAACTAAGTTTGGGGGGGTGTGATGAGCTCAAAACACTCATATTATACCGCCGGTTTTTCATTTTCACATTATTTTATAGTTAATTCATATAGTTTTTCGTGGCTAGACTTTAATTGGTGTTTGGTGTGGATTTGTGTGCATTGAGCAAAAGGCAAATTGGAAGCAATTTTGGAGCATAAGGAGGCATTGCATGAAGAGGTCTAGAACGTCGCGAAGTCCCAACGTCATGACGTCCCTACGTCGTGAAGTCCCAACGTCGCGACTTTGGGTCAACTACTGTGCAAGTCAACAAGCGGCAACGTCGCGACGTCTCAACGTCGCGACGTCTCAACGTCGCTACGTCAGTGCGAGTTATGCTTTCTCAGCATTAAAAGCAAATGGAGGCGCAGATTTGGAGGCATCGAGGAATAGTACGAGTCAGGGCACGGAAATCAGAGCAGGAGTGACAGGATCTCGAAGAAGAGCCCATGATTTGTATTTTCCTCTATTTTGGATATTAGACTTGATGTTTATGATATCGCATATTGATTTTTTCTCAGTTATTATGTTCTAGATCTATACCTAGGGTGCGGTTGAACCCTGTCATATTTTCATGGATTAAAGATCAGTAATTTATATTATTCATTTGTTTATAAACTGTTTGGATCTGCTTTATATCTATAATTCATTTATATGGTAGTGTCTGGCCAACATTAGCATAATCATACTGGACATCTGAGATTCGAGAGATGAGGATATTCAAAGGATCCGAGCAAAGAGCCTTCTGCTGGATTCAAGTTAATAGAGATATCTCGATCCTAGAGGTGGCATTCGAGGGTAACATTTAAGCCGCTTTCGAATACCGAGTCAGTGCAGATACACCTCAACTCTATTCGCGAAATAGGAAGTGATAAGTACCGAGAGAGGATGGTCTCAAGTAAGAGATCTCCTCGCCATCAACAATTTATAAAATACATTGAATAATAGCATCTTTAATAAATAATCCATCGAAAGTGACAGGGGGAAACATCACCCTAGTATTCAACAATACACACTGATTCATTAAGATCAATAGTTTAGTTGAAATTCACACATTTGATTTCTTTCTCACAATACGCGATTCAGATAATATCTAAAAGCACATCTTTGTATTCAATTCCGCCTCGCCCCCGTGGATCGACATCCGTGACCTTTGGTACACTATATTACTCGCGACGCGTGACTACGCGACATAGGCGTATATTTTACACACCACGCTTTTGGCTCACACAACTCGAAAAGGAAGCCAATCCCCAATAAGGAAGAACTAGTCATCGATAAGGAAAAGAAGATTTCCTCCCTTAAATTAGGAGGAGATAGAATTCTACCCCAAGAAGGAAGGAGGAGATTTTGTGAACCAAACCTTATAAGTTGGAAAGATCCCCCACTGAGGAAGGTATGTACTTCCAACTCTGCCTATTCTCTTCTCCATTTCCATAATTTTGCTAACTTAATCATTGGAGAGGTGGCCAACCCAATACCGCCGGAGCACCCTTTTTTGCTAGTTCACATTGCACTGCTGATGCTTAGAGAAACTGACGATCAAGATCCCTACAACTTGACTCTCAGGGGATCCGAAGATTAAAGTCCCATCAATTGGCACCGTCTGTGGGAAGTGAAAAAAAAAAATCTCGGCGAAGGGCTATAAGGGCTTGGCTTCAATGATTCTCTAGCAACCCCCCGTTACCTAGAACACTTTCGACTCCCCCTTCCACATCCGATCTACCCGAAGCAGTTGCAATGTCGAAGAATCCGATGCATCAAACACCTGAAGATCAATTCCTCCATTGGCATCAAGATGGAGAGAAAGCGGGAGGAGCAGGCGAGGTAGATGCAGGAGTTATAGGCTCAAGCTTAACGGTTGCAATGTGAGAATGATAAGTTGAGGTCCCAGATAGAAAAAAGCCTCGACCTTGGAAAGTATGTACAAAGTGGCGATTGTGTTGAACATATTGTAGTCCTAATAAAGGCAAAAATCCCATTGTTTCCAACAATGAGGCCCCAGCAGATGATGAGTTGTCCTCCGAGAGGTCCCCATCCATGAGTCCCCTACCAGGAAGGATTACTCAAGGCAGCACAAGGGCTAAATGGAAAAGGAAGCATTCGCACCGCCCTACCTTCAATAACGCCGTCAGTGGCGCTTCTCGCCAAGCTAGGGAGCAGGCGGACATGAGGTAGAACCAAACGCCTCAAGCCCCCCGAAACTTATCAGTGTTACTCGACGGCATGATGTCGCCAATGCATCCTGCCTTCGGTGCAAGGCCTACATTCTATGCATAGCCTACAACCCTGATTCGGGGGCCCCACGACATGCTCTCTTCGCCCCTAAGGTAACACATCCTTAATTACGAGCCACCCCGAAGGTTCTACATACCAACTTTTGCTATGTTCGATGGTTCTAATGACCCTTATGATCACATGCTCCATTACAACCAAGCAATGACTTTGAACGCCGACAATGACTCTGAGGTGGCTAAACTCCTTCTCATATTCAGCCATAGACAGATTCCTCTACCTTAAATTCAAGAACTGCTCCCACTTAGCTTCCTTATACGAATCTGTAACATAATTTTACCGAAATTCTTGAACAAAGAAATCCCAAGGCATCGGGTCTGGCATATGTGGACGCCTTAAGACAAGCTTCCACCAATCATAGGCCCCACTTTGCAAAAGTGAGACCGCACATGAGACCCTCTACTCAGGAGGACATTTTAATTCCTCCAAAATCCACTTAAGCTTCTCTAGCCAGTAATTAACCTTTTCAGATTCTTCCAAACTCGTTCCATGGAACTCCTCCACTCCATGTCTTCTTACCGAATCAATCGGAACTTTCGTGGCTGTCAAATGCTCTAAAACCCGAGCCATATCATGAGAAATCTTTAACAATGCTTCCGTTGGCTCGGAAAGCATATCATGGTCACTTTTGATAGATTCCAAAGGATCAGAGGCTAAGGGATCTGGTTCTCTTGGATTAACACTTTTAGCAACCTCTTCAACAGGTTCTGTGTGGTCGATCCATCCTATCTCGTAAAAATGATTATCTCGTATTAGGCCAACACAATACTATACACATACACTTCTAACTTATGAACTATTCAAGAAACGCCTAAACGTAGGCTCTGATACCACTAAATTGTAACTCCCCTACCCCATAACTATGGCAAGTAAGGGGACGCCACACAAAGCTGAGGCTTGTAAACCTGCCTTTGGCAAATAATTGAGAACAACTCAAGCAAAAAGTCAAAAATGACATAATCATACTTCAAAAGTCTTAATTATAAAAATTTAAGACTACAAAATATATAACCAAGTAAAACTACCACCATAGTGGTGTTTAAAAAGTCATGTATGCTTGAGTCTTAAAAAAAAAAATACTTGCATTAATACAAGTTTCACTATAACAAAAAAATATTACACAACCACTTCTATTACAAAAAGAATAGGATCCTACAAAGGAGGATCCTAAGGCTGTGTTGGCCTTGACGAACGCAGGATGTCCTTGACAACTTCTTCAGCACCTACATGGATTAAACACCCATGCTAAGCTTATAGCTTATTAAGGAAAATACATAAAAACAAAACCACTTATAACTATTCTCAAATACAGTAAACAAGCATGCAATATTATTTCAAGTAATTACATTTAACCATTTTCATGCTTATCGGGTTCATAAATATATATCTATATATATATATATATATATACACACACATACACACATGTACGTATCCTTTACAGGTCATCATATTCATCTCTCTCATAGGAACACATATCATACAGTTCGGAACATAAGGTACTCGAGGGTACAGTACAATATGATATAGAAGTATGCTGATGCATCATAAATTCTTATTTTCATAAGCATATTGGTCCTTATTCATGTACTTTTCATATAAATGTTTGTTTGCATAGACCAGTAAGAATGAATAGCAGGTACACATACAGTAAGTACCTGTAGGTATAGTACAATACAGGAGTGCAGAAACATTGAACAAGAGTGCCATAGCATTAATCAGGAGTGCCAAAGCACTAATCAGGAGTACCGAAACACTAAACCCTATTTATTCACTATCCGATCTTAAGCAGGCATACAATTATATGTGATTCAAAACATTTTATTGAGGTCTAACCTCATTCATATTATTTTCCAAGTCAATTCTTGTGACCGTAATTTCTTCATACATATCAACATGTTCAAATCATAACTATCATGCATTAACAATGTATTTTTGACAAAGAGGTCAAATTATGGGAAATGTTCTTCCCACCCAAAGATAAAATTTTCACCTTCACTTGCACAATTTTCTAGGTATAAATGAGACATTTTACCCAAACTTCTTTCATGAAAGTTGTAATTCAATGAGTCTATTTTCAGTAGAAATTGGAATCATCTCATTAGGATCATTATAACTTAACTTATGGCCAAAATACAAAACCTACCCATGTTAAGAAATCAAAACCAGTATCTTCACTTCAGTCTCAAAAACAGGGGACTTAAGGTTAGAATTGCTTCTCGGTACCTTCTAGATCTTTGTAGACCTCTTAGGGTTCTTTTCCAACTAGAATCGTTCAATTTGGAGGTCAAGAAGCCATGTTATGGCCAGTACAAGAAAACGAGTTCTAGGGAAATTTTGACAGCACTTCTCCTATAGTTCTATCATATCCATTTTACAAAAAATGGTCCTTAGCAAAGGACACTCCCAACACAATTTTGCAATACTTTCTTCATGAAAGCCATGTAATTTCCAGAAGTCTAGATTACACAAAAATTTGAAATACTCAATTTGGATGAGTAAAAGTCAACTTAGGACCCAAAGACCAAGACTATACTAAAATCAGAGAATAAACCCATAAGCTTACCTTTAAGCTTAGATTCGGGTTCTAGAATTTGTTGGGCACCATAAGGCCAAATTTGATTACCCTTTCTTCTTAGGAGTTATTCTACGAGAAGTCTAGATTACACAAAAATTGGAATCACTCAATTTGGAGGTCTAATGGCCAAGTTATGGTCAGAAAAAGAGCAAGGGTAGGAAAAAAACGATAAAGACCTCCGACCCATACAAAACTTAACTTATTTTTCACACCAAACTCTTCCATTGAGGATCCAAAACAAAAGCACAACACAAAAAAACACAAAATAGAATAAGGAAATCCCAAACCTTTACTAAACTTCAAACCTTAAATCAAAATATACCTATAGATGGAGGAAATTAGGATTTTCCTAACCTTAAAGCTTCAAAGCTTTCCTTTTAAATTTTTCTCTCCTCTTCTTCTTCTTCATCCTCTTCCTTTCTTCTCCCCTTTTTTCCTTTTTCTTCCAACCATGCCCTAGCCTCCCTTAAAGCCAAAATGAGAACTCCTGTTCTATGAGACAAAATGTGGTCTTATCCCTTTTTGTTATAAGGCCATGTTTAGCAAAAATCTCATTTTTGGCTTAAGTTTTTCCCTTTTTCTATTTAGTGCTCAAAGTTCATTATATTTGTAAATCACTTATCATTATTCCATAATAACATATAATCTTCTTACATAATGTCCTTTGAGTCCTTATTTTGTAATTAACCATTATACCCTTGACTCTTGGATAAATTATGGGTTTATCATTTTTCACTCTTAGCACTTAAATTCCCGAAAAAAACAAGTTTTACTTTTATTATACCTCTAAACTGTAATAAACTACTATGATATATTTTCGGGTGTTACAATTCCCTCTCCCTTAAAGAATTTTGTCATCAAAATTCATACCTGAATCAAAAAGTTGCGAGTACTGTGCCCTCATAGTCGCTTTTGGCTCCCAAGTAGCTTCCTCCCTGCCATGGTGTTGCCAGAGCACTTTCACCAACGGTACTTGTTTATTTTGCAAATGCTTCACTTCACGAGCCAGAATAGCCTTTGGTTCTTCATCATACGAAAAATCCTATTGCACTTATACTTCTTATACTGGCAGGATATGCGATTCATCTGAACGGTATTTCCGAAGCATAGACACATGGAACACATCATGTAACTTGGCTAATTCTAGAGGGAGTGCCAATCGATAGGCCACTGGTCAAATTCTTTCTAAAATCTCATATGGGCCAATGAATCTTAGACTCGGCTTCCCTCTCTTTCCAAATCTGAGTATCTTCCTCCACGATGATACTTTCAAGAATACTTTGTCACCGACTTCATATACAATATCGTTTCTTTTCAAATCAGCATAAGACTTCTGTTGGTCACTTACAGCTTTTAACCTTTGCTGAATAACTCGAACTTTATCCTCTGTATCTTTCACTATGTCTGGACCAATCACTTTATGCTCATTCAACTCCGTCCAACAAACGAGAGTTCTACATCTTTGGCTATATAAGGCTTCATACAATGCCATGGCAATACTTGCCTGATAACTTTTGTTATAGGCAAATTCCATCAATGGAATATACCTATCCCAACTTCCAGGAAATTCCATTACACATCCCCGAAGCATATCTTCGAGCACTTGAATCAACCTCTCGGACTGTCCATCTGTCTATGGGTGGAATGTTGTACTGAAATTAAGCTGAGTTCCCAAGGCTAACTGTAATCCCTTCCAAAACCTCGATGTAAATCGTAGATCTCTATTCGACACAATGGACAACGACATACCATGCAATCACACAATCTCATCCACATATAACTCAGCTAGTCGATCCATAAAATAGTTAATCCTAACTGGTACAAAATGGGCTAACTTTGTTAGCCTATCAACTATAAGCCATACTGAATCATGCTTCTTTTGCATGAGAGGAAGACCAAACACAAAATCCATAGCAATATTGTCCCACTTCCACTGTGGAACTGGAATGGGGTTTAATAACCTAGACGGTACTTGATGTTCATCTTTCACTTGTTGATATGTCAAACATTTGGACACAAACTCTATCACATCTCTTTTCATTCCTCATCACCAATAATACTGTTTCAAATCCTAGTACATCTTGGTACCTCCAGGATGCATGGTGAATACTGTATTATGGACTTCATATAACAACTTATTTTTCACTTCCTTATCATCTATAACACATAATCTGTTATTATAAAACACTTCCCCATTTTCCTTTTCTGAATAGTCAGTCTTAACTCCCTCTTTGACCAACTATACCTTTTTCTGCAATTCAACATCATCCTTTTGGGCATCAACTATCATTTGCTTCAAAAGAGGTTGAGCATATAATTGAGCTAATAGCACTCCATCTAGCGTTATTCTCCATCTACTGAACTGCAATGTTAAAGTCGGCACCGTCTTTCTACTTAAGGCATCTGCCACCACATTAGTTTTTCTTGGGTGGTAATCTATGATGCAATCATAATCTTTAAACAATTCTAAACAATCGATTATCGTCTCAAATTGCCCTTCCTGTGTCAACAAATACTTGAGACTTTTAGGATCTCAGATAAATTCCCGTGATTTTCACCATATAAGTACTGTCGTCATATCTTCAAAGTGAATACTACCGCAGCCAATTCCAAATCATGTGTAGGATAATTCTGTTCATGTGGCTTCAACTGTCTGGATGCATATGCCATTACTTTGCCCAAGGTAGGCTATGTTAATACTGGTGCTTTAACCAACATTTCCTTCAACTGCTCAAAACTATCTTGACATTTATCTCTCCACTCAAACTTTACTTCATTTCTAAGTAATTTGGTGAGTGGAGAAGCTATGACAGAGAATCCCTTCACAAATCTTCTATAATATCCTGCTAGGCCTAAGAAACTTCTCACTTCGGTCACATTTCGGGGCAGTTTCCAATTCACCACAGCTTCAATCTTAGCAGGATCAACTCTTATACCCTCTACAGCTATAATATGGCCTAGGAATGAAACTTCCTTTAGCCAAAAATCGCACTTGCTAAGCTTGACATACAACTTCTTTTCTCTCAAAGTCTATAGAACTATTTGTAGATGCTGCTCATGCTCATGCTCATCTCTGGAATATACCAATATATCATCAATAAACACCACCACAAACTGGTCTAAATAGGGTCGAAACACCCTATTCATCAAATCCATGAATGCCGTCGGTGCATTAGTTAACCCAAATGGCATTACTAAAAACTCATAATGGCCATATCGGGTCCTAAATGATGTCTTCGGAATGTCAACATCTTTTACTCGCAATTGATAGTACCATGATCGTAGGTCTATCTTAGAGAAGACACCTGCTCCTTTAACTAATCAAATAGATCTTCAATTCTTGGCAACGGGTACTTGTTTTTCACTGTCACCTTATTGATTTGCTGATAATCAATGCACATCCGTAGAGTGCCATCTTTCTTTTTCACGAACAAAACAGGTGCACCCAATAGAGAAACACTAGGTCAGATCAACCCTTTATCCAAAAGCTCTTATAGTTGAATCTTTAGCTCTTTCAACTCAATTGGAGCCATCCTATATGGTGCTCTGGAAATAGAGTTGTTCCCGGTAAAATCTCAATAGATAAATCCACCTCTCTTTCAAGGGGAATACCCGCCAACTCTTCAGGAAATACATCCGAAAATTCTCTTACTATCATAATATTTTCCAATTATATTTGACCTCTTTTAGAGTCAAGAACCAAAGCCAAAAAGGTCTCACATCCTTTTCTCAAAAATCGTCAGGCTTGTATAATTGAAATAACATTGAACAATAGGCCAGCTCGAATACCATACACTCTCACTTCCGTCTAGTCAGAACATTTAAGCACTACCGATCTCTTATCACAATAAACTATGACCCGATGCTTAGACAACCAATCCATCCCTAATATCAAATCAAACTCACGGAAAGGCAAAGCAATCATGTCAGCGAGAAACTCTCTATCATTAATCACTATTGGGCAATTCTTATATGCTTTATTAACATTAGCACTATACCCCAAGGGATTGGTCACATGCATATCATATGGTAATTGCTCTATTGATGGCATTCCATCAAACACATGCTCGGTATAGATATACAAATGAGTAGAGCTAGGGTCTATCAAAGCATACATCTCAATATCATAAAGAGAAAAAATACCCGCTATAACTTCAAGAGCATCTTGATCCTCATGAGCTTTCATAGTTTATGCTCATGCTCGGACAAGTATAGAAGAAATAAATGGGCATCCCTACGCCTCCTCGATACAATACTGCCCCTGGTCGCGACACACCCGACCTCCGCCTCAATCACGAATCAACGGAGGTGCCAATATCTCCACTCCACGACCGCCCTCGAGGATTCCTAGCATCTCCTAATTCCCTCGACCAAGAAATTCATTCATACTTCCACATCCGGGCACCTCCAGTCACCCTTCTCAGAACACCACGCCACTTCAGGGTAACGAGGGCATTCCCGGGTTTTCTCCTTTCGTCTCTCGGTGACATGCCTCTACTAGAACTAGGCGTTGCTATATGCCCATGTCTTCTTCCCCTACCAATAGAACTATACATTGATTTAGCTTGACTGTCTCTAGCTCTTTTACTTGAGGAGGAGTCTTCCCTCAAAAACTTTCTCTTCTAAAACCTCTTCTTATTGCTTACTTAAGACTTTTCCACTTTCATAACTGCCTGCACCAGCTAATAGAAATTCACCTATTGTAAAGACGTAACAGGTGCAAGATACTTGTTTATGGATTCATTTAATCCATCTTCAAACTACCTACACCGGAACGCTTTGGTGAGGACTGCTTCCAGCGCATACTTACTGAGGTGGCTAAACTCCTTCTCATATTCGCCCACAGATAGATTCCTCTGCCTAAAATTCAAGAACTGCTTCCACTTAACTTCCTTATACAAATCCGTAACATATTTTGCTCGAAATTCTTGAACAAAGAAATCCTAAGGCATCGGGTCTAGCATATGTGGACTACTTAAGACAAGCTTCCACCAATCATAGGCCCCACTTTACAAAAGTGAGACCGCACATGAGACCCTCTACTCAGGAGGACATTTTAATTCCTCCAAAATCCTCTAAAGCTTCTCTAGCTAGTAATCAGCCTTTTTAGATTCTTCCAAACTTGTTCCATGGAACTCCTCCGCTCCATGTCTTTTTACCGAATCAATCGGAGCTTTCGGGGTGGTTAAAAGCTCTAAAACCCAAGCCATATCGTGAGAAATCTTTAACAACGCTTCAGTTGGCTCGGAAAGCATATCACGGCCACTTCTGATAGATTATGAAGGATCGGAGGCTGAGGGACTTGGTTCTCTTGGATTAACACTTTCAGTAGCCTCTTCAACAGGGTTCTGGGGTTGATCCATCATATTCAAAAAACAAGGACATCCGCATTAGGCCAATACAATACTATACACATACACTTTTAACTTATGAACTATTCAAGAAACGCCTAAACCTAGGCTCTGATACCACTAAATTGTAACACCCCTACCCCATAACTATGGCAAGTGAGGGGACGCCACATAAAGCTGAGACCTGTAAACCTGCCTTTAGCAAATAATTAAGAACAACTCAAGAAAAAAGTAAAAAATGACATAATCATACTTCAAAATTCTGAATTATAAAAATTCAAGACTACAAAATATATATAACTAAGTAAAACTACCACCATAGTGGTGTTTAAAAAATCTTGTACATATGCTTGAGTCTAAAAATAAATTACTTGTATCAATACAAGTTTTACTATAACAAAAAAAATATTACACAACCACTTCTATTACAAAAAGAATAGGATCCTACAAAGGGGGCTCCTAAGGCTTTGTTGGCCTTGACGAATGCGGGATGTCCCTTACAACTTCTTCAGCACCTACATGGATTTAACACCCATGCTAAGCTTATAGCTTAGTGAGGAAAATACATAAAAACAAAACCACTTATAACTATTCTCAAATATAGTAAACAAGCATGCAATATTATTTCAGGTAATTATATTTAACCATTTTCATGCTTATCAGGTTCATAAATAAATAAATAAATAATAAATAAATATATATATATATATATATATATATATATATATATATATATATATATATATATATACACACACACACACACACATGTACATATCCTTTGCAGATCATTATATTCATCTCACACACACACATGTACATATCCTTTGCAGATCATTATATTCATCTCTCGCAGGAGTACATATCTTATAGTTCGAAATAGAAGGTACCTGAGGATACACTACAGTATGATATAGAAGTTTGTTGACGCATCATAAATTCTTATTTTCATAAGCATACTTGTCCTTGTTCATGTACTTTTCATATAAATGTTTGCTTGCATAGACCAGTAAGAATGAATAACAAGTACACGTTACAGTAGGTACAGTAGGTACCTGTAGGTACAGTACAGTACAGGAGTACCGAAGCACTAAACAGGAGCGTCATAGCACTAATCAGGAGTGCCGAAGCACTAAATAAGAGTTCTATAGCACTAATCAAGAGTGCCGAAGCACTAAACCCTATTTATTCACTATCCAGTCTTAAGCAGATATACAATTATATGTGATTCAGAACATTTTACAGAGGTCTAACCTCATTCATATTATTTTCCAAGTCAATTCTTATGACCGTAATTTCTTCATACACATCAACATGTTCAAATCATAACTATCATGCATTAACAATGCATTTTTGCCAAAGAGGTCAAATTATAGGAAATGTTCTTCCCACCCAAAGATAGATTTTTCACCTTCACTTGCACAATTTTTTGGGAACAAACAAGACATATCGTAATTCTATGAGCCTATTTTCAATAGAAATTAGAATCATCTCATTTGGATCATTATGACTTAACTTATGGCCAAAATATAGAACCTAGCCATGTTAAGAAATCAAAACCCGTATCTTCACTTCAGTCTCAAAAATAGGGGACTTAGGTGTAGAATTGCTTCTCGGTACCTTCTAGATCTTTGTAGGTCTACCTCTTAAGGTTCTTCCCCAACTAGAATTATCCAATTTGGAGGTTAGGAGGCCATGTTATGGCCAGTACAAGAAAACGGGTTCTAGGGAAATTTTGATAGCACTTTCCCTATAATTCTATCATATCCATTTTACATAAAATGGTCCTTAGCAAAGGACACTCCCAACACAATTTTGCAACACTCTTTTCATGAAAGCTATTCTCCCAAAAGTCTAGATTACACAAAATTTTGAAATACTCAATTTGGATGAGTAAAACTCAACTTATGACTCAAACACCAAGACTGTACTAAAATCGGAGAATAAACTCAGAAGCTTACCTTTAAGCTAAGATGCGGGTTCCGAATTTACTAGGCACCTTAGGGTCCGAATCTGATTACACTTCCTTCTTGAGAGTTATTCTACAAGAAGTCTAGATTACACAGAAATTTGAATCACTTAATTTGGATGTCTAATGGCCAAGTTATGGTCATAAAATAGCAAGAGTTGAAAAAAAAACGGACAGCACCTCCGACCCATACAAACCTTAACTCGTTTTTCACACAAACTCTTCCATTGAGGATCCAAAACAAAAGCACAACACAAACAAACATAAAATAGAATAAGGAAATCTCAAACCTTAACCAAACTTCAAACCCTAAATCAAAATATACCCATAGATGGAGGAAATTAGGATTTTCCTAACCTTAAAGTTTCAAAGCTTTCCTTTTTAGCTTTTCTTTTCCTTTTTCTCTTCTTCTTCTTTCTTCTTCCTTTCTTCTCCCGTTTTTCTCCCTTCTCATCTTCCAAACTGTGCCCTAACTCTCCCTTAAGCCAAAATGAGATCTCCCTTGTTCTATGAGACAAAATGTGGTCTTATCCATTTTTGTTATAAGGCCATGTTTGGCAAAAATCTCATTTTTGGCTTAAGTTTTTCCCTTTTGCTATTTAGCCCCTCAAAGTTCATTCTATTTGCAAATCACTTATCATTATTTCATAATAGCATATAATCTTCTTACATAATGTCTTTTGAGTCCTTATTTTGTAATTGACCATTATACCCTTGACTCTTGGATAAATTATGGGTTTATCATTTTTCACTCTTAGCACTTAAATTCCGGAAAAAAACAAGTTTTACTTTTATTATACCTCTAAACTGTAATAAACTACTAGGGTATAATTTGGGGTGTTACATGACTTGCCAAATTTCAAATGGCCCGCACCGATCCAGACGAATCCCTCTCAGAGAAACCCATTTCTACAATGAGATTATCACAGAGATCATGAGCACGAGACCAACAAGTGCTGAAGCCTAAAAAATTCCTAATGGAAAGACTAATCAAAGCGGGGCACCTCATAAGATATGTCAAGGAAGTTGACTCGTGGGGTGGAATCTGGGCTAACAACAGACAAAATTACAACCGGCATGGTCGCCCCATCAGAATCTAGACCGGCCATAAATTATATACTGGGAGGCCCGTTTGATGACCAGTACCAATCGAAGCACCAACAGAAAAAGCTCTTGAGAGCGGCCACAGTCAAGGCTTGGGTAAATGCTATCCATATGGGAGGCAGTCGTGAAGAAACCAAGCCGATAGATGACCCCATATCCTTTCCCCCGGTAAACCCGAACAGGGTCATTATGCCCCATTATGATGCACTTGTGCTCACCCTATGTATTAGCGGTTTTAATGTGCACATGGTGCTAATAGATCCTGGCAACACCGTAGACTTATTGTAGCTACCTGCCTTTAACCAGATGAAGCTTTCCTCAGGAATGTTAAACTCAGTCGAGTGAATCCTCTCTAGTTTCAACGGCACAACAACCACGACATTGGGAGACATCATGTTTCCTATACAAGCAGGGCCAGTCACTCAGCAAGTTTTGTTCTCAATCGTCGAAGACTTCGGGCTTTACAATTGCATAGTAGGTGGGACTTGGCTACACTTAATGAAGGTCGTCCCTTCAACATATCACCAGACAGTCAATTATTTAACCAATGTGGGGTAGGTTGACCTTCTAAGCAGTCAATTGGCAGCACGATAGTGCTACCAATTATCCATGCGGGAATAGAAAGGGAGAACGAGCTCAGATAGTCCTCTCCTCGAAGATCACACTCCCATGTAGCAACTACGCTCGCTCCCATGTCGCATGAAGAGAATGATTCATTACCGTGATCCCCCTGGAGAAGGCGTATTGTTGGGAAGCATAGATGTGTTCGCCTGGAATCACTCAGATATGACCGAAATCGACTCGACGTTGGCCTCTCACAAACTGAATGTTATCCTATCCCCTCAGCAAAACCTGTGAGACAGAAAGTAAGGCGTTTCCATCCGGATCGCCATCAGATTATTCTGACAAAGGTAGACAATCTTCTGAGAGCAGGTTTCCTCAGAGAGGTAAAGTATCCTGAATGGCTTACCAATGTGGTGGTGGTCCCAAAGAAGGGCGGTAAATGGAGAGTGCGTGGACTACATGGACCTCAATGAAGCATGTCTAAAAGATAGCTTCTCCCTACCATGAATAGATCAGATTGTTGATGCCTCAGCTGGGCATGGGATGCTGTCATTTCTTGACGCTTTCTCCGGCTACCACCAGATTCCTATGCACTCGCCTGATGTGGAGAAAACGGCCTTCATTACACCACACGGGTTGTACTACTACAATGTGATGCCCTTTGGCTTGAAGAATGCCAGAGCAACCTATCAGAGACTGGTGACAAAGATATTTCGACCACTGATGGGCAAGACCATGGAAGTCTATATCGATGATATGCTTGTCAAATCCAAAGAACACCCCGATCATAAGAAGCACCAATAAGAAAATTTTAAGTTGTTGCGCACATACGGTATGAAACTCAATCCCCTAAAATGTGCGTTCGGAGTCAGTTCAGGAAAGTTTTTGGGCTTTATGGTGACACAAAGGGGGATTGAAGCCAAAAATGAGTGTAGCAACTGACTAGCTGGTTGGCGGCTCTAGAACGATTCATCTCTTGTTTTACAGACTGATTAAAGCCATTTTTACCAGTCTAAAAGGGGCCAAACAGACTGGCTAGAACATGGAATGCGACCATGCTTTCATAGCAATCAAGCAATATCTCACCGAACCACCAATTCTGGCTAGCCTCGAGGTAGGTGATACACTCTATCTTTACCTAGCAGTTTCTGATGTCTCAGTGAGTGCAGCTTTATTCAAAGAAGATGAAAACTGGAAACAAAAATCAGTGTTCTTCGTAAGAAAATATCTCTATGAGTTAGAGACTCGATATACCCGTTGCGAGCAGACAGCACTGGTTCTCCGCGTGGTGGCTAAAAAACTCCACCCTTACTTCCAAGCACACCCTATCGTAGTGTTGACCAATCCCCCTTTGAGAAGCACCATACATAAACCCAACTTGTTGGGGAGGATGGCCCGATGGGCTATTGAATTAAGCAAGTTTAGCATCCAATACAAACCTCGCTTGGCAAAAAAGGGACAGATATTGGCGGACTTTTTAGCAAAGGTTCCTCAATAAGACGCGGACTCGGGAAATGCTGACTGGTGGATCTTTAGTGTGGACGGCGCTTCCCAAAAAATGGGAGCCGGTGTTGGCTTGCAACTTAAAGCCCCAACCGGGGAAAGGATAAAGCAGGCTATATGGTTAGACATCCCCGTGTCAAATAATGAGGCTTAAATATGGTGGCTAAATTCTAAACCGGGACATCTCGCACCAGATCCCTCGTAAAAGATCATCATACAAAGTGACTCTGATTCGTCGCCCGTAGGGTGTTAATCAACAAAATTTATAACCTAACACCTCATACTAGCGTACCATAGTTACTATAGTATAGTGGTTTTAGGATCGTCCACAGATATGGGTTTTCTTCATGGAAATGACTAACATTGAGGCTTAAACTAAGATTTCATTCGATATTGGGTCAGGATAAAAAGAGTGGATTTTAGAGAGAAAATAAAAATAAAAATAAAGAAGAAAGTAAAATCACGATAAAATGTAAAAAGAAGAAAGTCCTTGGAGTTCCAGGTCACTAGGTTTCAGGTTCCTTAGGCAAATGAGGGGTTTTCCTTGGTCTTTTCCTCGCAATGGGGAGGATAACATATAGTTGTCTCCTGAATCGGTTCTTGGTTTAGCTATAATAACTTACCCAAAATAAATATCCTTGAAAAAATGGTATTTTCTTCCCATTAATGGTCTCGGATAGTGAAGAACATCTCCTTGACTCACCTTCCAATTGTCCATAAATGATAACTGATGAACATCACTGGATCTAGCAATAAGTATCCAAGGAGACCTGAGAGCTTACCAAATAATAACCATTCAAGGTGACTTGAAGGGATCGAACCTAGGATTTGAAGGAAATAAAAACATCACCTTGAATCGCCTTCCAATGACCCATAAATGATAACTAACGAATGTCAATAGATCTAGCAATAAGCATCCATTGAACCCTAAAAGCTTATCAAGTATGGATCATTCAAGGTAACCCGAATGGATTAAAACCAATATTTGAAAAGAAACCATTAATGGTGGAAAATACCTCTGTTAAAACATGGAAAACCCCCACCTTTGCATCCGGCACCTTTACCTAGTTTCCTTTACTCCAAGGAAACGAAGGGTTTAGTCGTTCCTCCTCTTCTCAGAGGTTATTTGGCTGTCGAGAAAAAGAATGAGAAAAGGAGAGAAAACGGAAGCTTCCTTAGCAAGCTTTTCAAAAATCTATTACTGAATGTTGAACTCAATATCTACAAAGTCTTCTCTGGAGTGTTTCATACCACCAAACCCATTACAAATTACCAAAATTTACAACTCATAACACTATTACATGAGGACAAGCTAGTAAGAATAACAAAAAATACAAAAAGTCAAAGTTTGCAGGAGTTTTTGCAGGGGTTACGAATTTTCGCAAGCCCTATGAAAATTTGCAAGGGCTGCGAATTTTCGCAAGCCCTGCAAAAATTCACAAGGGCTACGAAATTTCGCAACCCTTGCGAATGTCACAAGGTCAAGCACTACATCACCGCTTTTGCTTTCTAGCTCGTGCTCCGAACTCCAACCGGATTCTTCATGCCTTGACTCAACCCTCGTCTTCAAGATATACAAATTCCTAAAAACAACCAAACTTGCCACAAAATTTGATTAGTAACCTGCTAGGTCCTTAACATGCCAACTAGCACTATACGATTACTACACAAAAAGTGCTTAAAACTTGGAGTGTTAAGGGTATGAAACAACACTATTTGGGTAGTAATCAGACTCTTAGTTAGTTGTCGAGCAAGTAAACAGGGAATACGAAACACGGGGACCAGCGCATGGCCAAGTATAAATGCCTAGTTAAGCTTTGAATAGAAAGCTTCGCATCTTGAAAGCTTGAGCATATCCCAAGGGGTTCAAACGAAAATGTGGATGCCTTAGCAGTAGTAGTCGCATCCCTACCAACAAAAGAATAGTGCTCCTCTCTGTCTATTACCAGTCGGAGAATCTATGGAGGCCGCCCGGGAAAGTTGGGATAAACTCTTCCATTGCTTGCTCAAGGAGACCGATCTGGGACTTCAAGTCCACCAGCCGGCCATTCCACCCCAAATGGAAGTATGTTTCGAATAAGCACATAGAAGTGGAAAATCCGTAAAAGCGGTCATATCAGCGAATTTACCGGCTTCTAAATCTTACACTCCTTGGAGAGATAATCCTGGAAAAGGGAAAAGCAATCCCCAATAAGGAAGAACTAGTCATCGATAAGGAAAAGAATATTTCCTTCCTTAAATTAGGAGGAGATAGAATCCTACCCCGAGAAGGAAGGAGGGGATTTCGTAAACCAAACCCTATAAGTTGGAAAGATCCCCCACTGGGGAAGGTATGTACTTCCAACTCTGCCCATTCTCTTCTCCTTCTCCATAATTTTGCCAACTTAATTGATTAATGCCCAAAAAGTGCAATTTTGAACCCTATATTAGATAGGTTTTGAGTGCTTTTTGCGCATTAATCATGTCATTTATACCAATTGAAGTGTTCAAGTCTTCTTAGTAGCACTTGGTGCCATTTAGAGAGTATTTTTTGTCGCTTTATGTGTTTCTGCGCACTTTAGAAGTTCAATATCGGATGTATGATGAATCATGAAGTTTGGAACTCAAGTGTCGCCCATCAACCAAAACGCAAGAATCAATGAAAATCAAGGCAAAGTGAAGAAAAATTCGATGCAAAAGAGAAGACAAGTGAGGCAAAGCGCTGGAAGATCACCGATATTCGTGTCACAAAGAGGTCGGAAGCAAATCAGTGTTCGATATACCTGCGCCTACTATCGCCGTAGTCAGTTACCGCAGCGTTGCCCAGAGAATGAACACGGGATGGGCTCTCATCCTAAAAATGGTTTCAGACAAGGTATTTAGCTGCAAGGCTCTATTTGGACTCTTTGAATTGTGTGTTTCAAAAAACAAGGAGAATGGTTTGAAACTGAGACCAGGTAAAACCGAGTAAGCAGAAAGACTTTGAAGATTTAGGGTCACACAGGTTGCAGAACAGAACCTTCTAAAGCGATCCTCGCAAGCAGACATGCAACCGTACCATGGCATGACCGATCTACATTTCCAGGCAAACCTCATCTCATGAAGTACCTCTATTTGAGCCACAATACAGTAGCATGCGCTATGGCCCCTTTAAACCCTAACATTAAATTATCATTTCAGAGGCTCAGAAAGAACACCATTTGTAAAGAACAACAAAGTGCATCTCCACCGTGCACCGCATCCCAAAGCATGGAGAGTATCAAGCCAAAAATAATAACAAAGAAATGTTATTTAACCCTATTTAGTTGTTCCTAACATAATATATCTAGAGGCCAGAAGACCATCTAAAGAATCACAATACTTCTCTCACTGAATATGTACTTCGATCCTAAAGCAATTATAAAGATTTGCCAAATCAATAAATATCCAATGTTATGCAACCATGTTTTGAGAATATAAGGGCCATAAATACACTACCGTAGCTTTTAGTACAAGAGGACAACATGCATATGCCCTTACCACTCAAGCTACAGCTTCCTCTTCCTCTTCAAAGAAAGGAGGTTAACAAGCATCTCTCGAGTTGTCATCCTCAAGAGGGTGTTTGCAAATGAGAAAGTGGAGAGAAAGAAGAGAGAGAAGAGAAAAGAAATAAAGAAAACCTAAAATAAAAGACTTTATGTACAAAAATAAAACTTACAAAATATCTCTCTCTCCCAAATTGTTCCAAAATTGTCAGCTAGGTTACAAAACAAGCAGGCTTATATGTGCCTAATCAAGGTATGAAAATACCAAACCCTATAAAATTGGCTGTTATAGGACACGGCAATACACCAAGCTCGGGAGGCGGTTTGGCACACTACAAAGCACGACGAGGCATCAATTTTCGCTAGGGTCGCAAAATCCCGCTTAACTAGCCGAAATTAATGTGTCCAGCGAAAAACATGAAATTCTCGCTAAGGATGGCCACTTTCGCTTAGTTGTACAAATTTCGCTAAGCTAGCGAAATTCTTGTGAGTAGCGAACTCGCTTATTTTCACAAGAGCGGTGCCTAGCGTAATTGGGGACAGGGTCTAATAAATTTGGTGTTTTCGCAGGTTGCGGGCCTCTGGCTAAGGTTGCGAAATTTTCGCAATCCTAGCGAAAATTTTCGCAACTCTAGCGAAAATTCCAGCATCGTTGATCCTTCACTGCTTTTCATCCTGCCTTCAACTGCATCGAATTTTCTTCACTTTGCCTTTGTTTTCATTGACTTGGGCTGGTTGATGATCGAACATCGGGATCACACTTCATGATTCATCATTTGACCTCTAGAGATCGACTCCAAAAGTGCGCTAAAACCTGCAAAACAATCAAAAATACCCTCTAAACGGCATAAGTGCTACTAAGAAGACTTGAACACTTCAATTGGCATAAATGACATGATTAGCGCGCAAAAAGCACTCAAAACCTATCTAATATAGGGTTCAAAATTGCACTTTTTGGGCACTAATCATCAGCAAATCCCAGGAATTTCGCTAAGATTGCGAAAATTTTGCTGGGATTGCGGTACCTTCGCAACCCAATGAAATTCACCACCCCTGTGACAACTGTGGTTTTCGCAGGCACCGTCCCAGCGAAATCCCATTGCTCACATCACATAAATCTCCTCACGTTAGCGAAATTTCGCTAGCTAGCGAAATTGCCAAGCCTTAGCTTGGGGTTCTTTCTATTTTCGCTACGCATGGTGATTTCCCGCTACCTAGCGAAATTCCTTCACCCCAATAAATTCACTCGCCTCATCATGTTTTGTAATTAATGCCAACCGACTTCAAATTTGGTGTATTACTTTGTCCTTTTAACTTAGCCAAATTGTTAGAGTTTTGGTATTTTCATGTATTGAGGTGGCCTATATAAACCCCTCTTTTGTAATCAATATAGAATTCTTGAGGGGAAGCAAATAATTGGGGAGAGAAGAAATTTTGTAAGTTTTCATATTTGTAAATAAAGTCTCGTATTTTAGTTGTGGTTTTGCTTTTCTTCTCTCTCTCCTCTTTCCTTATTTTCAACGCTAAACACCCTCGAGGATGACAACTCAAGAGATGCTCGCTGCTTCCTTTCAAGAGAAGGAAGGCTTTGCATAAGTATATGCATGTTGTCCTCTTGTACTGAAAGTCACAGGTACTGTATTTATGGCCCTCATCTTCTCAAATTAGGGTCAATAGCACAATGCTGTTGATTTGGGCCAATACTTCCATGCTTTAGATACAAAGGCATACTTATCACATGTACTGCGGTTCATTAGGACGGTTCTTACGAGCCTCCGAGATGATATTAAATGCTGGTTTCAAACTAAAAGGGCTATAGATGCATGTTACCCGTGTTGACTCAAATAGGAGTTGATTTTTAGGGGTGAGGTTTGCTAGTTAAATATAGATCCTAAGTATGCCTCGACTATAGGTCATTATTATAACGCGAGATAAAACCCGTAGGATTAATTGCTTCATTCTAACTTCTACCGCTAGTGACCTAAATCTTCAAAGTTAACTTTTTTCACACTTTACTTTCGCTTTTACAATTCCTCAATTTTCAAACTACTTCCACCGCTTTTTAGCTAAATCCAAAAAAGTCCAAATGTAAAGCCCACCTCTCGCACTTACGCAAATCATTCCTAGATGAAAAACCATCCCCGTGTTCGAATTCCTAGATCACTATACGCAGCAGCTCGACTACGCGCAGGTAGGAACTTAGGTGTATATAAATTTTGTTGATTTTAGCTCACCTACTGCGGCACTAATCATTAATCATCAGAGAGGCTGGCCGACCCACTATCACAAGCCGCCATTTTTGCATGTGTTCACATCAAGGCCATCGATGCTCATGGAAATTAAGGATCAAGATCCCTACAACTTGTTGCTCAAGATATCCGAAGATCAAAGTCCCAACAGTAATGAAGAGTGAATTGATACATAATGTTATTTCAAGTTTGAAATAACACAACTTTCGTCCCAATTCTATTTCATTTCTTGGTCATAAATATCATTAATTATTTCTTGCTAATTAAAAGTTATCCTGCTATTTTGTGTTTCCAAATTTCTTATGTTAACTGTTTTATAGCAGATGGAATTATTGTAAATTCAATTTAAAAATAGATAGCAAGCAGGGTCAGAGGGGTCAAGTTTCATGCTTTCTGAGAATCAAATCATGAATGATAAGACTTCCAAAACACGTGCTAAAAGGAGATGAGCAAGCTACAAGCAATCATGACCCTAAGTAGCCTCATGGAAGAAATTTCATTTTTCCAAATCAAAAGGGGTTCTTTTTCCTTTCTCCAAACCAAAAAAGGTTGTTTTGGAAAGAGAAAATAGATTCTTTTTAGGAAGGAAAGAAGATGATCCTAGGTAGCTCGAGAAGCATTTAAGGATGATTATTCTTCAAAGGCAAAGATTTTGCAATGGAGGCATTTAAGGTGGGAGGTTTGAACTTGAGAATGGCGGGAACTTTCTCTTGGGGAATCAATAATTGTCTTCTCATTTGATCTGATTTGTCTTATTCTTGCTATTAGAACTCCATATCATGGGTCGATAACTGAACTTTAGGTCTCATGGTTAGAAATAAGCCCAAAAGAATATTTTTGAGGGGTTTAATACATACAATATGGCCCTTGGGCCACAATGTATGCAGGGGGTAATTATTAGCACCCAAATTAAAATTTGGCCTGGTCCAGTATTAGGTTAGGCCTAAGGCCAAACCCATGAGTAAAATTCCAGATAAAAAGATGCCTAGATCCATTTGAGTAAGCCTAAAGAAAATCCCAGGGGTATTTAAAAAAAATTTAAAATTTTTTGGAAGTCAAACAAATTCTTTTCTCAAATATCAAAAGTAGTGGAGTAGTAGAAAGGTAGGGCGGTTATTTGCAGACCTGAAATTTCCTTGAGGAACAAGCCTCTGTATTGGAGACATGAAACTTCCTTGAGGAACAAACATCTCTAATGGAGACGTGGATATATAAATTCTTAAGGAACAAACTTTTCTAATGGAAGATGTGGGCAGTGTCTTCGAGAAGTATGAAGAATGGGGAAAATTGAGACTTGGGTAGCAAGTCAAGACGTCTATAAAATTAGGAACATAACCGATCAATCAATCAATCAATAGACTCAATGTCAATCTACTTTAGAAAATCCTAGCTTTTCAATAAGCTTTCATTAGTTTCAGCATTATATTTTCTAATTTTAGCCAAGTTTCTATCAATTTTCCAGTAGAGTGTTATTTCATTCCTTCATAGTGAAATCAAATATTTACTTTAGCAATTCCAACATTCTAATTCCAAGTTCTATTCAAGTATCTATCAATTTTTCAACACAATATTATTTTTATAGTGAAATCCAATATTTACTTCAACAATTCCAACATACTATTTCCAAGTTTCATTCAAGTCTGTCAATTTTCCAGCACCGTGTTATTTCATTCCTTCCAAGGGAAATCTAACATTTTTCTTTAACAATTAATTCCTACAATATTTCCATTTGTACAACATTTTCAACTATGATTCTAAGGAACTCTCAAGGGAACTAGGGAGCCTACATATTCTGATTAGAAATTTTGATTCAGGAGCCATTTTTAGTTCGAACATTAACTTCGACATCGCCACACGCTTGTATTTTGTATGTTCATGTGAAAATAAAAAATCATCACAGCAACTTCTCTAAGTCAAGTGGATAATGATTAAAATCAGAGAATCTCAAGCTTGGTTGTCAAACTAAAGTTGGAACACAATTAGGTCTCCGCTCTAAAGAGGATTGCTTGGTTTTCAAGTCTCTATATTCCACACTTGAAGATAATATCAAGAAAAAGAAATAATGCTAGGAATCATAATTAGATAACAGTCCAACTTTATCAACAGTTCCAAAATTGAATTTCAAAAGCTATTTAATTTAGATTTTGGAATAGACTCATCACATATTTTAAAACAAATTTTGACGAAGAACGAGTAATTCTAACATGTTGAAGAGTGCGGAGTGTAAATACTCTCTGAGGTATTACACGTTAAAATTCTTTCACATCTGTGAAAGATGATTTGTTTTATTCTTCACTTTATGTTGATTTGATGTATGAGGACAAGATAAAAGGATAGTCAGAGAGGGGAATGAAAGAGGATTCATTCTAAATTCCACCGAAGTGACCAGGTTAACGGCGGCCTCGCTCTGAGTGTGAGATCCTCAAACCCATGGCGCTAATTTCAATTATACCCGTTACAAAATAGTGAAATCCTCGCATCTCGCACACAATCCCACGGATGTAGGCATGAACCGTGTAACCATATCAGGTACTTACTTTCGCCATCTACTTTATATATGTTTTATACTGCTTGTCGATACATCGCTCAAACTTAACAAAGATCGTCGAACTCCACTCAGCCACAACATATGAATTGCCTTCAACAACATACAATTATATCTTACAGGTACCATATAGAAAATACCAATGAAATATCTATGGTCTCCTGAATTCTCAGAGTCAGTGGATCGTCGGAGCATTCACCAGTTGACTGTAACTTGCAAAACAAATAAGAAGACGATGATGGTGTTCCGTCGTCCCTCCGATGACAAAGTTAGTCTTTTTCTGGAAGACTTAGAGCTTAGAGCCGCAGTTATCTTGATTAAGAATCTCGTACCATGTTTGGTGTGACTTGCTTCTCTTTTATGGAAGGAGAAAAGAGGATCCGTCTTTTTTGGAGAGTAGACAATTTCTTCCCATAATGTTAGGGGAAGGTGGCTCTTATTTCGGAAGGATGACTTATTCTTCCTTTTATGTAACTGCCTTCCCGATAGGGCCGTTACTAGGAATGCATTCCTATTCTATTGGAGGCGAGGAGACCGGCTCATGGGAGATCTTACACTTATACCATGAAGAGTTTGTTGGCAGCTTTGTTTGGTGGAGTTACCGATCAGGAGAGGAAACACCTGGGTAAAAAGGCATCCGGGATATGAGATACCTGGGCACTTGGGCGGGGGATTGGCCGGGCGTTCCTAGGCCGGCTGGCTTTTGGGCCTAGTCCCTTGGTACCCAGCAGAGGGGATCAACCTGCATTCCCGGGTCGGCCGGGCTTCGCCTAATCCCTTAGGCTTCCTTGGCCGGGTCACTGTTGTGGTGCCGCCCGGGGCCCATGGTACCCCACAATGCCCCTTTCTCGTCGGAGGTCATCCCCGGTCGGAAAAAAAAGGAACAAGCTTGACCGTCATATTATAAGGAACAGTCTATCATTAATGCTGCTTAATTTTCAACATAAATTTTATAACTTTTTGAAACTGCATTAGATGCTATTGGGTCGTTAGAGTTGATGCTGAGATTTAGAGGCAGCTATAAAAGGCTAGTAGATTAGTTGTCTTACTGGTTATCCTCGTTTCTTCATCAGAAGGATACTGAATGTCATAAGGCCCCGATCATGGTGAAGGATGATCGCACTAATCATTTGAACGCGCCTTCTAATCATGTGTTGGACCAGAGATTGTATGGTTTGAGCGGAGTCAAAAATGTCCCGAGGGGTCTTTGGGTGGTTCTAGAACTTGAATGGAGTCCGAGGACGCCCCCTGCTAAATTTTTCAGGGATCGCTTTACCTCCCTCTAGTCTCATCCTCTCATTTTCCTCTTTCTTAGCCTCTGCGGCATCCCCATCTCCATCTCCCCCTTCTTCGCTTCGCAGTCGCTCTTTCAAATTTCATCTCCGTCTTTCCTTTTTCGGGCAAAGGGCGTCGCATGCCTGCCTATTTTTCTTTTGTATTTCGAGTGTTATGAATGTTATTTGTCGAAGTCAGGATATGATTGCTCGGGCAACAAGCATTGCTATGTAAAATGTCGAATACCATTTTGGTCCAATTAATAAAATCTGTGATTTTTAACAACTTAGTACCTTATTACAATCAGGTGTGGACATTCGTTTAATTTGGAGGCTTGTTGGTTATTATAAAACTTGTATCAAGCCTATGACCGCCTGAGAGAAAGGCCCCGGGCTCGCTCCACCTTAGATTATCTGCGGCCCTATAGACGCGAACCGTCGTGATGGTTGAGATCCGGGCAGACGATTAGTCATCGCGTACAGCGCGATCAGGCCCGTTGATATATATGATAGGTATCATTAAGTCGCACTTTCCTTTCCGTGTTATTTTGGTTTATCCGTTTCCTAAGTGACCAACCAATGCGAATAGGCTAGTTTGACCTGCACTGCTTAAGCAACAACTACCGGCGAATAGGTTAGTTCCTACCTTGCGTCTCGTCTCGTGGAGCCATCTGCAGTGCACTCACTTCAGTCCACAAAATCCATCATCGCCCTTAGTAGTGTCGGGTCCTGGCGGTGACCGGGCTTCCAATGGTCAAAGTCCTTGAAAGAGAAGGGATTAAAACACACTTATTCCGCCTCATGCTATCGCTCGCCTCTGGCATGCCATCAGAACACCAGTATATGGTAATAGGGCCCAATATTTGTTTTCCTCCCTTTCTTGATCTGCTTGTAGAATGGCGAGGGGTCAGGAAGAAACTTCCACCAAGGGTCGCTCCTAGGCACCTTCAAATGACGCCTGCAGCAAAGATCATCCCTCGTCCCCGACGATGGAGGAACTACTGGCGTATTGCGAGGTGCCTGATAACATTGACCTCCGGTTGATGGAGAGGGCGGACGAGTCCACGTTGGGTGGAGAACACAACGGTGTGTTTTTTACCCGAGAGCATCTAGCAGCCAGGCTACACTTTCCCGTGCCGACCATAGTTAAACAGTTTTTGCATTTTACCCGGCGCCTCACTATCCACCCCTAACGTGATTCGTATCCCACCTCGGCAAATTCAAGCGTGTTTAACCATTCTGCATTCAACTTGATCTCCCATCGTGGAGCTTTCATGACTTACTTCTAAGCCGTAGGTCGGTGGCTGATGTCCATAAGTTCCGCCTGAGTCTGATCAGCAGATCACACTGGCTTCCTCGACTCGCCTAAGACCTGAGGCGAAAGGGGCGTCTAGTGAGGGCTCCTCGGGATGAGACCCCGGTTCCCTGCCACCGTTTAATGTTGTCCTACTGCGCCTTCCTGTGTGTCAAGATCCGACTGGTCACCCCATACCCCGACGCTTGTCAGGTTATGATGCATTAATCATGGGTTATCCATGCAGGAAAGGCTTGGTGAGGAAGGTCAGAACTAGGGTGGAGGCTTTCCAGCAAAGGAGAAGATCCACCGACTTTTGGAGATTTCGAACTGAAGGCCTAACGTCGGTCTCCGCTACTCTAGAGAACATATCTGGCCGTAAGACACAACCTCCTACTCCTTTATACCCCCTAAGCACCTCTACCCGCTTCTCAATGGTCGTGGAAGAGGAGCACTTTGTGATTGCTGATTTGCGGCGCCTAGTTTCTGGCAGCACTAGCTCCTCCAAGAATTTGGTAATCGAGGCATCGAGTCGGGTGCAGGTCTGAAGTACACGAGGTCATTCTCGCTCCTCGAGCTGGGTTCTAGTTCTGCTCCTACCCTAGTGAGAGAACTAGGGAGAAGCATTCTGAACGCCCCTTCGCCTGCAAGTGGCCGACCTGCCCCCCGAGTGGTAAAGGCTCAAGCTGGCATACACCCGAGCCGCCTGAACGCGCCGGGGTCCAAGGGGGGAGGATCACAGACCTTAGGTCCCCGCCGACACCAAGGTCCCTGATTCGAGGAAGAAGAACGAGAGAGAATGACGGGGCTGCTCGACACGCCGCCAAGAAGAGGAAGCAGTGATTTCCAACGATGAGTCAAACACCACCCTCGGCCCGCATCGGCGGATCGAAATAGCTTACCGGTCGCGATGGTTAGCCCGCCGCTAACAAGCCTGTGGGACCAGCAATCATCATCCCCTTACTCTTCGAATTAGGGCCTACAGGTCGAATCCGAACTAGACGGTCGACCGATCAATCGAACGATGATGATCTGGCCCAGTGCACCCAAGTAATCACGCCTCCCGGGATTCGGGCCAAGGAGCAAACCCTGTGTCTGAAGTGATATGCTATCCGGACGCCCAAGCCCCACCCACGGCCGAACCAGGATAACCACGCCCACCTGCTCCACATGGGCCTGAGCCCGAGAGGAAGGTGTTGGCCCTTAAGGAGGAGGTGAAGGATATACTGCGCTGTTGGGAGCCCTTCCATTGTGGAGAGTCTGCGACCGATCGGCTATGCAATTTGTATCCACATATATACTGGGTGCCGGTAGTCGCTCGGGGCCTGGGTCTTCGCGAGGATTATACGATGACCCTCCCTACTTCTACCTCGAATGAGGATTTTCTGTAGATTATCGACCACGGGATACAGGTCTGGAATCGCAACTTAGTCCAGTCAACCGAGCTAGTAAGATAGGGAGTTGCGTCGGGTGGTATTAGCACTATTGCTTGTTTTCTTAGTTGCTACTGGCGTTTCTCACAGCCGTTGTCGCTGTTCGAATATGGTGCTTCAACATCGAGGCCTGAGCTTCTGGCTAAGGGATGCCGGAAATTTAATTACGATTATATGTCTGCTGTGAATAACCGAATGAGAGATGCGCAGAATCTCATTAAAGAAGGCCGAAAGCCGCATGTCGTCAGCTCGAGTCGTGAGGTTAAGGACTCCTCACGAGAGTATCCCAGCCAGAGGCCGAGAGAGATGCATGCCATGAGGCAATGACGTGGCCAAGTCAAGGACCGGCGTAGCCGTTAATACCCGGAGCACGTGATAGAGTCCGAGCTCGCCTCGGTTCAACGTGCCTTAGCGCTGCGTAAAATGCCCGGCCAGAGGGCAAAGCGAGCATGGAGCCGCTCAGAGGCGTCGACTCGGGCCGGGAAGCTTGCGGAAGGCGAAGAAGAGAACAACCAATGATGGATGAGAGACTCATTGACATGGAGCTCGAACTATAAATGATGAATTCGCCGCCTTCCGGAGAAGGTCATGGTCGATAGAGAACGAGATGGAGACCGAGTTTTGATTCCACGGCGACGCGCCATTCAATTACATGGGTTATGGTTGCTGGGCGCTTTCACGCACAACATTTGTGGGAGCAAGCCCTGCCTGGATCCTTCAAATTCCGACAACCCAGTTCTCTCGCTAATCCCTCGATGGCTCCTAGGCACCTTGGCTACCACTCACTTTAAATCCCGCTTGCCGTTAGCAGGAGGATCGCTCGTGAGAATAGCCCAACCGTTCTGAGAGGAGACAACTCGTCCAATGGATCTCCCAACTGAATAGGATGTCGTTGCTGAGTAGGGTTTAAGTGCTTTGTTGAGGCGGGACTTGTTTTGTTCAGTGTTTTTACATCAAACAATTTGCCTTTCTTTCTTGCTTTGTTATTTTCGATTTGATATCGTTGTGTACGCTTTGGCACTACGCCACCCAGATTTCTACCCGTTTTTGCTTATCGTACCATTCAAGCACGCCATGGCCAACATACAAATAATCTATAGAGCCTGACAATATTTGTCGAGTTGTCCTGATAGGCCGTCGACTCGGCCACCCGGACTTGTAATTTGACTAGCTAGATGTTATCTATGCTGGGCCGGACAGGTCAGTGAACTGCGCCACCCGGACTTATAATTTGACCAACTAGATGTTATCTATGCTGAGCCGGGCAGGTCAATGAACTGCGCCACTTGGAGTTATAATCTGACCAGCTAGATGCTATTCCATGCCGGGTCAAGTGTGTCAATGAACCGCTACGCACCCGACTTATAATTTGACCAGCTAGATGTTATTTATATTGGGTCGGGCAAGTCAGTGAACTGCGCCACCCGGACTTATAATTCACCGGGCCTAGATGCTATCTATGCCGGCCTGTGTTAGTGAATCAGGCCACCCGACTTATAATTTGACAAAGATACTTCTTTATTGATAATACCTTTCAAGTGTGTGGTATCTCCACATTCTGTGCAATGTGAGTTCCATCAAATCGTTGTTTATAGCATAGACCCGCTAACTTCCTCGCCGTAGACTACATACTGTCCTTCCCAAATTAAGTTAGAATTTTTCCTACTGTAAATCTGTGATTTCTAAAAACTTTCCTCAAGACTAGATCGCCCGGTTGGAACACCCGAGACTTCACCATTGTTATAAGAGTTTGGCTGCTACAGCAGGACGCCATCTCGATCACGCCGCCTCCCACAGTCGTATCTGGCGCCTAACTCTTTGACCACCGATTCAAGATTTTTTGGATTCCAACAGAGCTGGGTCCGATGCAGGGTAGAGACCATTTCGTAGGGATAACAACTTCCATCCTGTGAGGTGGTTTCAAAAGCGAGAGATGTCGTCAATTTTCAGCCGTGGTCCCTAAGAGCCCCGTGAGCACCCCCGGTAGCCCTCCACCCATTTCCCTTTAGCGGAGCTCCAACCGCTTGAGGGCGCCAACAACGTTTTGTCGAGGCTTGAAGCCAGCTATTGATTCGTGGGATACCGTGGAGTACAAGCTTTATCACTCAGTAAAGTCCCACAGATCAAGGTATCAACGCCCATTATCGATACGCCGCATTGATCTCGATGCCGAACCGACACGACAATGTTTTTCTCCTGATGAACTAACATTCTATTTTTGATTACGTGAAGGCATCAACCTCATCCGACACCACACTAGTGGCGACCAACAATAGTTTCAAGGTGTGCGGTGGGAAGCGGACCCACAATATCAATCCCCCACTGCGAATGGCCACAGGCTAGAGAGATGGAGACCAAATCTTGCACCGGCGATTTCAAGATGGGAGACATTCGTCGGCAAGGGTCACATTTTCGACGTAATCGCAGCATCTAACTCATACTGACCAAGAATACCTATGTGAGCCCGCGAGCTAGGTGTTCTTTCTCCGGTGATTTCCACATATACCTTGCGTAAATCAGCCAACACATACCGGCCTTGCTCAGGAGTTAGACATTTCTGGGCATGTATTCGCCAGGATCCATTTGAGAGGGCTACCTGGCCTACCGTGAGAACCTAGCCGACCGAATCTGAATTTCAGAGCCCCGCCTATCCTTAGGTAGTTCTCCACAAGGCGTGAGTCGTACGGATCCATCTAAGACGGGAACCTCCTCAACTCATTCTTACTGAGTATGTAGTATGGAGGAGCCCGATCGATAAAGAGATGGGAGATATATTGTTTTATCGGGTAAAGAAGCGCAGAATCGCGCTAAGGCATCACTCCCTATTGGCGCCCCGCATTACGTTCAAGTTTCCAGTCGTAGAGGTGCTTAATTTCGCCATCAGGAAGTATGGTTTTGCTGGCCCGGTTCCCCGACTTGATCGCCACGTTGACTGGTCTTATAAAATCCGCCAGAGTCGCCTAAATCGAAGGTCACAAGACTCACGAAAGTGAGAGTTCAAGACTGGGCCGCATTATGGCTTCGCATCGACTCGTTGTTGGAGGCGCCGGCCTAAACGGATCGCCCAATCCTTTCCCGATCGGGAGGCACTGGCGAAACTGAATGTCGCCCCGATTGTTTGGGAGCCCCATCAACACAGTGGGTCCACCAAACCCTCTTCGTCCGCACGGCCGGATTTACAAGGAAGCTGCCGCAGCACTTGCCCCTTCTTGAAAGTCTCTACTGTATCGATGCCATACCGCTTAATTCCATCGCTTCAACGAGCCATCTTCTAAGCAGATTCGCTTATGAATCGTGCCCCGGAGTGGAAGATTAGTTAGCACCACAATCCGACGCAGCTTGAAAGTATGGCGGCTTCCGGGCGGTCGCCCGAGGGCTGGCGCAAATTGTCAGGTGTATCCGGCCCCATACGTTAAGGATTTGTCGACAAAAACACTAGCCTCAACTTCGCCCCCACATTCTTTTAAACAAGGCACCACTTCATCGCTATATCGCAGGCTACTAGGTAGATAGAGCGTCACGCTTCTCCGGCTTTGCGCGAATCGGCGGGCTCGTAGGTATTTTTGGATTGATGACAGACCCGCCGATTCCACCCATCCTCTACCGGGTTACCTCGCAGCAAAGAAGGTTTCAAACGGTCCGTGAACTGAAAACAAAATGCCTAAGAGCGCTAACCGAATTTGGCCAGTTGTGTTGGATCCTCTTTCTAGAGCTCAACGCGATTGCAATATGGCCTTAAGTTGCACAGATTAGCCTCTTATCCCTCTCAGTTACCATAAAGCTAAGGAATCAGCCACGGACCCCGAAGGCACATTTAGGGGTCTGGCTTCATATTATATTCTCCAGGAGGTCGAAGTTCGTTGAGATTAGCTACGTTGATCCTCGACGCCTGGATTTTACTAGCATACCAATAGACACTTCACTGCTACCAGTATCAGAGTCAAACATTTTCATCACCAACCTCCGACAGGTGGCCCCGCATTCTTCGGTTTAAAGGCATCACATCGTAATAAAGAGTCTGCCGGGAGTGATGAAAGACTTTTTTTTTCCGCATCCGGTGCATGGGGATCCTGGGTGGTATCCCAGAAAGCGTCAGAATTATAAAGATACATGCTCAAGCATCCACAATTTGATCATATGGGGCGAGGGAAGTCGCTCTTTGGGTGAAGGCCATGGAGGTTCGGTAATCCACACATACCTCAATTTGTTCCCTTCTTGGAACAACCACCACGTCACCATTCAGGTATTGAACCCGCCTGGTAATCCATCTTACAGAAGACATTCACCAGCTGGATGATCAAGATATCTGGTGAAAGCGTCACCTTATTTCCGACCGACTTAGCGCATGGGGCGACGTTGTCCAGTGAGTGGCGCAATGCATCTCCCGGCCATATTTCCGCATGAGTCCAAGAAAATACACACTTATTTAACTGGACTTGGGCACAATTTCCTGACAGAGAGTACTAACATAGATGCATCTGTCTGGTCCATCAAGGGGTGTGGTTTCCAAGGGATCAACCGCCAAGGGTTTCTATCCCCAAGACCCTAAATGACTATGATTGCTATCAGCTGGTAGTCAGCCTCAAGGGTCAGCTCACTAGGAGTATTCCTCTGCTTCGCCCCAGACAGAGCCGATAGCATTGTCGTATGTTAACTCCGACTGGCGTCGACTTGCCCTACTCACAAGCCATTGTTTAGTGGTACGGCTTAATGGCGCAGCCAAATACCAAGATAAAGTCATCAGGTGCCCAAGTCTTCACTAGCCAGCGCATTTGCCGAGTTACCGGGCCTCGCTTTTGACAAAAAAAGATTTCCCCAATCGACAAAGGTGGTAGCCCATTGAAACCGACAAAACTCCTCGCCAATGCATCAGATGATCAACGGGATTCTCATCCGCCAGCGCGAGACGGAGCAAACACATCACCGCCTGACCGACGAGACCCTGGGGGCAAAATAGTAAAAAACCGTTAATACATACACAAGACGGCGGCAACGGAGTGTGGTGTGGATGACCTGCGGTAGGGTTAATAGGGGGAAAGGATATAGGGCCGTCAATCGACAGAATCGCTGCGGATATCCCCGGTCGCCACGGTTTACTCGCTCGACCGAGGCCACCCGAGAATTCTTCTTCGCTGTTTCTGGATTGATATTGGCCGCCAGCCGGCCCCCAACATAAAGTTGATGGTCGGTCGTGTATCCTTGAATACGTCTGGCATTCGCAATGGACTGTTTACGCGGGAGCCAGCCTATCATCTCACGCCGCTCTAAGTACCGTTCAGAAATTAATCCGAATCAACTTTTTCACACATAAACTGAGGCTCGAAGCATTTGGCCCACGCCATGGTCCCTGATAATCGCATCGAGGGATTCGCTTATACTGTCCCGATCGCTCTCATAAAGGGGGCCACTTGAAGTCGTGGAGGTCCTGATGATGTAAAGGAGTCGGCCATAGGCAATGTTGGAGAGCAATGAACCTGGCGTGACCTTCCTCTTCTCGCATTGCCGCAGGGGCGCTTCCGGCCCTTGCCTCGGCTATTTTTCTTCGACAGGTTCTTAGCAAAGAAGTTTAATGGCCCAAAATATCATGACGGCCAGAGGCGGCCCGTATGTTATCTTCCAGCATAGAGAATTTATCCGCTCGTCGGTACATAATTCTCTTCCATAGTTGGTCAGCGCGGTCCAGTGGATAGCACTGAAGAACGTGGGGTGTAGACGCCCAAAAGCTTCTTTTAAAGTTTTCAAATGCATCATATTGTGTATTATCAATTCAAGTTGACCGCTGTCTCGAACTGGGCGTGAAGTCCCTGATGGACTCGCCTTCTCCCGCTTAAGGATGGACTTGAGGGAGCCGGGTCGTTCCTTTTTGTCCGGCGTTAGAGCACAGTAATGAGAGACGAACGGGCCTACGTCAATAATGTGTTTACTGATCCTTCGGGAGCTTGTGAAACCACACTAAAGCAGGCCTGGCGCTGGGCCACCGGAACACCTTACACAGTATTTGGCCAGTCTACTCGCTGAGGATCATTGCCCGTTGAAATGCAAGCATGTGATCGCACGGATCGGAAGAACCGTCAGACATGCAGGTGTACGGAGAGCCATGAGGATCAGACCAGGTGATATTGTCTGCTGGGCGGGCATGTCTTAGTATCCCCGGACACGCTGAGGAAAAATCATTTATGGAGCGTGGGAGGCCTCAAGGGTACGGCACCTTGCGACACTATGACCGGCCGGATTGGCAGGGTGGCCTTTTTCCGTATCGGGCTTCCGCATGCCAGATATGGAACGCGTGAGCTGGATGTAACACCTGGCCACGAATGATTTTTCATGGAATTTAAGTTTTAGGTGTTTTGTTGTCCATCATGAATTCGAGTAATAATTTTAGAATATTTGTTGAATAATGTAAAATATATCACATTAAGGTCAAATTTGTTAGCTGACTAAATAGAATTTTTAAAAATACCCAATGAATGAAATAAATTATGGGAATTTTTATGAAGCAAATTAAGGTCAAAATATATGATATAAAAATAAAATTAATGAAAATACATGAATTAAAAAAATATGTGAACAAAGGAACCCAGTAGGAAAAGTCAACAACGATTTTTGACCAAGGGCCAAAGAGACATTTTTAATAATTCCTGTGGCCTTAAAATCAAGAAAACCAAGACTTAAGTGAAATATTGAATTAATTTTTAAAATATTAGGCCTCGTGTAAAAATCATAAGAAAATAAAGAAAAAACGAGCGAACTCAGTTCTCCATTCGCGCCGAATCCGAGGAAGAATAGGCCTGTTGCAGCCATTTCCTTTGAATTAACTTCAAGGATTTTTCATGGTGGAGACTTGAATGTATATTAAAGCTACCATGGTTTTTAATTTTGGTTTTGCATGAACTTCAGATTGAGGAAAGGGAATGAATTGATAAATGGTTGTTGCTCGATGGTCAATTAGGGTCGTTGGAACAGAATGAATATTCAATGTGTATGCTAGGTTGCAATCGTAATTTGAATTCATATCAGACCAAGAGGTATGAATTAGGTCTAAGTGTTTAAATTGGGGAAAATGTATTTAGAATGAAATTGAGGTGGTAACAGAATTGGAGCAAGACCACTGAATGTGAATTTCGTTTGAAGGTCGACTTGGACAGAATCAGAGGACCTAATGACGAATTTAGGCCACAATTTGAAATCATTGGAAAGATATGGACGCAGTAAATTTTGCCACTGGTTTCAAGTCTTTTTCGACGTCGGTAGAGAAAGATATAAGCAAAATACCAACTGATGCGCAATTCGCCAAAAAACGAGTTTAGGATTAACATTAGATGTAAGAAATTAGCGTGAAATTGAATATTGTTAAAATTATAATTTGGGTATTTAGATGTTAAAAGGCAGAATGTTGAAGGTAAGGAAAGTAAAAGGATTTTAAAAATTATTTAAAAGTCTGCTAGCGATTAAATAAAAACGGGTAAACTACTATAATTGAGTGGAATGTCAAAGGTGGCTCATTATGATCACAAGTATCTTGCATTTCTTTTCTTGCATGAATATTGGTATAGCAAACTAGTTAGGAAGGCTCATTAATGCTCAGTAGAATAGCCTAGTTTAACCTCGACTAATAGGAGGTGAGTAAATTTATATCATCGCATTTGCAATCCTTCAAATGTATAGCTGTTTAATGCTTAACTTGGATCGTAGTAATGATCAGTGATTAAGACCCTATTCTTGAGCATTCATTGAATCTGAATTTGCTTGCATGCCACAAGTCACGTGTCTTGATGAATATTCATAGCCGAGCACTACAGCTAACTCTTATTGTATTTGGTGTTGCCCTTAAGGTATACGAGTACGGTCAGCTATAACTTGTAAATCAAGTAATGTCATTTGATGGTATAATCATAGAAAGCCTAACTGATGTATATTATCGCTATGCACATGGTACTGTATGGCAAAGCCAATGCCTTCCTAGAGAGGTGGTAAGAATCCCAGAAGTGAGAACCTGCCTGTCACTGATCTTTGTTGAAATGTAATGATTCCAAAAGATAAAGGTGGAAAAGGAATGCCATTCCAATATAAAAGGTAAAAGGAATGTACGGATTCAGCAAACTATTTCGTGTTTCAAACCTCTAAATCTTATAATGTTGAGTTCATACTTATTTGTTGCATAACCCATAAAATGGATTATTTGATTAGATATGGTCCATCTCAGAGTTTGGCTCATACCTAGCTCACAAGTATGTGATTATATTTTCACTCTGAATATTCCCAATTCCTGTTTATTTCCTGTGCAGACAGAGAAAGGAACTGGTACTTTAATCACTTGGATTCTATTTGAAACATGTAATGGATTGCTATTCTTGTTTATTGGGTGAATGAGAGTCTAAGTTTCAAGGCTCCATGGTGACTGATCTGGTTTATTGTTTGACTATTTGTTTAAATCGATAAATTTGAATAGTTGAGTTGATAAATTTTTGTTTTTAATGGAAACCATTGATATTTTGATGAGACCCGCTGGAGGTCGCTTTTGTTAGTGGATGACCACGGAGGCTCATTATTATGTTATTTGACATTAATATCATGATAGATTTTTGAAAGCAGACCACACAGAGATTTTAGATTGATACGCGTGGTTGTATATGATTCGGCCATTTATTATGAACACAGGTCTCACTATCTTCGGGCAGAATCAGGTAGGACTTAGCCTGCACTGGGATTAGTGGCCTTAAGCTCTGCCCATTTTAATACTTTGGCTTTTTCACAGCCTACAAAGTGGGATGAAAAGTGTAATTTTGTTTCGCTTAAAAAAGAACCTCAGATGTTATTTGGGTAAATGATAAATGATACAACTCATGGACATAGACTCAAATTGTCTTTTATATGTCATCATAGTATATTGACTCATGATTCAGATGGAAGTACTTACACTCTGATAGAGGCCATATATTTTTTATTTAATCCAACAGGAGGTCTCACAACAACATCAGCTTTATGATTGCAGAGATCTAATTAATACATTTAAAAGAAAAATTAAATGCCAATAATTTATTCATAGTATAAACAAGACAAATAAACGAAATGAAGTGGTTATTTGATCCCTGAGCCACCACCACTGCAATCCCGATCTTATGCTGAATTATGGCGCAACTGGTTAATGAAAACCTGTAATATTAAGATAAATCACTAAGAATGAAGTTGAGTGAAACCCATATGGCTAACAGATCAGAGAACAGTTAGAATGTGGATTATATGCTGATTTGATTGAATTACCTATACCGAGTTTGATGTTATCTTAGGTATGGAATGGTTACGTACTAATCATATAAATCATGGATTGTTATAAAGAAGATAACGTTTCAACCATTGGAGCACCTGAAGTTTGTTTTCCAGTGAGACCATAATGGAAGCTCTAGTACTTGACTTCAATATGTTTATGTTACTTAAGAAGGCTGCCAGTATTTAGCTCTATGAGATGCCAGAATTCTCATCACTGTGAGATATAATTAAGGCGAGGGATTACCCGGGATGTCTTTCCGATGATTTACAAGGATTAGCACCGTATTGTGAAATTGTTTTGAAAGACAATTTGTTTACCTGGTACAAATCCTATATCTATTGCACCATACATTATGGCACCCACTGAATTGAAAGAGTTGAAAGAGCAATTGCAAGAATTGCTGGATAAGGGTTTTATTAGACCAAGCAGTTCACCGTGGGGTGCACCAGTGTTATTTGTGAAGAAAAAGGATGGGACTATGAGGATGTGCGGCTGATTACCAACACTGAACAAGGTAACAATCAAGAAATAGTATCCACTTCCAGAATAGATGATTTGTCAACACTATGTGGGCCACTATTTTCTAAAGATCACCTTCTCGGTCCGTTACCACGCTGAAGATATGAGGGAAGATATCCTCACACCATTCGCACTTTGCAGATATTGGCCAGAGTTCCCCGTATTACCGCTGTTGACTAACGCACCAGTCAAGTGCTATGATTTGATAGAACCGGTTTTCAAACCTCATCTAGATAAATTTGTGGTGGTGTTGAGATGATATCCTCGATGACTGAGTCATGTAAACATAGAACACCTCAGATTTGTATCGCACTAGAACATATCAATTATGCAAACCGTTTCAATGGAGTTTGGCTTAATAAAGGTGAGTTTCTTTGGGCAGGTGATATAAGAGGGTGTCTGTGATCCAAGAAGGTATGCTTGTCTAATCCTGCCTGCACTCCACCAATGTGACCGAGATACGAGTTTTCAGGTATTAGTTGATATTGGCAAGACGGCAAAGATTTTGTAACATCCCCATTGACACGCCGATCAGCAGCTAAAATTTGGAGTGATGACTGGAGCAAAGTTTCCGTAAACTGGCGATCGCTTAATCCATCGCTCCAAGCAGCGAAGACATTACTCAGCTGCATCGTGGAGGTACGACAGTTGTATCAGGATGCCCGCAGTAGATTTGGGTCAGGCTTTGATGCGTAATGGGAAGGTAATAGCATATGCATCCAGACAAATGAGGTGGACATAGCTGAATTCATCTCGCACACATGACCTGAGATGGGCCATTTTTGTACCAATAGGAGGCACTACTTATGTGAGGCAGATTTACACTCATCACGTGCCTCAATAAGACCCATAGTACAGAGAGATTTGAATCAGCAGAGGAGATGGGGTAGAGTTACTCGAAAGATTGCATTGCTGTAGATTTTATATCATCCCGGGAAAGCCAATGTGGTGGTCGATGCTTTAAGTGTGTCCTATGCATAGCCTAGCACATATTTCAAAGACATAAGAGGAGATATTGAAGGAGCTCGAGGATTTGCCAAATATGGGAGTACGCTTGAAGCCACAGAGTCCAAAGATTAGTTGCAATAGCCTGTGGAAAATTTATTGATTGATGAGATCATACAACTAAGATAAGGATCCTTCCTTTACAAATTATGGGAGATTCGCACAAAATGTAATGCACATCCCGGATTTGAAAATTGTAGATGATATCGAGACGAGGAAATAGACTGGCAAACGATGTAGATGGGTTGAGACTGTATGTTGATTCTCCAAGGTAATATAAATTTTATATGTTCATCCAGAGTCACCAAGATAAACAGATGTTAAAGGTATGTATTGGTGGAATGGGATTTAAAAGGATGTGGCACAAAGATGTGGTGATCATGCTCACATGCCAACAAGTCAAATTGAAAGACCAGAGACCCATGTGTCTTCAGAGTTGCCATTAATACCGAATGGAAATGGGAGAGAATTACCAGACTCGTGGTTGCTTACCAAAGACCACCCATAGCATGATTCGACCGTTATAGCGATGATCGACGAAATCGCCACTTCTAAATGTTAAGACCACTTATACCTGGAACAAAGATGCGATGATCTGGACACATATAAAGCACTCGCATCGGAGTGCCGCAGTCCATAGTATCTCGACAAATCAGCTTCACCTCGAGGTTTTGGCAAACTTCAGAAGCCAAACAACCGGATTTCAAGATGCCCTTCCACATCTCGTATTAAGTAAGTGTTTAATCACAATCTAATTTCTGAGATATATCTGATGTTATGGATTGAGGTAGTTGGGAAAATATATTTGTTTTTATTTGCTTATAATAATGTCACTATTCTATCGACATTGAATGGCGCTTATAGGAAAAATTCTACGGACGGAAAAATGTAGGTCACCTTCTTCTGCTGATTTATAGTGATGAGAATTGGAAGGTCCAGAGTTGATCGGTAAAACTTCGAGAAAGTACCTATTATTCGTAGAGAGAATGAGGACGGCTTTCGGGGCCGACAAAAGAGTTATGGCTGATCCGAGAGACGGGATGTGCAGCTTGCGTGGTGATCACGCTTCCTTAAAATATCTCCTCACAAGGAGGATGATTCGGAAGAAGGGAAGCCGACACCGAGATATAGAAACACTATTTGATATTGATAGGGTTGGCAATGGGCCTACAGATTATTTTTTGCCCCTAACTTTGGGCCATGTGCATCCAGCAGCCATATCCTCAATGTTACGGAAGCACGCCTCATCCGTCCCACATTCTTCGACCGAGATTGAGGTTGATATGGACTGGGTCATGGTGAAGAGGTACCCAAGATCATAGTGGATGATGTACGTGAACCGAGAAACAAAAAAGAGTAGCGGTGGTAAAGGTTCAGTGGCAAGTGAATCACTAAGTAGAGGAGTGTACCTCGAGAGTGAGCAATGATGAAGACAAATATCCTCAACTCTTCGAAAGATATAAAAATATTCTTTAATAAATTCGAGGACGAATTTTTATAAGGGGGGGAGAATGTAACACCCCAAACATTTTTTTTAAATGATTTTTTTCATGGAATTTTAAGTTTAAAGTGAAGGTCCATCATGAATTTTATAATAATTTGCAATCGTTATTTCTACCAATGGAATTTTAGGAAAATATACCTTGAAGGTCACTCGAGCAAGGACTGAAATAGAATTTTTTAAAATACCCAAATGAATGAAATAAATTATGGGAATTTTAGAAGAAAATTAAGGTCCAAAGATATATAAAAATAAAATTAATGTACATTTGAATAAAAAAACAAAATACTTGAACAAGTGAACCGGTAGGGAAAAGTCAATGCATTTTTTGACCAAGGGCAAAAGAGACATTTTTAATAAATTCCGGTGGCCCAAAAATTCAAGAAAACTGTAGGGACTCAAATCACATTGAACGAATTTTAAAACATAGGCCTCAGAAAATAGATACAGAAAGAAAATAAAAATTGAAGAACCTTGTTTCATCCGGAGCCGAATCAATGAGGAAGGACAGCAATTTGTTGTTTGATTTCTTGAAATCAACCCGTGATTTTCATGAGGGAGATCAATGTATACAAAGCGCCACATGATTTTTAATTTTGGTTTTGTATGGTCTTATTAGAAAATTGAATTGATAAATTGTTGCTTTGTTTGATGGTCAATTATCGCTGGAATGAAATTGACTGTCTAATGTATATAGTTGCAATTGCATTTTGAATCTATAGAATGTGACCTAAGAGGTATGAATTGTGGGTCTGGTATAATAAAATTTGGGAAAATGTATTTAGAATGAAAATTGAGGTAATGAAGGAATTAAGGCCAATCAAAGGTGAATTTATTGAAGGTCAGACTTGGACAGAACTACAGAGGACCAATGGATTAATTAGAAAATAATTTGACATCATTGAAATATATGGATGTTAGTGAAATTTTTCCACTGCTGTGTCTTTTCGACGTCGTAGAGAAAGATATAAAGCAAAATACTAACCATTAATCGCAAAAAAAACGAAGTTTAGTGATTAAACACATGTAAGAAATTAGTCAGAAATTGAATATTAAAATTATAATTTCTGCATTAGGATGTTAAAGGCAGAATAAAGAAAAGTAAAAGGGATTTAAAATGATTAAAATGTTAAAGTATCAAATAGAAACTAAATGTTCTGACTGAGGGTAATAAACAAGGTATGGCTCACATGATTTTGATTTATCTTTATACTTCTTTTATTGTATGAATATTGGCAGCAAACGGCTGGGGAAGGCTCGCGCTCGTGGTGAATAGCCTACCAGTCTGATCAATAGGAGGTGAGTAAATTTATATACCGATTTGCACCTTCGAATGTAAGGTGAGCCATTGTCTGGACTTGATCAGAGCACTGACTGCGATTAAGACCCTTATTCTGAGCACTATTGAACAATTTGTCATATGCCAAGTCACTGGTCTTGATGAATATTCATGCCGGTGCACGGCATTTAACTCACACTGGGTGTTATCTCTGTTGCATGTCGAGTACGCCGCCTATAACTTGTAAATCGCAATGCCACGATGGTATGAACTATAAAAGCCTAAATCATGTGATGTCATCGTGCTATGTGCACATGGTACCCTCTTCGTGCGGGCAGCGCGCCTTCCTAGAGAGGTGAAGTAAAACTCATAGAACTCCAAATGGTTTACGGATCTTTGGTTGGTCACGATTCCAAAGATAAAGGTAAAAGGAACAAATAAATTCCATATAAAGTTAAAAAGGAACAATGTATTCTCAAGATAAACTATATTATGTTTCAAACCCTAAATCTCTTTGTGATAATGTTGTTCATACATTTGTTGCAGAACTCATGTAATGTGATTGATTGATTATTATAACCATCCCTTGAGCTTCGCCTGGCACCTAGCCTCACAAGTGATATATTTACCACAGTTATCTCACCCCCGTTGATTTCCTCCTTTCGTGGCAGATAGAGAGGAGAATCCGTATTTCTAATCACTTGACTTATTTAAACATGTAATGATTATTTTGTTTAGTTTCAGAATGAGAGCCCAAGTTTCCGTATGCCTCACGGTAATTAACTCGTTATCGGTTAATGAACTACAAATCATAAATCTAATAGTTATTATAATTTTGCATTTTTGAGAAACTATTGATATTTTTGTTTAATCGTTGAGGTCGCTTTACGAAGGGATGACCACTGAGGTCTATTTGTTAAGAAACATTTATAGATACACGTAGATGTTATATCAGAGTTAACACATAGATTTTAGGATTGATATTGCGAATAAGATCCATTTGGTTGGCAGAAACTAATAGGCTCATCGAATTTTTAGAAATTATGGACTTCAGCTTGCTACTGATTTGGTGGCCTCTGCTTCACCCATTCAGCCAACATGTTCTATAAAAGGGATGGATGTGGGGAACCGCCTGAGGATAGCTCTGGCCATCCATTCAGAGATCGATGCCTCACCACACAATGTCGGGAATTCCCTTTAGTTTTGCCAGATGGGAAGGAGGAATGGGCGGAGATTCTCATGCGATTTCACCCGCCTGCCTCCCCTGCCCGCAGTCACTCCCTCACCTGTCAGTCTGCACACTACGCTATCTCCGCCTTCGCCTGCTCCTCTGACGTTTGAGCTCCACCTATTTTCTTATATGAACTGCCCGAGGGCCTCGGTTCACAGATTGCTACATTACATGTAACTGCATCATCCTGATTTGATTTGGGGAATAGCCAAAAGTTTAGACCAGAGGTCACCTGACAAATCTCAAGCTCCTGGCACCACTTCAGATTTCACGCGTTTCCGCATCGACACCACCAGTCTCCTGAATTCTCGTGAGTCGCGACTGGGCCTGGCATTCACCAAATGGATCAGAACCTGCAAACAAGAAGACGATTTGCGGTGTTCCACCGTCTCCTTCCGATAGACAAAGTTAGTCTTTTCTCGAAGACTTGATTAATGAATCACACCATTTGGTACTTACTTCTCTCTTTATGGAAGGAGAAAAGAGGATCCGCTTTGAGAGTAGAACATTCTTCCCAGGTCAAAAGTTAGGAATGTACCTGGTTTCGAAGGATGACTCACTTTCCTTTACGTAATCTCACTTCATGGCCGCTGCTGGGAATGCATTCCTATTCTATCGAGGCGAGGAGACCGGTCATGGAGATTCCAATAATTGAGTACCATGAAGAGCTTCAAGAAGTAAATTTTCATTTATGGAGTTGTCGATCGAAAGGAAACACCTCTAAAAAGCAACAACTGATAGATACCCAGCACTGGCTGGATCGTCGGCGCCTTGTGCTTCACGGTTACCACTTCGGGGTGTCTGAGCTGAGGATCGGGCATTCCCGGTCGATCACTGGCCAACTCGGGGCTCTTAGGTCGGGCTTCATATAGTACTGCCCCTGGCTCAAGAAAACACTTTTCTAATTATTTAAGAAACCAACAGAGATCATTCCACATGCATATTATTTATTCTTGTGTTTACACTGTACATAAATGGTGTCCTTCAATTTTTCCATTTTTTTATTTTAGTTTCTCAACTTATTTTTGTTTACTTAAGTGTCTAAATTTTTTATTTTTTCTGCCTAATCTCAACTTTTATTTTTATCCAATTAGTCGTTAAGTAAAGACATCAATCAAAGCTTACAGATATTTTCAATTAAGCTAAAATACCAATGATAATGCACACTACAGTAAAATGATGAAATTATTTAATAGCCTTAACAATGTAAAGATCATGACATCATTTCCGTATTATTTTTCATTCATTGCTACAAGATGCGAAATGATTAAATATTGTTATGGAATTGAGATAAAAAGGAACATTTTAATGCTTTGGAAAATAATTTTAATATCTAATATTTTATTTTAATTATTCATAATAATTACTTTTTCACAAACACTTAGAAAAACAAGTAAAATAATAGGAAGATAATTAAATGTAGTTTTTTTCAAATGTAAAATTTAAAATTTTTATCTCAATTTATAATAGTCATTTTTTACCACTTAATTGTAAGAAGATGGTAAAGCCCTTAATGTGGAAAGAATAATATTGTTATTTCACCTCGTTAAAGGTCATTTAAGTAATTTCATTATTTTATATGATGTGGAATGTCATTTAAATTCAATTTTTTGTTATTCAAACATCTAATAACTTTGATTGTAATATGGTGCACTGATCAAAACAGTAATTAAAAGTTCAAACACTTGATTGAACAAAATTAAAAAGTTCAAACACTTGATTAAACAAAAATAATCGAACGCCAAATAAAATTAAAACAAAGCTGAATTACTTGATTGAATAATAACAAAGTTGAGACATCAAAATAAAATGGAAAAGCTTAGGGCTATTTATTTAAAAATTGTCTAAATACTACTACAATATGAAGAACTGTTCATATTTAAAGACTAACCCGAGATTCTCTACCCTCCATGGCTCGCTTTTTTGAAACATTGAATGCTTTGGGTTAGTCATAGACACTGATATCATTTAATTAATCTTGTTTACACCAATAGTAGGAATAAATGAATTTAGATTAAATTATTTTGCCTTTTAAACCTTTTCCAAGTACATATTCTAAGATTATGTTATTTAAGAATAAAAATATGATGTTATAGATATATAGATATAATATTCTATCCAATATTTATTTGACAATGATAGATATTATATGATACATACATATTATTACATACATATATATATATATATATATATATATATATATATATATAGAGAGAGTATATATATATATATATATATATATATATATATATATAATATATATATATATATATATATTCAATTTCCCTTTTTCTTTATGTTTTAGTAACTTATTTATTGTAAATTATCTGTATCCTGATGCTCGTGTTACCGTGAGCCACAATGACAGAGAATGGGTTTGTTTATGATTTTAATTCTGTGAGTGATGTGTATCATGGTAGAGACTTTGTATGTTACTCAACATTCATATAATTACAAATAGGCTCTAAATTAAAATTTTGAAAGTGAGTTGAATTTTATTCAAACACGCTCAGAATCTTATAGAATAACAACAATGAAGAAATCAATAATCCTAAAATTTCAATGGATTACAATTGAAAAACACTCAAGATATATTATCGCTATAAGGTGGTTAAAGTGTTTCCCTGACTTGAGAATGTGTTAGTTCAGACAGTGCAATGAGCTCCAAATTCAGAGACATGTGTATTCAAAGGCTATAAAAATATAAGCAACAGCCAAAGCACACACAATATTTTGTACACAGTTCGAAAACTGTCTATGTCCGCATGATTATGCCTGCATGTAAGGATTTCATTAATTCCATCACTGCGCAATTAGTCTGCAGATACAAGACTCCCTCTGCCTTATACAACCCTTCTTAACCACCACTATAATGGAATTCGTAATGAACACTCCATTCTCTCTCAGCATCACACATTCATATCCACATTATATTGAGGTTGAAGAATGTTAAACATTCACTCCACGCAAGGTCACTAATTGAGTATCTACACTCCACAGTCTTTAACATGTCTGGACTTGGCTTGTTCTTCTTCAAGCTCTACTCCTGAAATCTGTGATGAGCAAGTTCCAAACCCCTGAATTTATAGCCCTTGCAATTCAATATTGGAAGTCTTGATAAAGCTGGATCATTATCCTAATACACCCCACGCATTACCTTCTTGAACTAATCAAAGCTATCCGGTAAATGAAGGAAACTTGGTACCCAAGTGTCCTCTTTAGATTTGGAAACTTAATTTGTTTCCAACCTTAGTTTAATAGCTTGGAAGATTGGATCCTCTCGATTTGATCTAGATCCACCACAGAGGAACCAAGGCTCATCTGCAGCTTGCTCCCTCAAGTACCTCGATCGTTCTAACTTACATGTGTCCTAATGTCAATTATGATCCTAGTCTGACTCTTCGAGACTAGCACGTCTCATGTTGAACCCATCCAACTACTTGTCTTTTTCCAAGTGACTTTTACGTTAACGACGCCAAATCCGGTGTCCGCGATAACCGCCAATCCGCTGAAATCTATACGCTCAGACGCGAATTCATACCACAGTAAAAATGGCCACTTAGGCCCATACACCAATACTCATCAAATAAACCAACTATATTCCAATAATTCAAGAGTTATTACATTATTTAATACAAACACATATTAAAATTTACAATTGTAATATATGTTATACTATTAAATAATTAAAGTTGTAACCCACTTCTTCAAAATCGGCCTCTAAGATGAACCGCCTTCTCGAACGCTCCTCTACTGGTAAAATAATAATCCCACAGGCGAGCTATCGCCAAGAGCGAATTCCATCACTCCTAAATGCCATTCCTCACCTAAGTGCATATGCAATGATTCAATGTAAACACACACTAAGTAAATACGTGATCCTAATGAATGTCTATGTCCATCCTCATGCTCGAGTCTTAACCGACTTCACACTTGCCTAGTCGCGTATGAGGAAACACCGCTTTCAAACAAATCATTGCTCTCAAACAAACCATCGACTTCGATAAAAGTATTGGACTACCCTCCTGATACATGAATGTGTCGAGAACCTTCCAAACAATTCATGGGTCTCGACGCAGAATTGCTTTGGACCATCTCCACACACCTCTGAAAATCATCCATCGAAATCTTCGCGAACCATGTTCATTTTTATTTCATTTTCCGCTGCATCGCATACCCAATTTAGTTACCCCTGCATATGAATACAAGAAATATTTCAACATTAATTATCAATATATCAATTATAAATATTATCAATTAGTACTCGCACCACATGTTATTCAATTCTTGATCAAACCAACATGCAAATTAGCCTAATGAGCTCATCACAATTCCTTTCCAATGACCTACAATAATTATGTTTTTTATATAACGTGCATCATGTTAACACATTAAGTTCATGCATTATACACTACAAGAAAATGTCAATAATGATATATATTATGTCTAATTTACAATATATTAATAATATCATTTAAATGAATTAAATTGGTGACATATACAACTATCATACTAATAATTGTAGATATAATGAATTATTCTAAGCACTTATAAGATATAACCCTTGATAGATAATTTATAATATTTATAGACATTTCAAGAAGATATATATATATATATATATATATATATATATATATATATATATATATATATATATATATATATATATATGTATATATATATATATATATATATATATGTTGATACTTACTTATTAAATAATATATAAAATGAAGTAAAGAAATTATTTTTGAGTAACAAAATGAATGCTATTTACTAATTGTTTAATTATCATGACACTTTATCTTTTTTTATCAAATTGATTAAACCTTTTTGGTTGGTGTGAAATAAGAATGAAATAAATTTTATATCTAGAGAACTTAAATTAATTTTCTAAAAATGTTTTTAACAATTTTGCTAGAATGCAATATTTAAAAAAGAAGTTAATTTATGATATGTTAATGGATTTAGAATATTCATTTTTATTTTAAGTCAGTAAATACAAATTTATTTATTAGAAAGAGGATTTTATTCTATAAATGATACATTGAAATCATAAAAGTTATAAATATATTTATAACAGGATGTAGAATAAGAATTTGAATTTTTGTTGCCATAAGATCGGGTTTGACCCAAATCGACCATTTATTCCAACTCGTCCCCATCAATCCGCTGTCCCTGAGACAACAAATCCTTCTCCTACCCCACTTCCTCCGTCTCGTCCTCCCCATCTTCCCTCTTCACTCGCTACCCTGTTCTCTGTAAGCGGCTAAGCTTCCACTAGTCCCCTCTTATTTTCACTTCTTCCCCTGCTTCTTCCAAATGGCTCTCTCCTATCAAATCCATTTTTACCCTTCTCACTTTCGTCGATGATGAAGATGCCTACGACAAGGGGAACTTCAACGATAACACACATCAGGTTCAAGATTCATGGTTTTCCAATGAGTTTCCTTACTAGTTTGACTTGTTCAGTGTTTTTTACTTCAACTGCCTTTTTGCTTTTGAGCAAGATGAGTTTACTCAAGACTAAGAGTACTAGAGGAGGATCTTCATCAACTAAAGTTCCACTTATCCACCACTCAAAGAAAGGCAAGAAGTTGCACTTCATTTTTCTATGCAGAGAATCAAAAGGTAAGATTTGGGGTTTATTTATTACCCTTTTTTTTCAGATTCGGCTTTAGTCCCTGATTTTCATGAATAAGAGACGGATTTCAGGTTTTGTGTTAACTCGTAAAACATGAGCTTGTTGAATCTGCCAACCAATCCGCAAATGGCGTTGTCGAACTTGGTTTAACTCTGGAGTCTTCACAAATATTCATCTCTGATTATCTTCTTCTGATCCGTTCGTCCATTCTCATTTTCCAATAAAAGACAAACACCGGCGCAGTTCAGCGTTAAAATGGAGGCATCGCGCGTTACGCCTCCTCCCATTATCCTCTCGTTTCATCCATGCTGATGTCAATCTCACGCCACGTTAACCCTTCCATCCAACATATGCGATATTTACTTAATGGCCTTAATACACGATTTAGAAGATTCTTCGTCATTTTATGATCGCGATAACGTGAGAATCACTTTTTCGTTAATGGCAAAGACATATTTTTGGCTTCAGGACCCGGCGAATATACTTCAAGGTCAATATAAACATAACTCATTATTTAATGCCCACAACGAATCGTTTCTTCCTCTCATCCCGCAGAAAGTTTCTCTTATTCTCAATCAGTAGGTCGCAGGGCTTAAGTTCTGGCCATAAAACCTTGAATAAATGCAACCCAATCACAAACAACAAGATTCATCGAAGAAAGTGATATCGTCGTTTATTGCAAGAATATATCTTTTACTTTATGTTCGACAAAACATATAGATCCGACGCAGCGAATTGTTCCTGAATGTCGGTTTACAAACACACATTGAAGTCGCCGAAAGCAACGAGAACAATACGTCAACCGGCAACTGAATCGCGACGTGACGCGACCCCACTCCGATGAATCATCCCTGATCCATCCATCCACCGGCAACACGTTTGAAACTCCTTCTACGCCATTGTTGTCGATTTCCACACTTTCCGGCAAAACATCAGAAGACTGATGTTTGATCAGCGATTATATTTTGATGACCTCCATCAATCCTAACGAGATATTATTATCAAACCATCCTTCCTTCCTGAAGTCCTTCTTATTATTATTCAGCCAATATTGGTTTGACGCCCACGCCCATCCTCCGCGATCCAGTTAATATCCGTATTTCATCAACTCAAAACAATAACATGATCGGATCAGATAATATTAAGACGCAAAGATTAAACACTTCATCAATGATTAAAGATGCCACACGTTAAGATGTTGAGTCATCTTCCAAAACTCACACTATTATTGTCTGATCTTCTTTGTTAAAGATAACACATCAAGATTCATTTCAATATTGATTATAACCAGATAGATTACTTGTCCATAACATCATGATCATTCACTTCTGACATCATACGCTATCCGCCTTCTTCAATGTATTATTTTCTCACTCACACAGTATTATTTCATTAACCGCTTCCTCATCCAGTCATCGACTTCGTTGTCGTTAAAATATAAGAAAAGAGAACTATAATAATGAAAGTCGGCAATATCCCATTTGAAGATATTGTCGTTGAACATCCCTGAATTTTGTAGATTTGACTCAGTTGTTAATTATCATCTTTGTTGGTGTCACAGATGGAATACTAATAATTCCTAATATAGTTGCCACGACAATAATCAGGTATGGTTTGTAAGATTTTTTTTATTCACTTCTCTACTTGGGAATTTTACTTATGATCCTTACTATGAATCTCTTTAATCACATTTAAATCCTATTTGATCTTTCAATTCCGCTCTAAATGCTAAATTCTAGTTAAAATATGTATCAAGTTGTGGAGAGAAATTATGATCTATGTCAAGATAAAATTTTTTCTTGATATGATTTGTTGATTTTATCTTGTGATGAAGGATATTCTATTAAAAGCCTTATCTTGAAAAGGTTAAATCATTTATAGATTTCACGTAAAAAATTGATTAAATAGATAATTTTATAATGTTGCAAAATTTTATGTCTTTTACAATTCAGAGTTACTATCGAATGGAGAAGTACTTCAGTTTGCTAGTGTATCATTCTCAATTTACATAGTTGTGATTGTTATCTATACACTAATTCTATGAACCTTATCATTGTATTCTCGATACTCACTGTGTCAAATATGTTTTCGCCACCTTAGTTGAAGACAAGAGCATATTGGACAAATCTTTCCTAAGATAGTTTTGATTTTTCTATTTAATTTTAGGAGGTTTTCATTTGCATATTTTTTATTATTGAATTAATCTATTCTATAAATTTTTTATAAATTTAAGCTTCAATTGATAGTCTGCATTTTTTTGATAATGTTAAATACAAAGTCTACACATTACTACAGATCCTTAGCCTCTTAGAATTGAAGGAGAACGCCTTATCATTATTTTGGTTAAGTTTAAAATTACATTTATGCAGAATTAATACTTAGCAGTTCCCATGAATTGAATTGAGATATTTCATTATTTCCAGATTAAGATGATTAACTTTTTTTTATCAATTACTTATAATGATTTCTTGATAATGTGATTTTATCTATTTATACGCTAAATTTAAATGAAAGATATATTTGGATTTTTTTTCCTTTTAGAACTAAAAGTAGTACTATATTTTTATTGTTATAGGTACAATAAATTAAAAACCATAATAATTGAACTATAATTCACATTTAGAACGTTTGGATGTAGTTAGATATCTAATTATTAGTTTTCACGATTTACATCTGGTTTTACGGTAGGTTTGATGTAGGTTTATAAGAAATTTTACAATCTATATTAAGGGAGGTGCCTGCTTGAAGATTAATGCTAGAAATAAGGTCTATACAAATTGGATATAGGTTTGATGTACTCTTGGAATTGGAAGTACTTTACAATTTCAAGTAATTTTGGTACTTGTTGCTTACTTTTCTATTGATGTTGTGTCTATCTTAATAGTAATCAAGAAGAAGGAGATGAGGAAGAATTAGAGACCAACTCTTATGGAATTTGGGTATTTTTAATTTGCTTGTACATTATCTTTACTGAATGTCTTTAGACTATGATTTTTGTTTATTCTTTTATTTGTATATAGAAAGTGGAGAGTAACAAGAAAAATTTATTACATTGTGTTTTTAATATTCAAATGTATATATAACAATTCTTCTCGTATGGCAAGATAAAATTTTTTTAGTTGTTATTATCATAATTAAATAGATATCAAATTTAATTTAAAATCAGCTTATTATAATAGTTTCATTTCAACAAAAGCGAAAAATATAGTAAAATAAATATTAAATTTTTTCGCAAACAACCTTACTGCATGGCTAATGCTCCATTGACATTTGGTGTATTACTAGAAACCTCGACATATTATATTTAACTTAAGAAATCTTATTAACAAAGATCAGAAAATAGAAACAATCTTATCATATATGAAGGTTATAATTCTCTAAACTTTTTCAGACACTCGGCATAGATGACATATATACTTAATAATCATCTAGCTTAGACAGATTATCTTGTTAACATTTGAAAACTTTCAACTAAGGTCATTTTTTCCGTAGTTAACACATTTACCCCACACAACTCAAGCCATTCACTTCAATCAATTTCATGCACACAACACATGGACGTTTTTAGTCAAATTCATACAAAACCCGGATCAGCTTTTTAATAGTCCCAAAACAATTGTATAGGTACGCCCAGGGGCGCCCCACTGCCACATGATCGCCCACTTTGTGGAACTTCATCATGGCCAGCCGTCACATATACACGCTCAAACACAATTTATTGCATAACCATACCATTAAAGGCTCAAATGTTTATGGATCGTCCAAAGAAGCCTAAAATTTCACATTTCGGTCCAGCTTGATCACCAAACGGCTACCACGGCCTTAATCACTTAAGCATTTACAAAACATTTAAACAAGGGGTAACTGTATGATAAACCCCTGCCCATGGATTTTGGCCAAAACTCAAACTGGTGCCCACGCCAAGCCCTCACGTGTAGAACCACTTTGCTTCTGGCCCGAAGAAATCCACGTCCGATCAGCTGAACGGCGAGAGGAAGCTGCAATGAACATACTAAAATCACCATTTTTGAAAAACCGAACTCTTCTCCTCACTCATCGCACGCCTCACCAAAAATGGAGAAGAAGCTCCTTTTGTCTCTCATTGCCACATGTCATCCCTAATTGGTTGAGATGACTTCATCCACCAATCCAACCACTTCGACTTTTCTACCAATGGCATCATGCCATGTTTCAACGGGACCACCTTAGGGCTTAAGTTGACTGAATCTGCGGCTTCGACATCGCAAGTACACCGTAGTCACCTAAAACGCGCCTATGTCCCGCTCGCCGCCGTTTCCTCAAAAATTGCAATTTCGACTGCTCCTATAATTCATGAAAATCGACTGGCAGGTTGATTTCCGCTTATGATTCCAAAAGTGAAGTCTATTTCATCATCCGAGATCTAGAAAATTTTCAGATTTTTACCGAAATTACGATTTTGCCCTTTTTCAGAAAATTGAAATTTTCTCGGGTCTTACATTTAAACCATCAAATCTTCATTAAACTCGATCTCTAAAGTAGTCATCTTCTTATAGAAAATTAGAGACGAGGATATTGACAATCCCAAACCCAACAATCTCCTCATATATCTCGTTAGTATTCTAAAGAATGAGACAAGAAGATAGCCACAAAGAAAGGCAAGAGATGTAACATCCCGAAATATACTCCTAGCGCTTTGGACTTGTTTAGGCGTATATTAAAAGCCAAATGGCTTGAAATAAAACGAGATCGTGAAGTTATAAATATGTAATATAAAATCTTAATTGTTAAAAGGATATGAAAGTTATAAAAGATAAGATTAGGGGTCAAATGAGAAGATAAGGTTGAATTTCAAAAGTGGAAGAATCTATAATCAAGATGCAAATAAGGAAACTTAAAGAAAAATGAGTTTCTTGTCATGGCCAAATACGGCCTTAACAAAACATGGATAAGAGCACTTTGGTCTCATTTTCGGGAGGACCAAACCCAGAGAGAGAGAGAGAGAAGAGCATGTGCAAGACAGTGAAGAGGGAAGAGTAAAGAGGAAGAAGAGAAGAGGAAGAAGGAGGAACCAAGATCAAAGGTATGAACTAACCTTGATAGAATCTTGCAGGATCATATGAATTTGTATGGATTCTAGGTGATTATGGGAGTTCTAAATCTAGGTTTGTTAGATTTCATCCTAACCAAAGATATATTGAAATTTACAAGGTAAAAACTTAACCAATAAGAAAGTAGGAAATCCTCCCTTTGAGGGTGGATTCATGGTTAATGACAAGCAATTGAGTTAGGGTTTAGCATAAACCCTAACAAATCCTTGGGTTTAGCTTATGTATGGGATAAGACCCATCTTAGAATGGTTTTTGAAGAAATTCATGATAGGTCTTTGAAATAAGAGAAGGATTGAATGATAAATTGAGAGAAAGAGATCATAAGATGAATTTGAAGTGGTCTTGAAGTATTTATGAGGTATAGAGCCACATCGCTGAAAAATATGAAAAAATGGGAGAAAAACACACATTTTGGGCATTGGTGACATGTACCGTACAACTCGAACATGTACTGCACATCTTGTGTTCTGGTCATTTTATTAATATGTACCGTGCACATGTTAGACATGTACGGTACAACCCTGCTCTGGTTTTTCAGTTTTGACCAGTTTTATTTTGGCCATAACTTCGTTTATTTTTATCCGAATTGAGTGATTCAAGGGCCAATTAAAATATACTACTTCAAGGAGAACCATCTATATAGAAATAGATATCACAAATTATGAATCTCAAGGCCTCAAAATCCACTGAAGTGGGACTCATGTGCAAACCAAATTCTGGTTTCGTGTTGAACATAGAGAACCGGTTGTTTTGACACTTGAGTTCCTATATTCTGACTCAAAGATCTAGCAATTAGAACTCTTAGAACCTTAGATTTAAATGATTATAAGGACATAGTGTCAAAATACAGTTAAGACCCTGGAAAGTCGAGTAATACAACTGTCACTAGAAAAATCGTGTAAATGACTAGTTGGCATGAAAATGCCATAACTTTAGTTTGGATGATCCGATTGGATTGATTCCAATTTTGCAAAGAGATCATAGAAGGTGGCCATGAATGAGGTGTGATCTCATAGACATCATACTTCATAAGTATATGAAGTGCTATATGTAATAGCCATGAAACATGAATATGATATGAATATAGGATTATATGATAAGATATGATAGGTATAAGTCATAAGATATGATAAGATATGATAGGATATGTCATAAGATGCGATAGTCTAAAAGTACACAATTGATAGGCATACATATGAATATAAGATTATATGTTGTAGAAACATTAGCGGATTGTCATACATAAACGAAGATGGAACATGATAGAAATATAAAGTATATGAATAGATAAAGACATGACAGAATATGTAAATGATGAATATATGATAGCCATACCTAAAGGAATGCATGAATATAAGAATCACATGGTATATATACAAATGATAGAATAATGGGAGAGATAAGTAAAGATGACAAAGATAGAAATGAATAACGTACAAATGATAAGTACATATATGAAAATGTGATCGAGTAAAAGCCTAAGATGATAGGAATATAGAAAGTACAAGAATAGCTAATTGATATATGAAATAAAATGATATAAAGAGATATGACTATAAGGTAATATATAGATATATGAGAACCGAAATATGAAACTACAGATATGAGAATTAATACGGAGTAAAGTAACGATAGTATATATGCATAAGCAATTGCGATAACAATAGTTATTCATGTTTATGAGAGGTGTACGTAAATGTAATAAAGCCGATTTTCTCGCTAGACCCGGTAGGATAGGATGCAGGGCATGCCTATAGGGAAGATACACAGTCAAGAAGATATTCATAGACAGTATATATTGAGCTCCATTTGGGTCGTGATGATATAGATCCCGTTGACTGTGGTCTCAAGAAGGTCACCACACATGTAGATCATCGCTCAGACAGTTGATAGTAATTCTTCACCATAGCATATGACATAGGTCACTCCGTCATATTGAAGATGATACCTTCTCAGTATTAACAGACGCAGATCACTCGCTCAGACAAAGGATAGTACCTTCGGCACACATAGCTTCCCGTATCCGCTTCTAAGGTATTTATATTATGAAACCGCAAGGAAATGATATGTATAGAAGATATGACTGATATGAGCAAGAAGATCAAGCATAATAAAAGACTACAATTACAAGAACAAAGTATAGTATAAATAGATATGAAAATAAGTATATGAACACAGGGAGCAATGAAAGATACGAAAGTTATCAAAGTGATACAGATAGATAGAATATGAATTGTACATGATAGTACAAGTATGAATATGTATATGAAAAGTATAGATATAACATATGCCAAAGACATAGAAATAGAGACTCCGACTTACAACATGAAAAAGACTAGAGATGTAAAAGACATATGAAAGAATAGTATGAAAAGTATAAGAATGTAGATGCTACAAATCCACGTAGATAGTATAAGATAGGTTATATTGAAATACATACTGAGACATGAAAAGCAGTGGTAAACTTGGTAAAGAAACATGATACAAGAAATAAGACGAATAGATCAAGACACTGATATACAAAGATAAAGAAAATAAGCAAAGTATTCACGTGATAGATAAGGAATGATACAGATATAATGACAGTACAACGACGCACAAAAGACATAGAACCGAAAGATGAAAAAGACATAGACTGGAGTGACATGATAAATATAGAATACAAAGTAATTTTAAATAGAACATGAAAAAAAAAGTATAAGTAAGATAGTGCTAAAGATATAAATATAATAGAAAAAGTTTGACATGCACACAGTAATGATAAGATGATAAGAATTTAAGTTATAGAAATATGTTTAGAGATATATATAATGCATATGTATAAGTTTGTGACAATGCTTTATTGGTTGTTGTCCATGCTTATGTTCCCATTAAGCGTAAAGCTTAGCACTGTTCAATCAGGCCAAAAGCAAGATACACAGAGGCGCGACATTCCACACGCCAGTTAGCGCTTCACTCAGATGGTGCTCACCGCCACGCTCGCAATCTCGATGTTTTTGTAATAGAAAATTTTAAATGTATAGGTAAACGGGACTCGTATATTTGTATAGACTTTTATGGACACCACCGTGGTGTTCTTTGTATATATATATAAATGATTCTGTTATTGTTGCAAATAATATATCATGTGTACAAATACCGAAAGAATGTCAATGAGAGTCCTAAAGAAATATATAGTATAGATAGGCACGCGCCGACTGCTCATCCGCCAACGGTCGGCCGGATCCGGGCGTGACAATTTAGTGGTATCAGAGCAAAGGTTTAGGCGTTTCTGGAATAGCCTAAACATAGATAGGGTATAAGATGCTATTCTAGGTAGAGTATAAGATACTAAACATAGATAGAGTATAAGATGCTATTTTAGATAGAGTATAAGAAGCGAGTCTAGATAGAGTATAAGATAGAAAAGATAGACATGGATACATATAGAAAAGTATCGCCTTCCATGTGATGTCCTTGTGTTATATGGATGACACGCATGATATAGATATGACATAGAGAATAGAAATGAAAAGAAAGTATAAGAAGAGTCATATGTAAAAGACATGAAAAGAAAGGACTTGACATAGAACAAATAAAGCGCATAGATTGAATTTCGAGGATGAAATCTTATGATATGAGTGGGAGAGTTGTAATATCCCTAAATATACCCTAGCGCTGACTTGTTTAGTGGTATATTAAAAGCTAAATGAATTTTTCTGGAAATAAACGAGAGACTTAAAGTTTATGATACAAGGGAAATTTGTAATTTGTTAAAAAGGATATGAAAGTTATAAAAGAGAAAGATTAGGGTCAAATGAGAATATGGCATAAGTTGAATTTCAAAAGGAAGAATCTAAGGACCAAGATGCAAATAAGGAAACTTAAAGTAAAATGAGTGGTCATGACAAACATGCATTTAACAAAACATGGGATAAGAGCACGCTAATCACTTGTTAATCAAAACCGTAGAGAGAGAGAGAGAAGAGCAAAAGGAGAAAAGAAGAGAAGAGGAAGAGGAAGAAGAGTAAGAGGTTAAGGAGGGAACCAAGATCAAAGGTATTGAACTAACTTGATATGAATTCTATTATGGACTCATATGAATTTGTATGAGATTCAGAAAAGATTATGAGTCTTAACCTAGGTTTACAGATTTCATCCTCACCCAGCATATTGAACAGAAAAACTTCAACCACAAGAAAAGAGAATCCTCCTTTCGAGGGTGGACTGTTAATGACAAGCAATTGAGTTAGGGCTTAGCATAAACCCCAAGAAACCTTAAGTTTAGCTTATGGATGGGATAAGACCCATCTTGTAAATGGTTTTTGGAAGAAACTGATAGGTCTTTGTTCAAGAGAAGGATTGAATGATAAATTGAGTAGAAAAGAGATCATAAGATGGATTTGGCGGTCTTGGAAGTATTTATGAGGTATATTGATCGTTGAAAATATGGAAAAAATGGGGAGAAAAACACACATTTTCGGGCATTTGAGATATGTACCAGCACAACTTGAAATTATGTACTGCAGATCTGTAGGGTTCTAGTTTTTGTTTGATATAAATGTATATGTTAGACATAAAATGGGTAATAAACTGTTCTGGTTTTCCAGTTTTGACTAATTTGTATTTTGGCCATAACTTGCTCATTTCTTATCCGAATTGGAGTGATTCAAGTGGCCAATTAAAAATGAGAATAAGAGAACCATCCATAGAAATAGACACTGTCAAATAGGACTCGAAGGGCCCAAAATCCACTGAAGTGGGACCATGTGCAACCAAATTTGGTTTCGTTAAGTTGAACATAGAGAAGTCCGCGTTGTTTCTGACGACTTCTGAGTTCCAAGTGTTCGAATTGGGTGATTCCAGTCAGATGGAACCTTTAGCACCTAGCTTTAAATGAGTATAAGGACATAGTGTCAAAACATGAAGTTAAGACCCCGGAAATGAGTAATACAAACTGTCACTAGAAAAATCGGTAAATGACTAGCTAAAGAAATACACAATTTTTTAGTTGATGATCCGATTGGTTTGATTCCAATTCTGGCAAAATAATTCATAGAGGTCAAGAAAAATATGAATGAGGTGGACTTCACAGATCATATCATGTTACATGAAGTGCTATATGTAATAGCCATTAAACATGAATATGATATGAATATAGGATTATATAGATAAGATATGTCATAAGATATGATAGGTATGTCATAAGATATGATAAGATATGATAGATATGTCATAAGAGTGCATAGTCTAAAAGGACACAATTGATAGGCAGATAAATATAAGATTATATGTCAGGAAATACATATGATTGTCATACATAAACTATCAGACAACATGAAAGAGAAACAGGAAAGTATATGAATAGATAAAGTATTGGTTGTGAATATGTAAATGATAGTAACAGGTGAGCAGCTATAATTTGAAAGCACGTATGGGAACATGCTAGGAACACATGGTAGAAAGGCATAAATGATAAGAACAATAGAGATAAGTAAAAGATGACAAAGCATAGAATGAGGAACAATTGCATAAATGATAAGCAAAGATATATGAAAATGTGAATGAGAAAAGCTTCACATGATAGGAATATAGAAAGTACAAGAATAGCTAGTCATATAGAAATGTATAAATGATATAAGAGATACGACTATAATGTATTATATAGATATATGAGAACCGAAATATGAAGCTACAGATATGAGAATTAATACGAGTAAAGTAACTATAGTATATGCATAAGCAACAAGACAATACATGATCAGTGTTGCAGATATAAACAGAAATACAAAGCCGATTGTCCTTTAGGACCTGCAGAGGGATAGATAGGCATGCCTATAAAGATATGCTTTGCCAAAAGAGATCATGTGACAGATATCGAGGCCCCGCTTTGGGGTCGATGATATAGATCCCAGTTTGACTGGTGGCCCCGCAAAGGTCACCACACGTGGCGCAGATCACCGCCTCAGATAAAGCAGCAGTACCTTCTGCACGATAGATATGACATAGTCACTGTCTTCTATGGTGATGATACTTCTGGTACATCAGACAGAGATCATCGCTCAGACAAGATAGTAATTCTTCGGTACACAATAGTTTCCCTGTGATCTCGCTTCTAAGGTATTTGCGTTATATGAAACAAAAAGGGAAATGATATGTATAGGAAGATATGACTGATATGAGCAAAGATAGCACTGCTTATGCGATGGTACGTACAATTATAAGAACAAGTAGTATAGTATAAATAGAGGCAAATAAGGATGAACACAGGGAAAGAATGAAAGATACCAAAGCACAGCAGGATAGATAGAATATGAATGTACGCGATAGTGCCAAGTATGAATATGTATGTATGAAAAGTATAGGATATAAATATATGCAGATAATAGAGATCCACTTAGATAACACAGAAAAACATTAGAGACGTAAAAGACATATGAAAGAATAGTATATGAAAAGTATAAGAACAAAGATAAAATCAGACAGATAGTATATAAGATAGGTTATATGAAAGTATATTTCAGATATGAAAGCATAGGAAACTATAAAAAAGAACATGATACAAGAAATAAGATGTTAGATCAAGTATACGATATAAGCAAGTGACAAGAAATAGCTGCGTATTTGTGATGTATAAGGAATGATATATATATTTAATAGTAATAACACATGCAATAAAAGACATAGAACCTAAAGATGAAAGACATAGACTAGAGACATATAAATATAGGAATATGTAAAGTACTAAAATAGAAATACAAAAAGTATATAAAGGATATGCCAAAGATATGAACATGTAATGTAAGTTCGACATGCAATAGGAATATAAGATGGATATGAACTCAAGATAGAAATATGTTTTAGAGGATGCTATATAGTGCATATGTATAAGCTTGTGACAAGCCATTATTGGTTGTTGTCCATGCTTATGTTCCCACTAAGCGTGAAGTTTAGCACCGGTGTTCAATCCGGGTGTAAATAAAAGCAGAAGACAAGGATAGAGGAAAGGACATTCCACACGCATAAATACCCAGAGATAGGTGTTCTCACCACGCTCAAGAATCTCCATATGCGGTAACAGAGTACTTTAAATGTGACAGGTAAATGGGACTCGTATATTTATTGTGACTTATGACACCATCCGTAGTTCTTTATATATATAAACACTTGTTATTACAAAACTGCTCAGATACTGTGCACAAAAATGCTCTCCGAGAAAGATCAGTCAATAGAACCCAAGAAAATATATAGTATAGATATATCATCGGATTTCATTCCTGATCCCGTACTAATCTAAGTTCCGACCGGGGATCGAGAGGGCGTGACAAGAGACACCTGACACGTTGAGATGAAGATTTTAAATTATCATGATCGCTTCCAGATCCTGGCTTATATACATTGTGAAGGAATAAACTATTACAAAAATTATCTTTCCCGATAATTTTTCATCGCTCCTTTTTGTTGAAGGCTTAGAATTAGGGGGCTGAGGAGATGGTAGGCTCTGTGTCTCCTCTTTGTTCAGACTATACCTAGATGTTAGAGGCTATTGTGGCTAGAGCTGGCGAAGGCATGTCAAAGACAAGCTGCTCAATGTTTCTCCCAAAGGCATGCGCTTCAATCTCCTACAACAGTCCAAGCTCGGCTTCAGTTAGGACTTATGCTGCAGTCCTTCGTTCAGAACCTGTGTTCTAACTGGTGGTCAAGTCAAGAGATGGTATAGGATTCGAATACTCCCCCTTATCATCATCTCCTTATGACATGGAGAAGATGGAGTCTTGAGCCTTAAACTTCCTCAATTCTTCCTGTTAGATTATTAGATCTCCCCTCTGGAAAATCTGCTATCGGTTGTAAATGGGTTTATAAGATCAAGACTCGATCGGATGGCACTATTAATCGCTACAAGGCTCGCCTTGTTGCCAGGGGTTTTTCTCAAGAGTATGGGATTTATTATGAGGAGACTTTGCCTGTTGTAGCTCGGCTTTTCCCCGTCAGACTATTCTGCTTTCTGCGCTCAGAATGGCCACTCTTTCATATGGAGTGCCTGTAATGCTAATGGTAACTCTCAAAGGAAGCTCCAGGCAAGCCTCCCGGGTTACTCTTGCCTCCCGGTTCCCTCACGTAGCATTAATTACCTGTGGCACTTTATGGGCTTAAACAAGCTTCTCAGCATGGTTTGCAAGCCCAATTTACTATCTCAAGATGGTTTTTAGGCGCTTCTTTGATACGGCTCTTTCTCTCGAGATGGTCCGTCATATTACTTATTTTCTCAGCTACGATATGATGATATAAGTGATACATGTGGTATTCGTGGATCTAGCACGTTCGGGTCGCTTAATTTGAAATGAAAGATCTCTTTAATTACTTTCTTGGTTCAGTTTCTTCCTCTAATGATGGTTATTATCTTACTCAAAGTTAAGTATACTAATCACTCGAAACAAGAAGATCACTAATAGCAAGATAAATAATACACCATCAGTATAATGTCAGCTTCACTCTCATGACGGGCGAATCATTATCGAATACCTTTTATAGACAGATTGTTGGGAGTCTATGGTCTATCTCATCATACTTCGCCTCGCTATTTCCATGCAGGGGTTTCACCCCAGATCTCCTATTATGCATCGTCGCTAGATTCTTCAATATCTGGGTGGGCGTTCATATTTTGATAGTCTTTCATTTTTCTTCCTACTTCACAACTTCGCTATTCAGATGCAGATTGGGCAGGTGATCCCACTGATCGTCGATCTACTACAGGATATTGTTTTATTTTGGGTGATTCTTCATCTCAAAGAGAAGCAAGAAACAACAAATGTTGCTCATTCCAGCACTAGTTGTGTAACATAAAGTTAATCAGAGCGCTGATGTTAACTTATTTAATACGTTGGTTACACAGATCTTGATGTTGACTGCCCACTACAACCAACCTTCATCAGATATAGTTATTCAATGGTCGTATACGATGTCTTCCATGAATGTAATTAAACATGGTCGAGATTGATTGTCACTTCATTCGCTATCATCCGTTTCAGATACACACACACTTCAATTGGCTTTCTCTCGCGATCAATTACTGATATCTTCACCAAACAATCCTCCAGAACCTTTTTCGAAGTGTAGCTTCCAAACTCTAATGATTTCTCTTAAACCACTATGAGTTTGAGGGGGGATGTTAGATTATTATATTGTTAGATTTATTTTGTAATTTCCTAGGATTATAATTTGTATTTTTCTAGGATTGTAATTTGTATTTTCCTAGGGTTGTATAGCCTAGCCTGGCAGAGCTGTGATTTGTAATTTAGTTAATATAAAGACTCAAGTCTTTCTTCACTTCCACTGTTGATGTTAGCTCAGGCATTTTTCGGGATGCCTCGATCTACAAGGCACTAAATGTCAAGCACTATGAGCGGCCATACGCCTCATAGGACCGGGGACAACTTATCATAGGCCATCTTTCTTTCTAACCTAAGGTGAAGATTTGGCTAAGGAGGTAGTTGTTGAATCTGGACTCCAGATGGTCTCAGTGATTTTCTCCCCTTAATTTTCCGCAGCCTTTCTGGGAGGACATCCTAGAGGCATCCTTTCATACGGCTTGTGACTTATTCTGAGTTCAGGGGCCGCCGACAATCACAAGATCCTCCTTTTGTGCTGTGAGTATCCCAAAAATCAGAGACAGAACCTAAGAACCTTTTTATAAGCCATCGGCTCTGCATGGCGGAGGATGTTTTCTAACACCAGTTGCCCGAGGTTGAAACCCTAACCACATCACCACCCTAACCAACGACTCAACCCGACCGAGTGGGTGATCCCCATTTTTTTTAATTATTAATCAATTAAAGAAACCGATTGTCCATGACGGAAGCCGCCACTTAAATTGCTTCACCAAACTTGATGCAGTAGGTAGGAGTAATTATTCACTCAAAATTGATCTAAGAACCATTTGTTATTTTTTCTTAAGAAGATAATTAAGTAATTCATCCTATAAAACTAGGACCCACAGTGATAATATTATAAATTAAACTTCAAATTATTATAAAATAATTTAATAAAATGTTGAGTTTATGATTAATATTTAGAATATAACGCTTGTGCATTTGATACTATTCAAAGACTATATACTGATTTGATTTAGTTATAAATTTTAAAGGTAATAACGACAGACAAATACTATAAAAAGATGCTGCTTTTAAGAATGGTCATGGCTTCAAACACAAGATATGTATATATGTATGTACATGTGTTTGTACTAAAATTTAATTTGGTCTCGACCTAATGTTTAATTAGCATATGACCAACTGGTGTTACAAAAATCCAAGTGAAATAAGCAAAACCCACTGAAAAAGCCATGTATAGTAGCCCAAGGTTATTTTTAAAATTTTTTAAAATTTACAAATTAAAGGATGATGCGAGATTTTTTCGCAAGTCAAACATGTTGGCAAAGGATGGTAGTTACTTGTGTGGTAGAGAAAACGCGAGGTCAAACCCCAATGGAGACGTGGATAGTTACTATAAGTAGAAGGGTGGAAAAATTACAGACTGAAAGCGTATATTCATGACTTATAAAATGAGGAGAGTTTCACTGATAACTAATCAACAATAAGTTAATCACTTCTTAGCAAGCTAGTCATTCTAGTAAAATTTTGAAGTTTCTTTTATTTTTCCAAAGATTTCTAGATTTAATTTTTCTAATGAAATACAACAATTTCTTTAGCAATTCCTTTATTTCGTTTTTCCTAGTGAAATGCAGTAATATCTCTAGCAATTTCTATAGCAATTCCTTCATTTCAGTTTTCCTATTGAAATACAACAATTTCTTTAACAATTTTGAATTTCTATTTTATTTACTTTACTTTTATTTTATTTCATGGGCATTTTTACTTTAGATTTTAAGGAATTGTCAAGTGGGAAAGTAGGACCTATTTTTCGTCTGATTAGGAAGTTTGATCTTTAAAAGTATTAGTTGAAACACCTTAGCTTGATCACTGGTGCATTTTCTAATTGTCAATATGTATGTTGAAATGAAATTTCAAACTGCCCACATATTTGCACGCCTGCGGTGAACTCGCCCAAGATGAACAATATATAAACTGAAAGTATAAAAACCAAGTGCTTACTTGTCGTGATTTTGGAGATGAAAAGACAAATCACAAATTCTTTGAATTCGTAATGTTGTATGAAACAAGGGTAAAAATCGTAATTTTGATCAATGGGCATGAAGGTAAAATCAAAGAAGATAGTATGCCAAAATTGAAATAAAAACAAGTTTAACTAAAATTTTAGAGATGAGGACCTAATTGTAATTAGAGTAAAGAGACTTATAAAGGCCATGAGACAAACCAAAATTAATTCACATTTGGTCTCATTTTGCTAGGGCAAACCGTGGAGAGAGAAGAATAGAGCAAGAAAGAGAAGAGGAAGAAGAGAAAGAGGGAGAAGAGAACAGTGGAAGAAATTTAGGTATGGAATCATGTGTACTCTGGGTTTTGAGTGTCTAGGGTTTGCATATATTTCTTCCATGGAGATTAGTTGCTTCCTTGTTCTAGGTTCTTGTGGGAGAGATCACATTAACCCTAGAATTCTTGAAGTTTTGTGGGAAAACCCCAGCTGGGTATAAATAAACATGGAATCCATCAAAATTCGGCGGGGTTGTTTGAATTGGACTTAGTATTCTTGGGATTTCACTCAGGGTTTTGTGGTATGAGGTTCCAAACCACCAACAGGCAGCATGGTGTGTGGTTTTGGATGACCTATGTTGATTTGAAGTATTATGGAATTAATAGTTGGCACAAGAAAATTATACCAAAGATGTGCATGAAGGTACTGAAAGAAATCCACTATGGTACTGTACCACCCAACAGAACCCAATCGGTGAATGTAATTGGCATGGGTGGTACCGTACCAATTACATATATAGAATGTGTATGGTACCGCAGACTTAACATAGTGGTAATGTACCACACTCATTCAAAATGCCCGGGATTCTTATAATTTCGTATAATTAAGCCCAAATTGCACACCTAGTAGGAACTTAATAAATGATTTAAGGAGATGTTCAAATAGAGATTGAACTCAATGAAAACGAAGGTATTCAGCCATCGCGCGGAGCTTCACTCGCCGGAACAGATCACGAGGTGACTCAAGCGCTATGAAGTACGTTAAGCTTATGCCATGCGAGGTGATTGGGGGCGAAATTTTGGCCAGAATCTTGAGTGAGCTAAAAGCAAAGGCGTGGGTGGAGTTTGTGTTTCAAGTTTAGTAAGCAAAGAGTGTCAACCCATTTTTCAAATATTTAGGTATTAGATTATAACTATTTATACACTGTACATGTTTAATTAATAAACATGTTTCAAGCAAGCAATGAGATTTAACAAGTGCAGCAATGAGTTTTAAACAAATGCAACAGTTTGATTTGAACCCATATGTGAAAAGCAAAAATACTGAAGGTTTTTGATGTATCTAACCATACTTTTAAAAAGTATACAAACGGCCTTGAGTTGTAAACTGAGACAAAGAGCGCGTTAAAGTATATTTCAAAACAGCCTAACTAAACTCAGTTTTAAGCAAGCATACTCTATCCAGAGGTATTCACGCACTTGCGGGTGTTAGGATATCATCTATGATTTAGATTTGCCTGGTCGTGGAAAACTTAGTTCATGCATGTTCATGCATCATAACATTTAAGGAGACCGTGCGCGTCTCTCTTTGGGTATATATAGGGTTAACGCGTTCAGCTAGTTATGGTGATGGAGACCCGGTCAATTCACCATATTTACCTGCAGGAAAAGATTAGTGAAGTGTGCCCAAGCCCTTTCACCTAGGTGGCGGACCCCGAGGTCCAGTGCTGCCACGGTCGATGCGGGCTCGGAGTGTTCACTACAGGAGTGGTGGCAGGAAAGGCCTCCCGGTGGTTGATGATTTATAAGCATGTTTTATCTGATTTTAAATCAACCTTTGGGTGCACATTGACCCAGCACCTGCCCCATGTTTGTTTTAAAGAAAGCGGTTGATCAGAAGACCAGTTTTATTTTAAATGTCGCGGTTGACGAGCTCCGTTTTATTTCTTTTAAAACATCTGGTTGAGCCCTTACTCCGTGTTTATAAAGTTTTATAAACTTTTACAGCAAGATTATATGAAAGTTTTTAGAAACTTTAAAAGCGAAACAAAGCAAAGTAAGCAAGCAAGGCTTACGGAAATATCTTGTAAAGAAGAGTTTCACGAGTTTGAGATGTTTTCAAAAACAAACCTTTATAAACATACCTCATGTGAGTTCGTTTAGCTCATTATTTTGTGTTTTAAAAACTATTTTCTAGGTACAGGCACTCCGGACGCTGGAGCATAGTAGGATTCTCCTAACATTTGTATCAGTGCTATTATTAATAATATTTTGTAAGGAAATACTTTGGATTTGTGTATTGGAGTAGATGTATGTACATAGTATAGTTTTGTGAATATGATATTGAAGCTTTGGGCTCTTTGAAGAATATTTGGTTGCCATATTTGGAAAAGTGTAAATTGTATACATGATTTTGGAATGTCCTTTATGCGGTGATACTGCAGTTCTTAAAATCATATAAGTTGGAAAAAAGGAAAATTTTGCTATAGGGTTTACAATGACAATAAACCTTCACGGGAATTTCTGATGATTTAGGGTCACGGCTGAGTTTACGTGAATTAACAACACACACCTGCCACTAGTAGGGGTGGGGGTGTGTCACGGTGGGCCTATCTTTGTTGAAGATGCCACTAATGTTTTGGAGTAAGATATTTGTAGAGTCTCAAAACTTCAAGTCGATATTGTAGGAAGCGTATTTGGAAGGGATTGTTCTAGCGATAGTAAACCGAATAAATCATTCTCTAACCGTTGATGATTTTCAAGCATTGATAAGAGGAATTGAAGGAGCCAGCTTGATAGCCATACAACATTGGAACACTACTTAGGCTTCAAATGGTTGGCAGTAGTCGGGAGTTAGTGGCGAGGTCATGGCGGTTAAGAGCTAAGGCGAGGCGAAGCGGCCCAAAACCATTGACTTATTTAAAGCCATGGGCTAATGGCCAGGAGCGTGTGGAAGAGTAGAAACAACAAACTTAATCAGTAAAACTCTGAGAAAATCTTGAGAGTTAGCAGGAGAAGAGATATAAGCAAAGGTGCTGGGCCTCGCACCTATCGGCTGGGTTCAGGGCGTTGCCCGAGAATTTTCATGGCCCGGTGGATTTCACTAGCTCCGTGTGCGAGGTTGACAATCCGATGAGTGTAGCGGTGGGCGTCTGTCTTGTCACAGCAATGGCTCCCAAATGTCTTTTTCTCACACCGACCCAACTACACATTTTAAGGTAAAAAAGAACCACTTCGCTTCTCTTAAAGGCTTGGGGGACCGTACACTTACCTTTGGAGTAAGGCGTATAGGGACAACAAATTCCCCAAGTTGTTATGCAATCACCTCCACTGCTTAACTTAGGGAAGAAGTCACGAGCCTCTGTCTTAGAAGCAATATACACATCCAAATGTGGCAAAGCTTAATATCGCCCACACCTTTGGGTGAGGCGTTAATAAAGACGACAAATTCTGAGTTGTTGTCAGTGCCTCTCCATGACAGGGAAGAAGTCACAAGCCTCTAATGTCGAAGCTTAATATACATCAAATGTGGCAAAGAATGAGGAATATCTTGTGAATGAGAAGTTCATCACTTTTCCTCAGGATCACCAACTCCCCAACAAATAGGAGCTTAGAGGAAAAGTCTATTATAAGTATCACAACTCCTATAATCATAGTACTATTTCTTGCTATAGTTTTGGGGAATGTTATCGAGATGGGGTCAACAGGGAATAAGTTCCTAGGGAAAAGGAATGCAGGAAGTTCCACGTGAAAGGAAGTCTCAGATGAAGTTCCCTAGAGAAAAGGAAGACATATTGATTGATGAAGACTCATACCCATTGGTAGCTTCAATCAACACAACCGTTTTTTCCTTCAAGGCATTGATGAATTCAAAGAAGACGAGAGGAATTTTACCAAGTATGAGGATAAGAAAGGTATGGATTCCTAAGAAATGCTTCGAAGCATAAAAATGATGCAGTTTGTAGAAAGAGGAGTGTCTACAATCTAACAAAAGAAAATTTAAGGACATCTAAACCATTCATCTGGGAAAAATTCAATGGGTTTGGACAGGAAGCAAAGGATGAGAGATTCTTAAAGGAAAAGAATGTTTCTCCAAAAGAGAGACATGCTTCTCCAAGGAAAAATGGCATGAACAATCCTTCAAGGAGGAAAATGCCTTCAAGGTTTATAATTTCTCCTACTTATCTTGCACAGACCAAAGGCGTGGTGAAACGTAAAGAATTTCTCTAAAGCTCAGCATAACTAAAAAATAAGAGTGCAAAAACAAGGAGCTATGGAAATTAAGGCAACTCGATGGAAGCACCTAATGAAGCACTAGAAAGACTAAGAATCGGAGAAGTCGAAGGAAGCGATGCCTAGTCAGGAGAACAAATTTGGAAGAAGAGCTATAGAGGATGCTAATTAAGTCTATTTGTAGTTCAAATAAAGAAACAGATTCATGAATTATTTTCATAGGTACAATTCCTATTTCCTTGAATGGTTATACTACTTCTCTGACTTTTCCAGCCTTCTTCAAGTCAAAGGAGATAGAGAAAAGCCTTGTAGAAGTAAAAAATAAACCACCTACAGTAGATGAAGGGCCCATTTACAAGGGGGTCACCATTGAACCCTCTAAAAGAAGCAGGCCCCAGTATATGATATTGGGAAACCTATTTGGAAATAATAACACATTGATGTCAAATCATAAGGAAAACCACCTTTAGAAATTCATCAATGGGAAATACCTCAGTAGTATTTCCTATACACCATGTAGGAGATGGTTATACAATGAGAGCTTGCAGCCTTTGTTTCTCAACAAGCCTAAAGCGAAAATAATCTCTTGAAAACATGGGAAATTGTACTAGCAGTTTGAGTAAAAAAAAGGTTTTTTAGCCATTGTTTTCTAAAGCACATATATTTTTCTTGTGTTGTACTTGTTACCAATATCCATTGTCAAAGATACAAAGTAGGTCTTAGGACCACTTTAATTCAAATTCAAAACATTACAATAGGTCTTAGGCCCAATGTAGTGACTAAACATTGGACCTCATAGTGAGAATGAGGTCAAGAAAAGGATATTCGAGCTTTTAATACAAACAATATGGCCATTGGGTCATAATGTATGTTGGGGCAATTATTTGTACCCAAATTTAATTTAGCCTAACCCAATGTTTATTTAAGCCTGAGCTTAAGTCTAGAGTTAAAAATCCAAGTGAAATAAGCTTAAACCCAGTTGAAAAGTCCATGTACAAGGCCTAAGGGTATTTCTTAGAATTTTTGAAATTTACAAATGGAGGATGATGAGACTTTTTCTCAAAGTCAAAACTTGGCAAGAGAAGGTGGATAGTTGCTTGAGGTGATGAAGAGAACTTAAGGAACAAGCCTCCCTAATGGAGATGTGTGTAGTTACTTGAGGAAGTGGGAGAGTAAGAGAAGTGCAAGACTTGACGGAGTTATTCAAGGACTCACATAAAGGAGAAGAGCTCTCATGGAGAAAGAGACAAATGACGATCAATCGCTGACAATGAATCGCTTCTAGCCGGTTTAGTCATTCTATTAAAATTTCAAAGTTTCTTTTATTTTTGCGATGCTGTCATTTCAAATTTTCTGGTGAAATCCAACAATTTCTATCATAATTCCTTCATTTCAATTTTCTAATTGAAATACAACAATTCCTTCAGCTTTCCTGTTTATTTACATGATTTATTGTTGTGGCATTTTTATAGATTCTAGGAGCGTCAGGGAACTAGAGAACTTATTTTTTGTCTGATTAGAAGTTTGATTTTTAGCGCAGTATTAGTTTGGAAACACTTGAATTTTTGGCATGCCCACGCATACATTTTCTAATTATCATTATGGATGTTGAAGTGAAATTCCAAAAAATCACCAATAGTATGTATGTAACTAGCATATTGAATGTTGAAGTTAACACTTTAATTTCCTAGTATGCCCATGCACATTTTCTAATTATCATTATATATGTTGAAGTGAAATTCCAAAAAATCACCAACAGTATGTATGTAACTAGCATACTGAATGTTGTTGTTACAACAATATTATCAGATAATACGTAATATATGATGAATAAAAGTGTGACATGGCTCATCATGCCTAGCTCATGTGATAGAGCGTTCAACGTTTCAAAAAGACAAGGCATAAGAAGATGAGAGGTCTCGGATTCATATCTCATTAGAGATAATTTATTATATTGTAATTAAAGTGTTTAACTGTAAAAAACAAGTGTGTCGTGATGCATTATGGATTTTTTTAATGGGGGATTAAAACAAAATGGACCAACATTCATGTGTGCATGATTGATTCAAGATTCTGTGAGGGGTTTGGGAATAGTAAATTGGTCAAATTTTCTAGTGTCCATTCATTCACTTTTTTCATTTCTTCCTTCTCACTCGTTGGGGTGAGATTGGGGTTGTACATGTTCACATTTTTTTATGTACTTTGCTATGGGAGGGTTACAAGGGTTAGAGTGTAGTTGCTTACCACAGTTGTTGTTATCTGGGTGTCGACCTTTGGGGCATCGGTGGCACCCAAGCCTACAAAACAAGGGAGGGGACTTGACGATGGTGTGTCGACCGCCTCTGAGATCTTAGTCAGGCAAAGGCTTGTGGAGAAGATAAGAAGAGTTTTGCTACAGGTTGAATCACCTTACAGTTTACCTCAATGGGAGTCTTTGTTTTATCCTTGAATTTCTCCTTGATTATGGAAATCAATCTGTGATTTTGTGATAAAGATCCTCTTTCTGTTAAAGACTGGTTATCCTTATTGAGATTAATGCTGGTTATCTTTGAAATAGTGTAAATCATGTTTTTCTTTGGGACTATATTTGGAAGAATAAGGATTGAAATTGAAAATCAAGTGGATCATTATCTTTTTCGTATTTTAGCCTCAATATATTTAACATGATATGGCTTGCAATGTGTTGGAAGCTAGCAGACTAGAGACTCAGGGATCCATAGGTTAAAACTTTGTATACAGATGATTCTAGCACCAGCTTTGTACCCTTCAAACTGACCCGACCGCTAAGTGAGCCAGTACATTGACCAGACGTGAACATTAGAGCTATTAATGATTTGAGCTTTTTGAAGGCAAGATATACAATATGTGATCATTCTTCTCCTTTGTTTCTTTGATTAGGAAGCAGTTTGATTCAAAATCATTTGGTGATCTGAAAAATAAACAGAGATAAAAGAAAAAAAGAGGGAAAGAACAATGATCATCAGCGAGATTTTCAGTAAACCATTCTCATTTCATTAATTCCTATCTTGAAATTCTCACTCTCTTCCTCCATTCTCTTGTATCACTTTTGATTAAATTTCAGTTCTTCAAAAATCATGGCAGATAATCTGTTAAAATCATTGTGCTAAATTAAGACTCTCTCAGACCTCATTCAACGATTGGATCACATTTTGTGTAGCAGAAGGTTATTAACATCTCAGTGGGACACCATCCGCGTTATCTTGGAGATATGTTTGAAGAAAGCCGGAGAGAGAGATCAGTTAAGCAGTTGAGGAAGGCGAAAGATCATTGTGTATGATGTTGATGTTTTGGATGTTTGAGATATTGGTTAAGCGAGAGTAACGACCAGTCCCAGTGCCTTATAACTCATCTTCAAATAAACTTTGCTCTTTGTTTTAGATAAATTGACAAAATCAAACATATCATGGAATTGGTAGTGTGAAAGAATCTATTATACAAACTTATCAGACATTAGCTGAAGTAGGAGTAGAAAGGAGTTAGATAGACACTCTTTTTGTGGGCCTCTAAGTGTGGAAGAAAAGACAGAGAGATAAATAAAGTTCTTGTTATCAAGTAATTAATGAAGAAATTCTTTCTTAGTTTGCCATTGTTGGATCAAGAGGTTGGATGACCACCTTGCCCTTGGATTAAGTGGCACAATGATCTAGAGTGGTAGAATCTGTGGGCTAGAGTGTTGAGGTGAGTCATTGGTTCAAAATCTTGAAAGAAGTGTGTGAGGATGTAGAAGGGTTAAGGAGTTGAATGGTTTAAAAGACCTCCTTGTGAAAAATTAAGTCGAAAAGAAAAACGGCTTGTCTTTGAATGACGTGCTGGAATGAAAATTATGAAAAATGGGATCGACTAAAAGTTTGTTGATGGTTGTTGGAAAAGGTGAAATTTAGTAACCTTTACCACGGTAAAGTTAAGATAATTATGGGAATTAGTGCCTTTTGTTTTGGAAGGGGTTAAAAAGCACCAATTTTGGGATTGTGCTGAAAATAGCATTACAAGACTGAAGAATTGCACCCAAAGTTTGTAAATCAGGAAAACAATTGTAAATGTGTAATGGAGTTCTCTTATCATCAAAACATTAGGGACGATGTTATGTTTAGCAAGAAAATTGTGGTTGTCCATAAAAAATAAGGACAATTAATTGTCACTTAGAGATGGAAATGATAATGTTTATCAATCTTGAAGTTAAGTTACTACAATTTGCCACTTTTTTTGAAACCATGTTGATTATTATGCATTGTTTCCCAAAGATTGCAACATATCATTTGGTTCTTATTGCAATAATATTTCATATATTGTCAACATTATTTATCATGACGGGAAAATCTATTGCGATAGAGTCTTGTCGCCACTTAACCTTATTTCTTGTTGCAGCTTCATTTTGATCTTGCGACATAGTCTCTAGGTGTTGTCGATGTTTTCTTTTGCAACCAAGTTTTTATGTCAGGACAAGACTTTTGTATTATTTCGTATTGTGTCTCACGACCCGAGTTTGTTATGTCACGGTAGACCTCTCTTCACTTTGTGTTGGAATCTTTGTCGTGACATAGAAAAAATCTCTACTCCTTGTTGTTGAATACATAAAGAACGGCGCATTTATATCGGATTTTAGTACCTTCAGCTCATATTTTGCTCTCATTTTGTATAAGAATAGGTACCTTTGATCGTTCTCGTGTTTTTGTACTTGTGCAAGTTTTTCGAGTTCTGTGCACACTTTTTATAGGGGTTTGTGTCCAGAGGAGAATTTGTCATGAATCACATTTTGGTTGATTGCAGCCGCTGTTGAGAAGTCGGAAGTGCGGGTGAGGAATTTGCGGCGGAGTGAGTGGAGTCTGGGTACCCTGACAGAAAATCACCCGTTAACTTTATTGAGTGGTGCCGTGTGAATCTGTTTTGAAGAAGAAAATCACCCGTAGCTGCAGTGCTAGATACCACGCTGCGAGTAGGTATCAACATGTGAATTTTTGCGGGATTTGAAGCGAGAATTCAGACAACCGATTGCAAAGAACTTGCAGCTTGTCTTTCGACCACCTCAGCCCGAGATGATGAAGGAGGAGGGTATTTAAGCGAAGAAGGGTGGAGAGAGGCTTTTGATTATTAGGGTTTTGGTTTAGGGAAAGTGTTTTCTCATATTTTGCTAGGGTTGGAGAGAAAGAATGCTTAACTTTTCTTCGGATTAGTTTCAATTACATGTAATCTTTCAATTGGATTCCTTCTGACTTCGGTTTTCTCTTACAGTATTTTGTGCTTTTGATTCTCAAATCTTGCAATTAAAGTGTGATTTTCTCAAGTTTCTTTTATGAGTAGTTTCTTATCAAATATGAATCCCTTTCTAGTTTCAATGAAGTTATAAACTCCCATGATGGGGTTCTAACGGTGGAAACTCACCTCCATCAAGGTAATAACCCTCAATTCTCTTTGTACCTCAGCAGGTATGCGATGCTAAGCACTTGTAGAAAATTCTTATAAAACCTTAGTTGGGCCTCTTCTTGACAACGTGTGAACGAGAGATCCTCGGTACCGCGTTGTGTTTGATCATGGAAATGCAAGCTAAGAGTCACGAGCAATGGTTGAACAAGTGTTTAACATCGCTTTCGTCGTTTTTCGTTCTAAAGAGCTTTTAATGTAAAATCTTCCATAAGACCATTCATCCAATGGTTCACTATGAGATTGTGGGCAAGGAATTAGGAATTACTTTCGATCGAGTGGTGAAATTAAACCTAAGAACCACTATCAATCACCTTTCTATTTTAAATCGTCAGCAATGGGTTACTCAATCAACCAACCACAACCCGATTTTATTTTAACCACGATTCTTTGGAGAATACTCACAGGATCATCACAGGAAAACCTCCTGTGGAAATGACATGTGGACTTCCACGGTAGTATAATCTTGGCGACCTTGGTTCTACGCTTGGGAGTAAATTCAGCATATGAATTAGACGAAGCATTTTGTGTAGTTCTTGCGTGGGTGTGAGCAATCTAGTTGATCTAAAGAGAGCTAGAGGTAATTTGCAATTGCATTGCAATCCGGTATGTTCTCTACCTTTTCTTTTTAATTTGTTTTTGTGAAGAATCTAAGAGGTTATCTTCTTGGAAGAGTAAGTTGGTGCATACCTTGGGTTGGGCTGCAGAACAGCGCCGACTTGTAAGAATTATACCTCGAGAAATTACGAAGAAAGAGTCCATGAATAAGTCCAATTGTTTCAAAGAGACCTACACCTCCAGGCTGGACCATCCGAGTTCAGCAACCTCTTTTAATCCAAATGCTGAGGGTACCTGTTAACCCCGCAAGGACTCGTGAACCTCCACAACATGGAGATGGTGTTGCACTCGACAAACCCGAGCGGTAGGAAATGTTAACTTTATTGAAATCAATATCGGAATCCTTGCCTTTGTGTGGAAAGAACTCTTCGAGAGATTTTACAACCTCGAAGAACCCTGACAAATTCATGTATTCGCCTGCACGAAGGCTAGCAATCCTCATGAAGTCGAGAGATGATGCCTTCTCCACAGTATATCAAGGGAGTGGAGTCTGAGAACCCCTGCTCATTTCCACTATGAGACTTTGAGGATGTTCCAGTCGTTCCTCTCCTCTTGGATCGCCTCTCACATAATTGCATGGTTTTGTGCCCGTTTCTCTAAAGGAAAAAGGCCAAAATATGGTTTCATTAAGCTTGTGATTCAATCTTTACCTGGGAGGATATGTGAAATGAATTCCTTAACAAGTTCTTTCCTCCTACACGTACCAATGCCCTCATGCGAACAATCCAAAACTTTTCTGAAAAACCAGGTGAACCTTTTATGTGGTATGGGAAAGATATAAGGACCTCCTTCATGCTATCCCTCATCATGGTTTGGATGTTGGATAAATCTGTGCGTATTTTCATCAAGGGTTATCCTTGAATAATAAACAATACATCCAAATGATGTGTGTGGGAGAGTTTTATATGAGAAAGAGTCTGCGAGGAGGCAGATTGACTCTTTGATACCACCATAGCGATATGACATGAGGTAATACCTCATGAATCTTTGCTAAAGTGCATAGTACACCGACGGGGAGGAATCCATCATAGAGAAGAATGATGACACCATGACAAAAATAGCTAATTTAACGAGAGTTGGGGCTATAGGGTGAAAAGTGAATGAGGTAACTAGTGTGCCTCAAGTACCCTCGGTGCCTATGGGATCTAGAGTGGAGGAGCCATGCATCATTTGCGATGACCCGCCTCAACTATTAGCGCTGAGCCTTCCTCCAAGTTAAGGGGGCAAATCGAATGAAACGACTAATGCTCTTAACTACGAAGGAAGCCCGATTCTCCATATTCAGAGAAACGTGCCATCCGGGTGGGGTACTTTGGTACAGATGGAGAAATGAGAGCCCACACAACTGCCAAACAACCAAGGCCCCAACTATCAAACCCAGCTTTTCAAACGAGCCCTCATTCGAGGAATCAAGATTCATAAAGAGTTTCTTGTGAACCACAATCAAGGTTTCCATCAAAGGTCGAATCAAGGGAATCCAAATCCACGACCCCTTATCAACCTCCACATAAGAAGTTTGGGAGGATATTGTGACACGGTTTGTCCAGACCCAACAATCCACCAATACTTGAATTTGTTGCTTTGAATAAGTCTTGAAGTCCCGAATCACTTAAGCTAACTTTCTTCCGTGGGAATTTTCACAAGAAAAGGAAAACTTATTCTCGAACATCCAAACCCCCGAGGTCAAAATAGTGTTGAAGTTTCAGGATTGGTGATGGCACCTTCGAACATTTGAAATTTGTCACCACTCTTCAGTGGTAGGTAAGTGCCAGTAAAACCATTCGACCCGAGACGGTCTGAGGATTGCAAAAATGAACGGTCGAGGATGATGAGGTGTCTCCATGGCCTCATGTTCTAAAGTGTGTTATTGATGGTGAGAGCTGAACAAGACAAGGCTTCCCATGTCCCTCTGCTCCATACCCTCGCGGTTGAGAGCTCCAAGAAGAAAGTGAACAATCGTGCGAAATTTATGGTTGTTGAAGCAATTGAAGTTGAACATTCCTTTATTAGATGCCATTAAGCAGATTGATTCTCATACGAGTTTCTAAAAGATTTGTGCCTTGTAAAAAGAACTGAAGTGTCAACAAGGAGGCATTTATATTTAGGCAATCCACCTCATTGATCCAAAACAATTTTCCCAATACAAAGACCGAGAGTACATTTATTTCCATAGTGGTAGGGAATTCAAAGTTAGGACATGCTCTAGTGGATTTAGGGGCAAGTGTTAACTTGTTGCCTTACTCAGTATATGTTGAGCTAGGGTTAGGAGAGTTAGTTACAACCAATATCACCCTCCAATTAGCTGACCGTAGTGTGAAGATTCCTAAAGGGATAGTGAAGGATGTATTGGTGCAAGTGGATAAGTTCTATTTTCCTGTGGATTTTGTGGTGCTTGACACTCAACCTGTGGTGAACCAAGGGACTCAGTTCCCAGTGATTCTTGGTAAGGCCATTCTTCACTAATGCCATTATACAGCATGGGAGGACTAATGACATTATCATTTGGTAACATGACCGTTAATTTGAACATCTTTAATGTTATCAAGGAAATAGGGGATGAGGGGGATGTTTGTGAGGTAAATATGATAGACTCTATGGTGCAGCAATATGTAGATCATGTCTCATACGATGATCCTCTCATGTCTTGTCTAGTAAGCCCGAGTTGGGTTGAGGAGGTGACTACATCGAGGTCGAGGAATTTCTACGCTCCATAATTGAACAGTGAGGTATTGGAAAGAAAATGGGTGGGCACCTAAATTTGAACCATTGCCACCCATTCTAGGACAAGGTGTATATTGGGAGGAGAACACTAAGCGGGTTGGAAACCTTGCTACCATCTCAATATGTTTTGGGATGAGAAGGAAAACTTAAGATAATCCATATCAACCTCTTAAAGATGGATGAAGAATAAACTGGAGATAGTAGAATTACACATTAGCCATGGATGGACTGATTGCATATATTGCAGGAATTATTGCCAGTCACTTTTTGCAGAGTTCCATTTGGAAGAGGGATGTTGGCCTACAGGCAACCGCAGGTGATATTGACAGTCATGAAGAGTGATTAGAGAGGTTGCAAAACTCTTGGGCAGTAAGTGTTGTTTGCTGACTGGATGTAGTCAGATTGACCCAACTCGGGTAGTCCACAAATGCGGAGTCACGGGTGGTAGCAAATGAAAATAATGTGCTAATTCCCTTTCGTGTCACATGCGGTTGGAGGTGTGCATAGGTATAGGCTTCAATCTTGGAGTGAGGAAAAGATCGCCCTTTACCTTTTGTCGATCAAATGTTGGAGAGGAGAAGCTTTTGATTCTAGGGTTTGGTTTTAAGGAGAGAGAGTGTTTTCTCATATTTTTGCTAGGGTTCATAGAGAAAAAGAGAATACTTAACTTTTCTTCGGATTACAGTTTAATTACGTTTAATCTTTCGAGTTAGTTCATCTGACTCGGTTTTTCTCTTACAGGTATTTTGTGCTTTTGATTCTCAAATCTTGCAATTAAGTGTGATTTCTCAAGTTTCTTTTATGGTAGTTTCTTATCAAATATGAATCGCTTTCTAGTTTCAATGAAGTTATAAGCTCCGCGATGGGGTTAATGGTGGAAACTCACCTCCATCAAGGTAATAACCCTCAATTCCTCTTTTGTACCTCAACGGGATTGTACGATGCTAAGCACTTGTAGAAAATTCTTATAAAACCTTAGTTGGGCATCTTCTTGACAACGTGTGAACGAGAGATCCTCGGTACACGTTGTTCTTGATCGCAAATGCAAGCTAAGAGTCTAAGCAAATTGTTTGAACAAGTGTTTAACATCGCTCGATCGTTTTTCGTTCTAAAAGAGCTTTTAATGTAAAATCTTCCGTCGAAGACCTTTCATCAATGGTTCCTAGATGAGATTGTGAATAAGAGGTGGGAATTACTCGATCAGTACTGAGTGGAAACCTAAGAACCCTATCAATCACCTTTCTGTTTTAAAATAGTTAACTTAATCAGTTACTCAATCAACCAACCACAACCCAGATTTTATTTTTAACCGCACATTCTTTGGAGAATACTCCCTAAGGATCATCTAGGAAAACCACTCCCTGTGGAAATGACCTATGGACTTCACGGTAGTATAACAGCGACCTTAGTTCCTCACAGCAGGGAATAAATTCAGCATACAATTAAACGAAGCATTTTTAGGCGCCGTTGCGAACTCTCTGTAAGATTTTTATTGTTTTCTCGATGGGTACTCGATACAATCAAATTGAGATAGCTTTAGAAGATCAAGAAAACCACATTCACATGTCAGTTTGGCACATTTCCTTTAGGAAAATGCTAGATATGTAATGCACGGGAACCTTCAGCCCGATTGCATGATGGGGATTTTCAGTGATATGATAAGAAATCATTTTGGAAATTTTCATGGATGACTTCTCAGGTTTGGATATTCATATGAGGATGTACGGAGAATCTCGTAAGGTATTGGAAGTGTCGAGAAGAACCTCTTGTTAAATTGGGAAAAGTGTCACTTGTGGTGACCTGAAGGATTGTCTTAGGTCACGTAGTATCGAAAAAAAGGAATGGAGGTGGATAAAGGCTAAAGAGTCGAGTTGATCTTCAACTTACCTGCTCCTAAGTGTGTTAGAGATACTTAAGATCGTTCTTAGGACATCTTTAGTTCTATAGGAGATTCATAAAGATTTCGGTGCCATAGCCGAGTCCGCATGCAATTTGCTTGCGGGTCTCCTTTGCGTGGTCACGGACTTGTGGGAGCCACCTTTGATAAACTCAAATGAAACTATGTTGAGTGTCTCCTCTATCATGCGATCTCCTAGCTGGAACCTCGCTCGAGGATGTGTGGCGTAGTGATTATGCTATAGGAAATTTGTTTTAGAGCTGAAGGGAAGATAAAAGGCTTTTGTGATCTCTATGCTGGCATTTCTCGATTCATCTCCAAGCAAACTACACAACTACTGAAAAAATAGTTTTTGGCAGAGTCGTCTTTTTGCCTAAAGTTCGGGTCATACATTGTGGGGTCTCCAGTAACCATTTTCACGAGATCGTGCGTAGTGCAGTATCTTCTAGCGTGATACTAAGCCTCGGTTATTAGGTGGATCCCTCTTGTGCCAAGAATTTAACGACTATTAAAGATAAAAGAAGTCGAGGAATGTGGTAGCTAACCACTTGTCTCGGTTAGTTTTGGAATCCACTTCACATGGCCTGCCCATAGGTGACAGTTTCCCTAATGAGCAGCTTTTTGCTCTTGTTATTTGCCCGTAGTATACGAGACATAGTAAATTATCGTAGCCCCGGTCAAATTCACCCGATGGATCTCTCAACAAAAAAGAAATTTTGGCCCGGACATTAAAAATATTATTTTGTGACCCATATTTGTTTAAATATTGTCGGACAATGATGAGAAGGTGTGTACGATGACGATCAGGTGGGGTGCTCACCTTTGCCATTCGAAGCTTGGAGGCATTTCTGCAAGGAAAAGTGCGGACAAAATCCACTACAAAAATTTGGTTTTTACTGCTTCCGCCTTTTTAAAGATTGCTTTGAATTTTGCAAAACTTGTGCTAGTTACTTGACAATTAGGAGGATTCTGAAGAGACTTGTGATGCCTCTTTACTCTATGTAATCATTGAAATTTTTCGATTCTTGGGGTTTAGACTTCATGGGGCCTTTTCCCCCTTCTTGTGGGTACCTTTACATTTTTTAGCAATTGATTATGTGTCAAAGTGGGTGGAGGCCATTTAACAGAACTAATGACCTGAGTTGTTTTGAAATTTGTAAAGAACACATTTTTCTCGCTTTACGGAATGCCTCGTGCAATAATTAGTGATGGTGTTCCATTTTTATGTCGATCTTTTGAGAATTTGTTGAAAAAGTATGGAGTCACACAAAGTTTCCGCGACATACCACCCCTGGAGACCAATGGTCGGGCGAGATTAGCGATAGGGAGATGTCGAACATATTTTGGAAAAAAGCGGTTGCCACGAATCGCAAGGATTGGTTGCTTAGACTTACCGATGCTCTTTGGGCCTACCGTACTGCTTTTAAGAATATTCTTGGAATGTCCCCTTATAGGCTGGTTATACTTAAGGCCAATCATTTGCAGTAGAAATAGGAACCTGGGGCATGTTGGGCTATTAAACTCTTAATTTTGATTTGGCTCGAGGCGGGTAAATAGCGGCTAGCTGTGGTCGACAAGGCCAGTGGTCAGAGCGTGAATCATATGAGCTCACAGATTTAAAAGAGAGGCTCAAGTTGTTGAATGACAAGACCCTTGTTCGGAAGACCTTTGAACCTCACCAAAAGGTATTGTTGTACAGCTCTCGGTTGCACATGTTTCCAGGAAAACTCCGTTCTAGGTGGACTGGTTTGTTCGTTGTCAAGGTCGTTTACCCATATGGTGTAGTGGAAATTGAGAATCCGGAAATTGGGAAATCCTTTCAAGTCAATGGCCAACACTTAAAGCCATTTCTCGAGCACTTTGACCGGCAGGAGAGTTGTGAGGAACTGGTAGATCCGCTCTACCAGAATGTTCCTTTAGAGTAATTTCTATCCTACCTTGTTGTATATAGTTTTCTTTTTTTTTCTTTCATTTTTTTTCCTGCTTTATTTTCATTAGTTTGTTTTTCTTGCTAAAAAAAAAAAAAAAACCCCTCCTTCTGTCTCCTTGCTTCTTCTTCTGGGGGTGTCCTGTGTGCATTGAGGACAATGCTTCCTTCTGTAGTGGGGGTGGGACACTAGTAGGAACCTATTATGCGCATGTCACATGTTAAGCGCATGGAAAAATTTCTCAGTGCGGCTCTTTTGGGTGTGTCATGACATGATGTATGCAACCGTATGCCTTTATATATGCACTTCATGTAATCTCAATGCATTTACACAATAACAAGCGAGCTGAACTTTTGTTCATATTTGGGACCCGACCATCCCAATTTTGTTCTAGTCTTGGTATCAATTTCTTTAATTCACTACACAAGCCATTGACTTTCTACTTCGAGTTCATGTTGTGCCTACTATTGCTTCCGCCTGAGCATTGTTTTAGCATTCCATGTTACCTACATGCATCATATTCTCTGAGGAACATAAATGCGTGGCGGAAGATGATTTGAGGCCATTATTTACGTGTTACATTTTGTGAAATCATTTGAATTACCTTTTGCACCTATCTTGAGCCTTGAGTTGCCAATTCGGTTAGAACCTTAGATAAACAGTCATGTAAATACAGTGGACCCTAAGGTGGCGTGAAGGTGTCGAGAGTGTAGTACAATTTCAGGTTTGTAAACACAGTCGGGTTGGGCGAGTTATGACGGGGAAATAAATGAAGTGATCGGTGCTGGAATCGAGATGGAGGCATTCGAAAAGGGTATATATATATATATATATGTGCCTTTAACTCTTCCAAATAAATAAATAAATAAAATAAAATAAAAAAATAAAAGAAAAAAAAGAACTGATTAAGTCTGATTACCAACTCGTCGATCTGGGGTACCACCTTAAAAAGAAGCAATGGCCATTTGAATTAGGTACCACACTTATAGATGCAGTCTTGCGACCGAAAAATGGGCGAGTTTAGGGGTTTCTCCCGAGTGGAACCCTTCTCATATCTCTCATCCCGAAAAACTCCCATATAGGACAAACCACAACCCAACTTTTCTAACCTGCAGGCAAACTAGGGATCACCTTCTACCAGCGTTTCCATCTCTCTGATCCGGATTCTTCTCAGTTCGTCGCACATACATGGTAAGCACCCCTCATTTCTGTGAGAGCATCTTTTCTGTGGTATTTCATTGTATCTACATGGATTTGTTTGGGTGGCTTAGGTTGGTAGTCTTGTGTTCTTGGTGGATTAGGGCATCTGCTGATGGTATAGGGAGGAAGTTTTTGACTGAACTGAACGGGGCAAGCCCGATACTTATGGAGATGGGTTTTTGGGATATTATTTTGTGTATTTGGGCCATGTTTGCTATATTTTCTATTCTTGCCATATCTATGGCAAGATCGAAAAACATTGGAAAGGGCAAGGCTCCTAGCTCTTCTATGGAAATGAGTGTGAAAAACAGTTGATACCTGCATGAAGCCGTAGAAAGGAAGGCAGAAAAGATTCCTCATCGAGAGCGGGGAGGCATCAGATGCGAAGATGAAGGGTGAAGCCGTGTTTGCCAGGAGTCTTGAGAATCAAGCGGAAAGTGGGACGGTCGATTGCAAAGAGGGGTTTTCATTGTGAGGCCCGGGGTGTGAAGTTGACACATTCTTGTTCACCCATCCTATCGGTGTTGATAGGAGCAAATTTGCAATTTGTTTGTCGCAGGAGAGTCGCAGGGGGTATTTCTGACCATGGTCAGGAATTTTATTCCAATTTGAGAGAAAATCCAGCGTGTAGATACCACCTTTCGAAGACCCTTGTTATGGGAAAACGATTAAAGATCAGCCACATTTCGATAGCTCACTCGTTGCATTATGTCGCCACGCCCCCGTGGCCAGACCTTACCTCTCCGGGCCATTACAGAGTTCGATGCCAGGTTATTTGCTGAAGCCATGTGCATCACTCTGGTTTCCATGGGAGGTTTTATGCGTAAGGAGTTCGTTCTAGGGAAGCTCAAGCCTGAATATGCATTAATGAACAAAATTATTCACAATATGATCGGACCGAAGGGAAAAGAGAAATTGCCAAGCAAGGAAGAATCGATTTTTGTATGAGGTGTGTGAAGGGAGAAGATCATTGATTATGCCTTGGTTGTATGGTGTATGCGGGACTTTGCCAGTCACTAGCGAAAGCAGGCATATCCGTTCAGGCTCTAGTTACAAATGGTGGAAGGCTGCGAGGATAAGGGGATTAGTTGAGAAAAGCGAATTCTTCTAAGGCTGAGACTATCACAAACCAAACGGAGGCGAAGGCGAGTACGCATTCACAAGACCTCAGTCTTCACGTTCTCCTTACGACTAATATCGGGGCTGGCACCATGCTTGACTCGTGGGTCGATGGCCACATCCCCTTTGAAAAGGATGGAGCGTCGAATCAAGGGTTGGTTCAAGTGCATATTGAGGAAGCAGAAACAACTGGACCATAGGATCTCCAGGCTCGAGAGTCACATCTACCGGGAGACTACGATTAGGAAGGATCCTCCTCACGACTTGGAAGGGGATGCGATGAGCTTGGCGTGGCGATGAGGGGCGCTTGTTCTCTTCAACAGATGATGGGGAGGATGTAGAGTAGTAGCATGGTGGGTTAGAATAAGGTGGTGTTGGCAATTGGGTAGAGACCTAAACCACGTCATGCCAACACCCATTTTGTTCATATAAGCCCTATTTGTGTAGCCCGTAGTCGATTCTGAAGCACGAAGAATGCACATTTTAGTTATGTTGGTTGTTCCTCTTTGACTTTTATGCATACTAGTTGCTTGGTGATGTTAAATTGTTTTCCTTGATAATATAGTTCATTTCAGTTTGGTGATCTCTTTGCAACCCGTATTTTTTCAATTCCATGGTCCCTCATATGAATATCTCGATTTTGTAATAGTTTGTTATTATGTCCATTACCTTGAGACCATGGTTTCAATTGAGTCAGACGGTTGCATACTGCAACTCGGGATAGTATTATGCTGCTTAATTTTTTTGCCCTTTGGGAAACTTGCAAGGCTTAAGCTACCTAGCGCATTTTATTTGGAAACCATAATCGATAAGTGTCACTAGTTGAATCTTGTTGGGACTAGCGAATGTAGGTTGAAGTGTGTTGAATACATAAAAGGGCAACATTTATATCGGATTTTAGTACCTTCAGCTCATATTTTGCTCTCATTTTTGTATAGAATGAGTACTTTGATGATTCGTGTTTTTGTACTTGTGCAGGTTTTTCAAGTTCCGTGCACACTTTTAAAAGGGGTTTGTGTCCAGAGAGCGAATGTAGATAATTGTGGTTGATGGCAGCCACTGTTGAGAAGTCTCGAGAAGTGTTACTGGGTGAGGGAACATTTGCGAGAGCGGTGATGCGGAAGTACCAAGCAAACAGTGCCAGTGCCCCAAAGCGAGAAAATCACACCATTAACCATTTAGGTACAGGTACCCTTGCGGTGCGGGTACCATTTATGTGTTTTAAAGTTTGGGCGAATTCAACTTAGTTGCAGGGCAGTATCTTTTCGACCACCACTTAGGTGATGAAGGAGGAGGGTATTTAAGCCAAGAAAGGGTGGAGAGGGAGCTTTTGATTCTAGGGTTGGTTTTTAGGGAGAGAGTGTTTTCTCATATTTTGCTAGGGTTCGAGGAGAAAAGAGAATACTTAGCTTTTCTTCGGATTCTGGATTTCAATTACATGTAATCTTTCAATTAGTTCATACAACTCGGTTTTCTCTTACAGTATTTTGTGCTTTTGATTCTCAAATCTTGCAATTAAAGTGTGATTTTCTCAAGTTTCTTTTATGAGTAGTTTCTTATCAAATATGAATCGCTTTCTAGTTTTGATAGGTTGCAAACTCCGTGATGGGGTTCGCGGTGGAAACTCACCTCCATCAAGGTAATAACCCTCAATTCCTCTTTTGTACCTCAACGAGATTGTACGATGTTGAGCACTTGTAGAAAATTCTTATAAAACCTTAGTTGGGCATCTTCTTGACAACGTGTGAACGAGAGATCCTCGGTACACATTGTGCTTGATCGCAAATGAAAGCTAAGAGTCTGAGTAAATCGTTTGAACAAGTGTTTAACATCGCTCGATCGTTTTTCGTTCTAAAAGAGCTTTTAATGTAAAATCTTCCGTCGAAGACCATTCATCAATGGTTCCTAGATGAGATTGTGAATAAGAGGTGGGAATTACTCAATCGGTAGTGAGTGGAAACCTAAGAACCACATCAAATCACAGCTACGTTTTAAAATAGTCAACTTGAATCGGTTACTCGATCAACTGACCCTGACCCGTATTTTTATTTTTAACCTTTATTCTTTGGAGAATACTCCCTATAAGGATCATCTAGGAAAACCACTCACGTGGAAATGACTTGTGGACTTCCACGGTAGTATGATCTTGGCGACCTTAGTTCTGCGGCAGGAATAAATTCGATGCGAATTAGATGAAGCAGCGACCTTGTTTATCAATGTTCAGCTTATCTTTGTGTCACGACCTTAAGATCCTTGTCGCGACATAGAAACATCTCTTCAGCTTGAAGTATGTCGCAACATTGGAGTCTTTTATTGTGACCAGGTCAGTTCCTTAAGCAAGCATCACATGTCGCGGCCTTGTTTATATGTCACAACCAGCGTCTCTTCTTCCTTCAGCATCACGACATATATCACCTTGTCGCGACATATATTTCTTCTTTTAGTGTCGCGACATACATTTTCTTGTCGCATCAGAGGTCTTTCTCTAAAGCTCTTCTTCTGTCTCAACAAGATTTTCCATGTTGCTATAATCTTCTGTCGTGACAGAATTTATGCTTTCTGCCTGTTTCATTTGTCGCGACAAATTCTTCCTGGTGTTGACATCTTGCTAACAAACCTTGTCGTAACATAAACTTTCTTTGTCTTAGCTGAATTGTAAGATTCTTCCCATTTTCTGTCGCGACACACTGTCTTTTGTCGTGACAGAGCTCATCTATCAATATTCAGACTTTTGTGTTGCGACAGAGGAAATATTATCATGACAAAATTCCTTTGCTCTTTGCTTGGACGTTTGTCGCGACACACAAAACTCTATTGCGACATAGACTGCTGCAATTGCTATTTTTCTCTTATTTCTTGCTGGAATTTTCTCATTTTTGAATTAAAACTTGAAAAACACAAAGTTGGTGAATATTCCATAATTTGGCATTAAAACAGATATGAATGTATTAAAAATAAGTCAGAAAAATGGATTAAAAATAGATTATTTTAGGACTCATTAAATTCCCCCAAACATAAAGTTTTGCTTTTCCTCAAGCAAAGAAAAGAAATTTTTGTTTGTCCTCAAACAATTTAGCCTTATTTTTAGGGACATTTTTCTGTCTTCTACTGCAATCCTTTTTGAATCAGCTTCCTGAAGTGGAACTAGTTAGTTGCAGCATGGTTTCAAATTTAGTTTTCAATTCAGACTTAGGAACATTTTTCAATTATTGTCACAAAACAATGATTTCTGAAATGTAAACAATTCAATCAATTCATCCTGATATGTGAGTAAGAGATGGTCTTCTTTCCCTTTCTCATGTAGAAAATTAACCTAATCTTAGGCTTTTACGATTACGTATATCATTTAAGTCCCATTATGCATGTTTTCATAGTTTTCTCACTAATGGCAAGAAGCAAGCACAACCTTGAGATCAATTAGGTCTTTTAGGATTGTAAAGTTTGGCTTGGGTAAGTCGGTGGATAATTGGAGAATTTAGGTTAAAAATTACCCAGATTCTAATCTTCAATTTTTGCTTCTTTGTCTCTATCTTTCATCCCTTTCTTTTCTACTGATGTTAGAAAATAAATATTCACCAAAACTTGATCTTGATGTATCATACTGCATACTCTCATCTTGGTAGTTTTATTTTCCACTGTCATTCTTATCAAGTCAGTCCCTTTAGATAGAAGCCCTTTTTGCTTTTCTTTTTACTTATCAAAGATTTTTAGGAATAGTGCAATGTTTTGTGTTTTTAGGCTTTCTACTACTCTCAGAGAACTTTGGGTCAACAACTCCCATACCAGTTGGCATTAGAATTTTAGGTGAAACACCCTATGAACTTAGTTGTTGAAGGCCACAAGACAAAACTTATTCCAATTTTGAAAATTCCTGATCATGACTTAACTTCTTTGCATTCCTTTCCTTTCCTTTCCCTTCATTTGTTCTTTTCTTTTCCACGTCATTCTGTTTTCCTTCAAATCAAAATAACATTCCCAATCTTGTCATTTTACGCATTTTGAGTTCTTTTCACAGAAACACAGGCAATAAAGGGTTCTTTCTTGTAGGATAAGAATAAAGGAAGGGTTTGAGGTTTTTAATTCTTTGGTTGATGAAGGGTAGACAATTTAACCCGATCTAGAACTAGAGTGTATGCTTGTGCATATTATGATGGTAGGCTTGAAAGGCTAAAACTTCCAAAGATGGCCTATATCACTTCCTATTAGTAGTATTGCCTAGGATTTCGCCTTGACTAATAATCTAACAAGTTCTAGGACATTGGACTGTTGGCGTGAATGGCAGGAGAAGATGTCCTAATCTTTGCAATTTGTTAAGGACTCACTTTGACCATGTGCATTGTTTGTTTAGGATTTTCTTGACCTTCTTGTTTACCTGAATAATCTCAGCACTTGTTCTTCTGTGGAGTAAGTCTTACCAAATCTAAACATTCAACATCATTAATTTAAGTGCAACTTCCTTTTCCGATTGAAGCCTGCCACAAAGCATCTCTCCCAGGTTGTTTAGCTTTGAGAATTTGTTGTTGTGTTGTTTAATGGTAAAAAATTCATTTGATCATGCATTAAGCTCCACCCAGCAATGCGTATGACTCCTGATTATGTCAAGTCATTTCACCCAAACATGTTGCAGCAATTAAACAATTTGATCCAGAGAGTTGTTTTCTTCTTTATTCAACTAAGTAAATGGCAATTATGAAGCAAAGAAAATTAATCAAAACACACCAATCAATCAAGAACACAATTGAACACACAATTTTTGCAAAGAAATAGTTTTTAACTTTTATTTAGAGGAATGATTAGACATTGAATACATAGAGGATGAGGAGATGGGAAATGTAGGGTATTGTTTATTTATTTTTCCTTGCAGCCCTCTCCTTGGGCTATTTAATCTTAGATATTCTTCCACCTCCTCTGGGGTGGAGTTCCTTTTTCCACTATTTGTACTATGAGTTTCGTTTTTCTTGTTTTACGTACAAGGTGTAGAGAAGGAGCTGCTCGGCGAATGCGGGTTAGTATAGGGTATAGGTGGGTTTGTCACACCCTGGGGGACTATAGTGTAGGGTCTCCAATCTGAGATTCAGATTTGTGGCAGGGGTATCTTCTTCTTGCTAGACACTATCTTCATCGCCCAGTCTAGGATCTTGGCATTGCTCTCCGTAAGTTCTCTTTGCCTCATAGCTAGAGATTCCAGGAGTGTCTTGTTGTTTATTATCTCATAGTTCATCAATCGAAAACTCTGTTTGCAGTGTCCTAGACTGTTCATGCAATTGTTATCTCTTGAGTCCATGCTTGCCTTCAGGGCATTGTCTTTATCTCTCGAGAAGCATTTCTCCATCTATTTCTACTTTCACTCTTCATCCATTTCTTGGTGCATCCTCTAAATTCTGGTCCCTTCTTTTGAGCTCTGCATCAAAATACTCATCCCTGAGCTGAAGTTGTGTCTTTAACTAATTATCTCTTTCCTTCATTTCATGTCGCATAGACATTAGCAATTCTATCAATTCTGTATGATTGCAATTCTGCCCAAAACTTTCAGCTTGTTCCTGATGAGTTTGTTTTAGCTCTAGGGATGCATTCCAGAATTGTCTTTGACTTCTCTAGCTTAAGTTTGCGATGGGTGCTTTCCCACATTACGGCTCAGTGCACCCTTCATTCCCTTTTTTTTCTTCTGTTTCTTTTTCCTTACCCTTCCCTTTGTTCTTTGGTCCTTTAGTTATACTTGTTAAGGTCAGAGGGGAGGCTCTAGAGTGGGTTTCTCCCGGTCCCAGATTCTTCGTCGACTCCCAGCCAGATGTAGAATTACGGTTATTGTGGCTAGGTGTGGAATCCCAGGCATTTGCTTTCGAGGAGTAGCCCGAGATAGACTTTTCAATAATTTTTCCCACATTTATCTTATAACCCTTCAGCAATGCGTACAGGAGGATTGCTTCCTCTCTTCTCACTGTGCTTAGATTCTTAGATGGCATAAGGACATAACTGATAAAGTAGAACCATACCTTGGTTTCTTCAGTCAGGTCTCCTCTGGCAATGGATTCAAAAGGGATTTTCTTTGTCCCTTTCCATTTTCCTTTCCCAGCCGTTAGTAGGTCTACTATTTTTTGGTGTTTTGGTTCCTTGAGTTGTTTCTTGAACTTAGGGCATCCTTTTGCACCCCTCAGTTGAGCGATCTATTTATCTCTTATCTGATAAACTCTACCCGATGTCCTCGACATATCCTCTTTTCCTTCTTTTTCTACCATATTCGCAATTCTTTCACCAAGAGGCATAACGGCGGGTTCTTTGTGTTCACCTAGTGGCTTGCAATCCTCTTTTCCGGCGTTTCGGCAAAGGAGAACTTTTAAACCCTCTTTGGGCAATGAAGCCTTTGTCCTTGAAACTTCCTTCCATCAGAGCTGCTACCTTTGCTGAAATAAAGTTCCTTGCTCTGTCTTTCCTCTATTATGCTCTGGCTTCATCAGCTCCCCTTTTTCTTTTTCTTAATTCTTCACCTATCTATTGTTGCTTTTCATTTTCATCATCCTTGTCCTCAACTTGCACAGCTGCTGCTAGAGAATCTTGTTATGTTTGATTTTCCAGCTCAGTGTACTCTTCCATGATATTGTTGAGGTTTGGAATCAGAGTGGTAGAATCAGACATGGTAGGGTCAGAACTTCGGAGCTCTAGGGTTTTAGAGAATGAGATGGTAGAGATTTGAGTAAAGAAGTTGAGAAGGTTGAGAGTTTATGAGAAAGGTGGCTCTTCAGTTTTCAAAAAATTTTCTATTTATAAGACAACTGGTTTATCTTGCCCTACATTAAATGCCATGACAACACTTCCCTAGGGTTTGTTTTATCATTAATGCTCTGTCGCAACAAACAAAACTAGTTGTTACAACACAAAAAAAAAATTTTAGAGACAGAACCAGTCAAATGTCGCGACATAACATAAAATGTTACGACATTTCCTTTAGTGCTCTTTTGAATTTATGTTGCGAAATCGGAGAATTGTGTTGTGACATAAACTTCACTTTCAATTCGCTTCCTAATTCAATTGTGTCGTGACACAGAAAAAGTATGTTGTGACATTAACTGAAGTTTTCTAAAATTTCATCTTTCTCTGTTTTCTCTCATAAAACATTCAAAGCAACCTACATCCACTCATACTTATTTGAACATAAGTATGAAAACTTATTTAAACAATCAAAATTCTTCAATTCAAGTATGAAAACTTGTCTCATTTCTTAATTCAATATGTCTTACCCATATTTTCAGAATATATTTTTATTCAAACATGCTAACATTCCTCCAAACTTCAGATATGCATTATCATTAAATACAGTTTTAGGGAATTAGAATTACTCCCCCTTATGGTCTTTTTCTGCATATTTTCTTTTCGAAACAATGTCTTTAATAAGGACCTTAATTTGCTTCATTGTCCTAAAAATCAGCAACCTTTAAAATAAAACTACTATGATTTAAACTAAAAACATGAATACACAAGAATTCTACTAAATTAGTCAAACTATTTAAAACTTAAAATAAATATTCTTCTTTGGGGTTGCTTCCCAGCGCTTGGATTTAATGTCATAGCTAGACATAGGCTGCAAAGTGTCTTTAGTTCCAGTAATTCTCTTTATTTGCTCCTCTAGTTTGAGTTATTCTTCATTAATCCAGTTCCCAAGAATCCTTTGTCCTACACCTTCTTGTTTCCTTGCAATTCATTATTGCCTCTCAATGTAGTTAGTGTGAGATCTTTTGGATTGATCTCAATACTACTAGGAAATGCATTTATGGATTGGCTTTGCAAGGATAAGGCCTTGAGTCTCCAAGTTTCTCCTTGTGGCATTGGTATTTGTTTGAGACACAGTTGTGTTTGCTTGGAAGTTTTCAAGGTCCGAAATTTTTTTTTTCGTCTTTGATTCAAAATCCTTTTGTTTTCCTAACATGAAATGAAGCATTCTTCAAAGGATTGGAGTCCTTTTCTAACCCTCGTACTTCTGTATCCCTCTCTTCATTTGTTGTTCTTGGAACCTAGGGTGAGCATAAACTTCTTGGTAATTACGTCAGATGCAGGGCCACTGCTGTGCTCCTCCACCATATGAAAAGTTTTCATGATTCCTCAGTGCTTTGGTGTATGGTGTTGGCAAGTTAGGGTTAGGCTTGAAGTGACTCTTCTTTTCTCATTTATATACTTGGTTTCCTCAACTTGGTAGGGCTCTTCTTGACTACTCCTTTGCTTCTTCCTAATTCTTTCTTATTGCTCCGAAACTATGTGCAATGTGCATTTTTCTTTCATTGTTTTCCCGGTTTGTTTATCAACGCATCGACTTTGCTTCTATGGTGTCATTACAATCATTGATAAGTCCATTTCCCTTCAACCTGTTGCTACTCCTTGTAGTTTCAGATGGAGCCTTGTAGTTGCATTTGGCAAGGCCTTGATCGATTGCCATGCCTCTGCATTTTATTCTTTTTAAGCTCCACCTTGAACATCAATTATACCCTTGGAGGCACCAATTATACAGCATGATAAATATCCATACGAGTGGTTAGATCATTCCATACATGAGCATATTTTTTGACAAACTTTTTGAATCTTATGCGATTATGAGGCTCTCATCTTCCCACGCGAAGACAATTGTTCTCCTCTTCTCTCAACAGTGAGAGTTGGAGGAAAAAATTTGCTCATATAAGCTTCCACCAATTCTTCAGTGTTAAGCTGATCCCCATGGCAATGAATCAAAGCCATGTTATTTCACAGCCACATCTCTCGATGAAAAGGGAAGGTTGTAGCGGGATTGTGTTGGCCATCCTCACGAGATCTTCCCTATATGCTCATTGGGATCTTCGAGGAGAGGTGGCACATGAGCTGTCATTGCATAATGTCAAATCATTGGGTTTCAACTCAAAATTGTTTGCTTTAATTGCAGGTTGTCTTACTGCAAAGTATTCCTCTTGGATAATAGGCCTCCAAAGTCCTCTATAGTATTGAGCCTCTAATTTCTCTCTCTTGTACTTCTTTTGGAATAGTGCAATATTTTCTTTGATTTGCCATAATTCTGGATTCTACACTGGCGATTCTTCTTAGATTCTACAGGGTTCTCTCAATTCGATTGTCCGGAGAGCAACATATGCGCTCTGCAGTCTTCTAGCCATTTAAATTCTTCCCAGTAGAAACACCACTTGAGATCAAATGATTAGTGATATAAAATTATATATCCTATACTCCCAGGCTTTCAAAAGAAATATCAGGTAGCTTATTCGTACTTTGCTATTCAAAGCTGTTTTTGCTATTTTCTACAATTTTTGTAAAACAAGAAATAAAATGTCAAAATGTATTTTCCTCTTCTTTTGTCAAAATATTGATTTTTAAATTCCTTCAATCCCCGAAAACGGTGCCAAAAACTTGTTGACCGAATTATGTATATATCAAATTTCTGCTACTATTACCAAGGACTATTACCTATCCCCAGTAAAGGCACCAAAAAACTTGTTGACCAATTTAGAACTTGTATGCTCATAATAAAAATGGATTTGTCAATGAATTTATTGAAGATTTAGTTTTGATCATAATCTTTTGCAAGTGAGCAGTCGTCTGAGTAATAGAAATTGGACTAAAGTCAGGATATGGATTTCCCCATAGAGATTGAAGAGAATTTAAAGTTCAACTACTGACTTCTTAGTTTCACACTATTTGAACTTCCATTTCATAAAATTTTTAGTAACCTAACTAAGAATTCTACTATCTAAATTTCTACATCTATAATAAAAGAAAATTTTAAATCCTAGACCTAAATTGGTGAGCAGTTATTCTTTGAGGAAGTAGACGGGATTTCCTTTATTTGGGAAATTATCAATTCCCCTCTGACATAATCTAATTCTATTCTTTCATGAATTGGAATCTGAATTTGTAAAAGAGGCAAGGTAGTATAGTATGGATTTCTTCCTTAACCATACATTTCATTGATTAGAGAGTCATGTTCATTTTTGAAACATGTGTCTAACCAATTACTGGTAATCAGAATTTCTTTATAAGATATGGGTATTTTTCTTTTCTAATACTTCATACCCATTTCTTATGACTGTAGATTTCTTACTTCCCAAGACAAGGCCTTTACCAGATTTCTACAAGATGAATGATGTCTCATCCTTGAGATATTAAAGAGTTCTCCCTTTCCTTGATTAGATCTAAGTTAACACGGGATGAGATCATTACTCGAAGACCCCGGAGATTTCGAGTGATTAAATTGATAGTCGCTATAAATTCTCAAACCTTGAGTAAATTTATGATTTATCTAAGTAATCTTTCAGAGCTCATTAGTTCATCAATATTAGTCTAGCATATGCCTAAGTAATGCATCCATGCTCTTAGGAATCTCCATCTCTGTTTCACTTAGAGGCTCTTAGTGAACGGATAACGGTCCTTAAATGGGTATAAGTTACTAATATCGGGAACAATTCACTTCATGAACAACACCATTCAAATAAACTCAAAATTCTCAATCCAAGAATTCTCTTTCTAATTATGTAGGAAAGACCATAACTAACATCATATCTTTCCTAGAAGAAGTTGTGTTTCTCGAAAACTGAATAACAATGAACACTGAAATACTGATCAGGAAATTTCCAATGTAACTGTTAATAAACTAAAAGAAGTGAATTCCAGCTTTTATCTAGATTTCATTAGATTCAAACAGTAATCGGAATTGATCTTCAACAATTTAGCTCGACTTCTAAACTTCTTAACAATTCACTGTTTCAGGTCCAGTAAACAAATTGAAATTCTACGCTAAATCTAATATACGAAAAAAAAGAAAAAAAAAATAAAATATAATAGAAAGAGTCCTCAACTCCCTAGATGCTCTAGTTTTTCCGCCGACTGATTGATTCACTTTCCTCAAATTGTTTCTATTTATAGAGCCCTAGAAGTTTGGGCCCTAAATTCGAGGCTACATTATGGATCCCAAAGTGCAGTTCGGATTGCATTATCGCCATGATTGCCATTTGCATTCTCTATCGCGACCTGAAAGTGTTGTTGCGACAGAGTTTTAAATCTCTATCACAGGTCTTTGTTGCAGCATACGATGATCTGTCGCAACACAACTCTGTGCTCCTTCTTGGATTCGATCATGACAAAGTTTCCTCGATCATGACCAGTATTCTTTCTTCTTCTATTCATTACGTCACGACAAAGTTTCCTGCAGCCATGACAAATCTTTCTTTGGCTCTTTAACAATTTGTATAGCAAGGTCTGTCTTTCTATCCGCTTATGTCGTGATAATCTTATGTGTGGTTAGTGGAATAATTATGTTGCGACATCAACAATTGTGTCTGGACAATGTTTCTATGCAATTTCTTCAAATTGGTGTCACGACCCAGTTTTTATGTCATGATAGCATGTCTGTTAGGTTCTTGTTGCAACAATGTTTCTTGTATTGTCAACATTTCTTTCGCAACCAGGAAAGTCTATCGCAACAGAGTCTTGTCGCCACCTAACCTTATTTCTTGTTGCAGCTTCATTTTGATCTTGCGACATAGTCTCTAGGTGTTGTCGATGTTTTATGTCACGACCAAGTTTTTATGTCGCGATAAGACTTTTTGTATTTAGCTCATCTTTGTGTCGTAACCCAGTTTGTTATGTCACGACAAGACCTCTCTACCTTGTGTTGGAATCTTTGTCGCGACATAGAAAAGTTTGTCGCGACCTTGTTTATCAATGTTCAGCTTATCTTTGTGTTGTGACTTTAAGATCCTTGTCGCGACATAGAAACATCTCTTCAACTTGAAGCATGTCGCAACATTGGAGTCTTTCATTGTGACCAGGTCAATTCCTTAAGCAAGCATCAAATGTCGCGACCTTGTTTATCTGTCACAACCAGCGTCTCTTCTTCCTTCAGCGTCGTGACATACATCACCTTGTCGTGACAAATATTTCTTCTTTTAGTGTCACGTCATACATTACCTTGTCGTGATAGAGATCTTTCTCTAAAAACTCTTCTTACGTACGAGACAAGCTTTCCATGTTGCAATAATCTTACGTCGTGAGGTCCACTGATGACATAATTTATGCTTTCTACCTATTTCATTTGTCATGACAAATTGTTCATGGTGTTGACATCTTGTTGAAAAACATTATCGCAACATAATCTTTCTTTGTCTCAGCTGAATTGTTAGATTCTTCCCATTTTTATCGCGACCACTTGTTGTCTTTTGTCGCCTTGAGCTCATCTGTCAATATTCCTTCTTTGTTGCGTGAAATGTGTCGTGACAAATTCCCTTTGCTATTTACTTAGACGTTTGTCGCGACACACAAAACTTTGTCGCGACATAGACTGCTGCAATTGCTGTTTTTCTCTTATTTCTTGTTGGAATTTTCTCCTTTTTGAATTAAAACCTACAAAACACCAAGTTGGTGAATATTCCATAATTTGGCATTAAAACAGATCTGAATGTATTAAAAATAAGCAAGAAAAATGGATTAAAAATAGATGAGTTTAGGACTCATCAATGACTGCCTCCATAATCTGACGTTGGTACTAAAAAGGTGCATGGAAACCAATTCAGTTTTAAATTAGGAAAAGTGCCACTTTATGGTTAGAGAAGGCATAGTATTAGGGCATCATGTATTCGGAAGAGGAATTGAGGCTGACCAAGCTAAGATTGAGATCATAGAGAAACCAACCGCCTCCTCCCACATCAGTAAAGGGAGTACGGAGTTTCCTAGGCCACGCAGGTTTTTATAGATGGGTCATCCTAGATTTCTCCAAAGTTTCAAAACCTTTGTCTAATCTTCTTATGCAAGGTGTTCCATTTGAGTTCAATGAGCCATGCATGGATGCTTTTGAGTTGCTAAAAAAGAAGTTGACCTCATCCCCTATAGTAGTCGCTCCAGATTGGAACCTTCCATTTGAGCTTATGTGCGATGCAAGCGACTTTGCGATTAGGGTCGTTTTGGGCCAGAGAAAAGAAAAAGTCTTCTATGCCATCTATTATGCTAGTCGAACGTTGAATAAGGCGCAACTCAATTATGCTACAACAGAGAAAGAATTGTTAGCTGTTGTGTTTGCTTTTGACAAATTCAAACCCTATCTTATAGGAAACAAAGTTATTATGTTCATAAATCATTCCGTAATCAAGTACTTGATGACTAAGAAAGATGCGAAACCTAGACTTATTCGTTGGGTGCTCCTATTGCAAGAATTTGATGTGGAGATTCGGGATAAGAAGGGTTCCAAAAATATGGTAGCCGTCGTTTTGTCAGATTGGAAACTCAGGAAGCAGTCTGGCTATCATTTTGGATTGATAACCGTTCCCGAGATGAGCGAGATGCTATCTTTGTCACATGATGAAACATCCCCATGGTTTTGCAGGCATAGCCAATTATAAATGCATCGGTATTATTCCACTTGACCTCACTTATCAACAAAAGAAGAGATTCTTTGCAGAAGTGAAGAACTATTTATGGGAAGACCCAATCCTCTTTAAACAGTGTGCCAATTAGATTATTCAAAGGCGTGTGCTAGAAAGTGAAGTGGGTGAGATACTGACACATTGCCACTCTTTAGAGTGTGGGGATCATTTCAATGGACAAAGAATAGCGGCCAAGGTACTGCAATTGGGTTTTTATTGGCCTTTTATATTCAAAGATGCACACTTGTTTGCAAAGTCCTCTTATCGATGTCGAAGGACCGGGAACATTAGATGACCAAATGAAATGCCAATGACAAATGTTCTAGAGGTAGAACTTTTTGATGTCTGGGGATTTACTTTATGGGCCTGTTTCCATCGTCCTATGGGCACAAGTACATACTTTTGGCAGTGGATTATGTGTCCAAGTGGGTGGAAGCCATTCCAACCATTACTTGTGATGCCAAAGTAGTATTGTGTTTCATCAAGAGTAACATCTTTTCAAGGTTTGGGACTCCTAGAGCGGTAATCAGCAATGAAGGCTCCCATTTATGTAACAAGTGGTTTGCATCGCTCCTAGCCAAATATGGGGTGAAGCATCGGGTGACACTTGCATACCACCCCCAAAGCAATGGGCAAGCTGAGGTATCAAATAAGGATATCAAGAAAATCTTAGAAAAGACAGTTAATGTGACAAGGAAAGACTGGGCGAACAAAATTGATGATAGCTTATGGGCTTATCGAACAACTTTCAAGACCCCATTGGGAATGTCCCCGTATTGAATGGAAATGCAGTAGACTGCCACTACTACCTATAGAAGCTGGAGCCTATGAAAGCATCTTTGGGCAACTAGAATCTTGAACATGAATTCGGGTGGTCGAAAAAGAGGATGCCTCCCGATTGAATGAGGCTGGATGAGCGTAGGCGGGAATGCATATGGCAGGTTCAAGTCTACGAGGAAGACTAAGGCGTGGCATGACAAGCACCTAATGCATAATGAGCTAAAATCGAGACAACAAGTATTGCTATTCAATTGAGATTGAAAATCATTCAAAGCTTCGGTCGAATTAGTGCAGAATTTACATTTGTGATCGCTAAAGTCTTCCTATACAGTAGTGTTGAGCTAATGCACCCCAAGAGAGGTCGATTCAAGATTGAATGGGCGTAGTGAGGTATCTTAAGCGGTCGATTCGAAGCATAAGTCCACCTGAGTTTAGGCTTGACATAAGAAATGCTTGTGATCACAAAAAAATTGTTGGTCGGTAGTTGTTTGTGGTTGGGCACTAGTTAGGCAAACACAGATTAGTCGAGATAACGATAGTAAACAAAGCGTTACTTGGGAGGCAACCCAGAGCTAGCACTTTAAGTATTTTGTTAAACCCGAGTTTTTCTTGTTTAAGTTTGCCGGGTTTGATTTTGCTTGTTTATTTTGATGTGTTGTGTTGCGGGTTTCAAGGTTTAGGAGTTCTTGGGTGGTGAATGAGAGATAGCATGGAAGCTTTATGCGAGCTTTGGGAGGAGTAGAGTTGAATATAGGTTTTCTTCACTTAGAAAATTTTGTTAAAATTTCTGGTTGTGGTCTTGGGAGGGCGTCGCGATGTTAGTTTCAATGTCACGACATTGTTGAAAATGCCACCTCTCGAAACACGTCTTGGCGTTGGTTTTCTTGTGCTGACGTTGAAAATATCTCCTACACAGCGTCGCGATGTTGTTCCAGCGTCGCGGCCGAAATAAACCTCTGAATGTGGCGTGAAAGTCGAGCCTCTACGTAGCGTCGCGGCGGTGAAAATCAAGCCTCTGCGTAGCGTTGTGACATTGGCGGCGATGTGGCGTTGAAATTAAAACTCGGAAACATCGCGATGTTGGCTGACAGCGACATTACCGCATTTTTATACAGAGATGTTCTGTAATCTCACCTCGGGTCACTTTGAAAACCACTAATATGCTCTCGACTTTTACGGGTATTCCAACCAAATCTGTCCAAAAGCTCTCTACCAAAATCATCATAGCCATCATAGCAACTTCCAAAGCCACAGGCGAGTCTTAGCTCGAAAATCCAGTAATCCCTTTGTCATTTGGAGACCCTTCCTATGGTCCAATTTTTTGCTCCGTTCGAGTCTGGTTCAGCTGCCTCCCCATTTTTTAAAGGAGGTTTGTGTCCTAAGGCGATCCCTAGGGTTGGTTGGGGGTTCTAGACCCGTTTGTCTTGCTTCAAGCCCCCCATCCCACTTCGTGCACACTACGTGTTTGTTGGTTGGGTGGTGAGTTTGGGTGCTTCTATGGTTTTCTTTTGATTGCAATCCCACATTTAGGGGTGTTGTAACTCTTAGAGTTCCTTTCGCCTTTAGAGGTTCTCCCACAATGATCCTAGCTTGTGCTCGATATCGACGAAAAGTGAAAAATGAAATTTAGAAGTAGCCTTGTTGAGTGAAAAACCCTGGGGCCACTATGATCACGATAAATTCGTTAATGAGAGCGCGGCCTAGAAGTTCGACCTCATCTTTGGGAATCGATCCTTCATTAAGGAGAAGGAATTCCAACATCCTGACGATTTTTTAGGAAAACCATTGCTAAGAAGGGGTGGGGTGCATTGTGCTAACCCCCAAGGCCAGCTGCCACGATGGTTGTGTGGGAATTCTATACTGACCTAGCATTACCATGTACTCAAGGATTGATCAGGTGTTGAGTCGGCTTGGTGTGAGAGTACATCAGCCGCTATTACAGCCCATGGTCGGTTAACCTTGAGGCCTTTGATGAAACTTCACACAAACCTCAGCTACTCGAGAAGTCCTTGAGTTTGCTCACAAATGGGCGGGGGTGAGTGGAAATTAAACTTGATAGGGGGCCGCGCCACACTTGAGCCCAACCTTGCTTTATATACCTAAGGTGTGGCACCATTTTATCACCTCTTATCTCATTCCGACGATGAACATTTGCGAGGTGACGGCGAAACGGGCATTGCTCAATGATTAGTACCCAAAAAGTGCTATTTTGAGTCCTATTCAAGATAGGTTTTGAGTGCTTTTTGCGTACTAATCATGTGTATTAAGCCACCGACATGTGTGTCCACTTTAGTACCACCGATTTCGCTTCCGTTTGTTTTTGGTAATTTTGGTGCCTGGCGAGCCTCAAATTACACTCCCCCAAGCTCAGGCCGTATCAGCCGAATGTTGAGAATTTCGATGATTTCACTGTCAAATGAAGAAATGTCATGGAACTGATGAGTCGGAAGATGCAGGAGGCATGGAGGGATTACAGGATTTTCTCTATGCATTGCAAAAATTTCACAAGTATTGCGAAAATTTCGCAACCATAGCGAAAATTTCGCAATCCGCTGGTACCCCGCTATACGCCATTATGCCAGCGAAATTTCACTATCATAGCGAAATTTGCCATCATAGCGAAGATTATGCATAACAAAATCTGAATTTTCGCTATGCCTTGTATTTTCGCTTATGATAGGCTTTCTAAAATTTCGCTTATCATAGCGAAATTTTCGCTTATGATAGCGAAATTCACCGCATAGCGAAATCTCTCCCCGTGCTTTGTTTCAAACGACCTGCTTGTATAATTCCCATTTGTCCCTATTGTAATCATATGTTTTAGGTATATTTGGTATTTCACACATTTTGATGGCTATATGTTTACCTTATAGCTTTTGTAACCCTCTAACTTTATTTTCACTCGCTTTCAGTCTCAAATTTTGCTTAGTGGTCACGCTTGCTCTTCTCTCTCTTCTTTCTCTCATTTTCTCGGGCCGCCAAACACCACCTTTGAGGATGACAACTCAAGGATGCTCGCTGCCTCAAAACCTTGAAGAGGGGAGGGCTGCTAGGCTGGTTAATGAGGTACCGCAAGGGTCCTCGCTTAAATGAAACAGGTAATCGTGATTTATGGTTCCATACGCTCCAAACTAGGTTTAATGCTATTTAACATTCTTCCTTGGTCATCACTTGTCATGTTTTTGTGGTTCGGGCAGAATTTAATGGTAGATGGATCACACCATTAGATGTCATTTACGAGCCATTGAAATGAGGTTAAATGCTATGTTTTCAAACTATTGGAACATTGAATGCTCAGTATATGTTTGGACTCAAATAGGAGTGTTTTAAGGGTTAGTTTTTAAAGCTAAACAAAGATCCGGTTCTGGCCATGACTATATGTCATTTGCCCTAATGTGAGGAAATAACCCGAGGACACCTTCATAACCCCATTTTACCAAGCTAGTGACCCAAGCCTTCAAGGTCACCATTTCACACTTCATTTTAAGTTACTTCAAGCAATTTAAAGGGACACCAACTCCAACACTTTAATGCAAACTGAAAATCCAAACAAAAGCCCCCACCATTTTGAATCATGATACGAATCATTTGGGATGAAACCCATCCTCGTGTTCGACCCTAGACCGCTATACTGCAATAGTTTGACTACTACGTGAGAGGAACTTAGGAAACAAATTTTGCTTGGACCTAAATCACCCTACCATGGCACGAATCAAATGGCTCGGGCCGTGGGATGGTGCCAAACTACCGAATGATGATTGATATGAACTTCTGTAATCCACATTACAAGTGTTGGTGACCTTTAATCTTTTGAATTTTGTTTGTTAGAATTGCAGTTTTCATTTAGCGTCACGCTATTTTATTTTTTTTTTTACTAGCCGCTTTGTTTTAGCTAACACCGATCCTTTGGCAAGCTTTATTAGGTTCTTTGTTGTCTCATTTGTGTAACAGGTGTTTATACATCATTGGGATAGAGATAGTTCAGGTAGACTGCAAAGAATTAGTACACCAGTTGAGCAAGGCTGTGAAATCAATGTACACAGTGATCAAATGGATCCTCTACCTGAGGAACAGCAAAGTAAGCAAGGTACTCTAGTGAATCCAACAGCATACAGATCAATGAGGGATCACATACACCCTCCTAGAGTTAGTGCTCCTTCCTGCATCATACCTCCTGCGGAGGATGTAGCAGTGAGACCCTACCTAGTGCCCCTGCTTCCCACATTTCATGGTATGGAGAATGAAAATCCATACACCCATATAAGGGATTTTGAGGAAGTGTGCATAACCTTTAAGGAGGGTGCAATTGACATGGATTTGTTGAAGTTGAAGGCATTTCCATTGACCCTCAAAGACAAAGCCAAAATATGGCTTAATTCACTGAGACCAAGAACCATCAGAAGCTGGGCAGAATTCCTAAAAAAAAGTCTTCAGTGCTCACAAGACCAACAATTTGAAGAGGCAAATCTACACATTTGCTGCCCATGACAATGAGAGGTTCTACCAATGCTGGGAGAGGTTCATGGAGACCATTAGTGCTTGTCCACATCATGGTTTCGACACTTGGATGCTTGTAAACCACTTCTATGGTGGCATGTCTCCAACCATGAAGCAACTTTGGAAATTAATGCTATAGGGACTTCGAGCAAGCACCCGATTTAAGCCATGGATTTTTCGAATTATGTGGCTGAAGCCTAAGGGATAGGATGAGCCAAACCTAAGGAGGTGGGAGGTTAGGCCTTCAGCCCACCAAAGGGGAGGTATTTTCACCAAGATATGGAGATGAAATGAAATATCAATCTGGCTAGAAAGTGTGGAAGAGCTGGCAGAAAGACTCCATGAAGTAGCAAGACTGAAAATCCTGCACATGCCAACCCATGCATCAATTGCAAATCCAATGGCCACACAGAAGAACATTGTCCAATAGCCCCCTCAGTGAGAGAGTTTATGTCAGAGCATGCCAATGTCGTGGGCCAATACAAGCCACAACCTAATGCCCCATACGGTAATACATATAATTCCAATTGGAAGAATCACCCCAATCTCTCTTGGAAGCCTAATCCCCTTGCTTATGTGCCCCCGGGTGCCAAACAACAGTTTGGTTCCTCATCTCAACCACAACCATCACCATCCTCTTCTCCTGTTGAACAAGCCATCTTAAACTTGAGCAAGGTGGTAGTACTTTAGAAGAACAAAAAGGATCAATGTACAATTGGCTCAAAGAATTGATATTTGTAGGAGCACTGAACAAGAGAATAGATGGGCTTGAGAGAAGCCTTAATCGAAGATTAATAATCTACAAGATTCAATCACCAAGACAACTGGGTGGAGGTACGTAGAGAGAGGAAGATTCCTTCCCAAACACTGCTAAATCCAAAGGAGTCCATGAGATAGGTTCATCTTGAAGAACTCGTGACGGATATGAAAGCACATCACTTTGAGGGAGTGGAAAAGAAATTACAACCGTTCATGATCAAGCCAAGAACCGAGAAAGAAAAGGAGGTCGAGCCGCAGAGGGTATTAACCGTTGAAGACTCGCTTAAGAAAACATGCCCCCTCCATTTCCCCAAGCACTAAGAAGCAAGAAAAAAATTCCAAACCAAGCCGAAATTTGGGAGGTGCTAAGGCAAGTGAAGGTGAATATTCCACTGCTTGACATGATCAAGGTGTCCCAACTTATAAAGTTCTGAAGGACCTTTTGTGCACACAAAAGGGGTTAGGTATTGAAAAGAAAGCACCCTAACCGAGCAAGTCACAAGCATCATTCAAAGCAAGACCCCAGCAACATACAAGGATCCGTGGATCCCACAATATCGCCAACATTGGAGGGACTTGCATAGACAGTTAATCACAATTTGGGCCAGTAGTAAATCTACCGCCATTCGCGTGTATAAGGGGCTTGGGTTTAGGGGAGAGCTTAAGCCTACTAACATCACTCAATAGCTGATCGATCAAGAAAGATCTTGGCGTGGGAATAGTTGGAGGGGATGTGTTGGTAAAGGTGGACAATTCTACTACCTAAAGGACTTTGTAGTGCTTCGATATCGAACTACGGAAGTGCTGGGCCCAATCATGTGCCAATTATCCTGGTACACTATTTCGCCACCGCCAATGCGATAATCAATTGCCGTAATGGAGTCATGTGGAATACATTTGGCAACATGACATTGGAGCTCAATATTTTCACTTGAATAACAAGCACAAGCTAGTGGAAGATGACAAGCAAAGAGTCGGCGAAGTTTGCTCAATTGGTCAAAATGCAAAGAAACCAATGCCCCAACCAAAAAGCGTAATTGGGAAGGAAGGTGAAGGCAATTGATCGGGAATCACCGCCTGGCCACCCTCGCAGAGCCAATGGTCACCCCAACATCACCCAAAGCGAGAAGAATTTCAACAAGAAGGAAATCCAAGCATGAAGGCCGCGAAGACAAAGTTATCACGGTCAGCGAGCTCCTCCTCCCGACCCTCCATGAATGAATCACAGAATTGAACCGGCTCGGGTCTTCTTCGCAGAGGCCAAACCGGCAGCTTCAAAGATTTTGATTTTGCTTAAAATTAATTTTCTTTATGCTATTTTTAGTAACTTTCCTTTTCTAATGTTAGCTAAATATAAAATATTATTTTTATTTTATTTTATATTATATATATATATATATATATATATATATAGGTGAGAGTATATATATATATATATATAGTATATATATATATATATATATATATATATATATATATATTTAATTGCTTTTATATTATTGTATTTTAATTTAAATCTAAATTAAATTTTGTTTTTTTTACTTTTTGCATGAACTTCAGTAAGAACTTCTATAATAAATAAATTACAATCGTTGCTCCTTCGGCTCCGGACCCTTTTAGTTACCCAAACCGTTTTACAAAAAGGCCCTCGCCATTTTCATTCCACGCCTTCACATCCCTCCGGGAGCCCCCGAAGCCAGCCCCCTCCCGCGGCCCCCTCGCATCCATGCCCGAGCCTCCCGTCGAAAGCCTCCGGCGCCACCAGCCGAGCCCAGGCTCCCATCGAGCCCCCCCGCGTGAGCCATTTCGCCAGGTGCCGCCACGCCGCACTCCATGACTCTCGCTCTCCACCGTTACTGGGTCCGGGAGTGACTCAGCCCGATCGCGGGTGCTGCCGACTTACAGCTAGCCCACCCGCAGCCGCCATCGTCTGAGCCCATTGCCACCGCCACCAAGCCCTGGTCCACCCTATGCGTGTGTGCGCCCACTGCCGGCCTCCTAAAGGCCGTGCTCGCACTACACCGAGCCCCGCTCGCCCTCGCAGCACGCCTCTAGACCACGTACATGGTCCGTACTCCATGGCGGTTCTCGCTTATAGCCCAGTAAGGTTGGGATTCAAGACCCTGCAGGATGGAGGATCCGTGCACTTCCGGCCACTGTGTCCCCATCATTCTTCTGGACTCCACTGGCAGCGCCATACATAGCCTACATTGGCCCCAAAGAGCCATACCCGAGGAGCCTTAGGGATTCCCAAGGACACGCATCAGGATCGACCCTGTGCCCTTCTCCCATCTAGAGCACGCAGAGGCCCCGCTCCAAGGGGGCCCTACATCAAGCCCGGAGTTCGTAGATCTCGCCCCGAGCCGCCACCTCCCTACTTGATGAGGGCTCATCGCCCCACCTATCACTAGCCCCTCGAGGATCAGCACCGGCTGCCACTACAACACCCGATTCGGGAACGAGATCCGCGTGCCAGACTTCCACTGGGAGCCGTTTAATGATGTACTACCTCACCACCGGCCACGGCTCAGAGACTGACGAGGTTGATCACGCACATTCTCGCTCCATTCATGACGCCAAGCAGAGTCTCTTCATTATCCCCAGTCAGCTCGCCAACACTACAGACATCCCAGAGTGTCAGTCCGTTGAGCCCGTTCAAGACGGCTGCTCGAAGTACCCGGCAGCCACTTTAGGGACATTACAAATGCTTCTTAGCCTCGCAGCCGGCAAATTCCTGAGGATATAGGATCGTCCCACCATCACAGAGAGAGATGGTCCTGTCTTCGCCGAGATATCACTACGGACCCATTCTCTTCCTTGCCAGGAAGCTTCCACATAGATGTTCTTTGTGGATCCACACTCCGTCTGACCAGCTTTTATTCCTACCATGCTAAAGAGATTATGTTCAAAACTAGGAGCTTATACTGCTTCTAGGCTGTGATCTCTTTAGGATTCCTCGTTTAGTCCTCTGAGTTTCACACAGAGTTCCCCGCTACACTTTGAGAGAAGGTCCACCGCAAGGGCCCGGCTCGAAATGAGGGTTTACTGCTATTGATGCTGCGACATGAGCCAGTTCCGGGAGCATCCGGGTCTCGAGGAGCCACGACGAGCGGAGGATCAGTCAGACTTACAGTCCGGCCCACTGAGCGATCTCTCGTATTTAGATCTCCCATTATTCTCCAAACAGAAAGGATCAAGAGGAGGTAGTGATGGTGTGGCAGAGGGACCTAAATTTAGGAGAGGATCTGTTCCCGAGACGGAGGCAGAGTGAGAGGAGCCTCAAATTCCCATTCATCTCCTCCATCTCCACCTCCTTCGCTCTAGCCCCTCGCCGACACAAATACTCTTCCTATACAAATAAGCAGCTAGCCTCCAAAGAGCTGCCCATGTCACACTTAGAGCTGTTGCCAGCAGATGCCGTCATACACACACACAAAGGCTGACTAAACGGGGTGGCCCGAGTCGAGATCACTTAGCTCATAGCTCACGCTGGCGCTTCTTCGGATCACGAGTCACCGGTCTCTCCGCAGCCTACACTGCACTACCGAGACCATTCCGCAAACAGCTGAAATTCCTCTTTGGACATTCTGAAGAACCGCAAAGAAATGTGATCCTTTCTCATTAATCCACCACCACGAGAGTGAGGTGTCACTCCCTTCCTCTAACTTTCCTATCCCTACCCCAAATGTGAGGCATGTTTATACTTTGGTCGGAGGAAAAGTTAGAGTTAGAGTGTCTTCTCAATCATGTTTTGTATTGTTTGCTTTATCAATCACTTACTCATTTTGTATAGATTGCTAGGATTCATGTATTAGCCAATAGTAGGCAAAGTGATACTTGTTATGTTTAGCTATTTTACATGTATTAGCCATTTTGGTTATAACATCACAAGCTTTATAGCATTATTTACATTTCACTTTTTCAAATCAATTTTTTTGTGTCTACATTTTGTTTCTACTCTTGCCTTTGCTGAAAAAAATCAAGCCTTCAGATCTACCTTAATGCTAGAATAATCTCCACATGCATGATTGATTTTTTGGTCACTAACGCTCAATGTATTCAACCTTTACATCCGCCTTTAGCTAATCACACACAAAGGCACACCTGCATTGTACCAATAGGTTGAGAAGCTATATACCTCTTTCACTTTGCAAAGCCTACTTTAGGTCCTGTGATCCACTCCATAATAGGTTTGCAGCACCGGTGAATGGAAGAACAATGTAGTCTTCCAAAATGAAAAGAAAAGAAAAAGAAAAAGAAAATAAAACCGTGACGTCATTGAAACCTCGAACAACACGGTCCGAGGGGTATATGGCGAAGCTCAAAGCCCGATGCCCTAACCTAATTGGTTGAGTCACTACTCTAGTGTTCGCTACACTCCGGTGGATGGGGTGGGAGTTTAGCGTAGTTGTAGGTGCTTAATTCTTGAAGTCATTCAAGTCCGTGAAGCCTCGGGAGCTCAGGGTCAGTCATCCTTTCATTGATGCCCTAAACCCAACTGGTTGGGAGTCACTTCCTGAACCTGCCACTCCGACTTTGGTGAGTTTATTTTTAGCATTGCATCCCCGCAATACAATCAAAGAAGAAATAAGAGTGGCTGTCCATTTAGGCTGGTCAACAATAATATCTCCATATAGTCGTTGGGGTGGTGGAATATTGGCAACTTATTGGCTCAACCCGTCATCTTAAGAACACTTAGATTTAGGTGGAAATTTAGGTTGACTTCCTTGAACCGATGTTGTCTTTAAAAACTCACCCTAGCATGGAAATTGTTCTCTCATGATGGCTTTTGTACAGTCTAAATTCTTCATAATCAAGGCAAACCCTACGATACACTTTTGAACAATATACACTTTTGTAAAAGACAAAGATGCATACCTTACTGCTTTAGCATTGCTAAGGGACTAGCAACGTGTCGAAATAGTGATCACTAGCACTCCAAAGCATTTTGAGTCCTATTCAAGATAGGTTTGAGTGCTTGCGCACAATCGCGTGAATTAAGTTAATCGACATAAAAAGCAGTCCACTCTAGTACCCACTGATTTCGCTTTCAGTTTGTTTCCTTAAAATTTTTTTTGCACGCCCTTATAGCCTCATCATAATTTCAAGTTTGTGTCGTGACAGTCACTGAGACTCGTGATTTCATCAAGCTGTGGAATGAAGAAATGTCAAGTGAACAAATGAAATGGAAGATGCGTGGAGGTAATGGAGGAGGATTACGTGATTTTCCATGCATTGCAAAATTTCACAAGTATTGCTAGGGTCTCAAGAACCATAGCCAAATTTCAGAATCCTCGGCGAAAATTCCGCTATAGCAGCCGGCCACATAAAGCAGCGAACTTCACATCATAGCGAAATCCGCTGCTATCATGGGCAGTTATCAGGCATACCGAAATTTGAATTTCCGCTATGTAGCCTTGTATTTTCGCCATGATAGCGAAATTCACTCGTGACAAATAAATCTCTCCCGTGTTTTGTTTCCAACCACCTCGCTTTGTATAATTCCCATTTTGTCCCTATTGTAATCATATATGTTTTAGGTATTTTTGATATTTCACACATTTGATGGCTATATAAGCCACCTTATAGCTTTTGTAACCTCTAACTTTATTTTCACTGCTTTGCACTCACTTGCTTTTTAGGTCGCATTGTTCTCTTCTCTCTCTTCTTTCTCATTTTTCTACCGCAAACACCACTCGAGGATGACAACTCAAGGGATGTCTGGGCTGTTTCAAACCTTGAAGCACGAGGTTGCTAGGTTGGTTAATGGGGTACTGTGGTCCCTCATTTAAATGAAACAGTACGCATTTTATGGTTCCGCATAATGCTCCAAACTAGGGTTTAATTATTTAATGTCTCTTCCTTCGTCATTTAGTCATGCTTGTGGTTCAAAGGTATTCTTAATGGTATGTAATCGAGTTATCTAATAGATGTCATTTATTTGAGCTAATGAATGAGGTTAAATACTATGTTTTCAAACTATTGGAAATACTGAATGCTCAAGATATGTTTGACTCAAATAGGAGGTTTTAAGGGTTGGGTTTTTAAAGCTAAACAAAGATCCGCTTCCGCCATGACTATATGTCATTTGCCCTAACGCGAGGAAATAACCCGAGGACACCTTTCATAACCCCATTTTACCAAGCCAGTGACCCAAGCCTTCAAGGTCACTATTTCACACTTCAGCCTAAGCTATTTCGCTTAGCCCATGACAATTCAACTCCAACACTTTTAATGCAAATCAAAATCCAAACAAAAGTCTCACCATTTCAATCATGATACGAATCATTCGTGGGATGAAAAACCCATCCTCGTGTTCGACTCCTAGATCACATACTCGCAAAGAGCTTCGACTACTCCGCAGCATGAGGAACTTAGGAAACAAATTTTGTTGATTCTTAATCACCCTACCATGGCACGAATCACTCAATTTCTCCATCATTCAGGACATCTCATTTGATTTCTTGGCCGGGTTATGGGCGACATATCTTTGCAATCCTTTGACTAAGATGAACCTCGGGCACACCTTTCTCATCTATGGCCTGTGAAACAACGAAGGGGTGCCGTTAGAGGATAATGAGGCCTGGATCCATCCCATTAAGGCAATCGTAGTAAAAATGGATAAGCGACGTCTCAATCCGCGTTTTTTACGAGTTCCGCCATGAACCTTCGGACAGGAGGTTCTGACAGCATACCAGACCTTGTTTGGCATGTGTGCGGAGACCCCGGGTGAGGCCGACCTCCCATCCACCTCCCACTAAGTCGGATGTCACCTGGTCCTTCAGATCACTAGTCCTTCTCCTACCCTGAAAAACCAGGTTCAGGACCTCACTTTCAGGTTTGATGCGTTCTGGGATGAGACCCAAGAGCATCGGGTCACCATGAGCCAGGACATGGATGCACTACGGGTCGATAAGTGCATATCCCTCAGAACCGTGAGGTCATCCAGCCAGCACCGCCCAAATTACTCGTCTTCCATGTTCAACCACTACCACCACCACCGTAGTGATCCCTCAGATCGACAAGGGAGTTCCCATTTCTTTTTATTATTTCCTTACCAATGAGGACATTGTTCCCGCTTGCTCTGCTGAAGGGGGTCAAGTATCGGGGAGTCGGCATCATTTACTTTCGTGTTTAGATATGTTTATGTTTATGTTTGTTGTTTATCTATGTTTAGGTTGATGTTTATGTTCGTCATTTAGATATGTTTAGGATTATGTTTATGTTCGTACTTTCACAGCTTTCGTTTAGGTTTGTGTGTTAGGTTGCCTCAGTTTAATTTCATGTTTTAGTATCGTGTTAGGTAGTATGTGTGGAGTGATGCCATGATTGCTAATCAAGGATCTTGGACCTCCAAATTTTGAAATGACACAAAGGCACGAATAAGAAAGGATCCTTAGGTTGTTAGATGCTTAGGAATTACTTACTCGATAGTAGGGATGACATAGTGAGCCACCTCCTTGGTGTTCAAGAAACCAATTCCAGAGTAGTCTATCACAAACTCATACATGTGGTCTCTAGGGTATGCCTAGGTTCCGGACCTGGCTCACTAACGTTCAACGAGCCTTAGGCATTTCTAAACACCCAAGTGATGGGACACCGTAGAAAAGAGAATTGCCATCAAGCCCCATATAAAAAAAATTAAAAAAAAGAAAAAAAAAAGAAAAGAGAAATAAAAAAGAAAGTGTGAATAGAATAAGTGGGACCTTCTAGTCGGAATCCCAGGCACAATCCGAGGGGCCTTTTAAAGCCTAATGCCCTGAGCCATTGACTTCACTGAACGTTACATGGGGCAGAGGATAGATGTTTCCCACAACCTAGGGCCCTTAGGTTTGGTTCAGTGTTTGGGGTGAAGTTCAAGGGGAACTGAATGCTTAGTGCCCTTAACCAACTGGTGGGGAGTCACCAACGATCCTCTCGCTTACAAACACTCAACCTGACTTCACGCACTAGGAATTTGTTCATGAGTAGGTAGGTTAGCATGAACAAAGTGGTGCTCTTATTCCGTCATAGTTAGACTCTCCCAAATAGGCAAGTTGAATTTAAGTTTGGGGTCCCGAATCGAGTTATATGCTAGAGATCATACATCCAATGCACATAGACTTCCTGGGAAAAGGCGTATAGAAAACATGGGGAGGTAAGTCATCTGCCGACCGAATTGATTCAATCAATTCTTCAAAGTCACAACCTTAAGGATCCCTCCCCGAAATTAGAAACAAAGGGCAGATCCTGGTGAGTTCGGTTCATTTTGGATCTCATCTTAAAATATGTGCTTCACCCTCGTGGTTTAAGTTTAGTATGTTATTTTCCCTGTAAGTGTCCTGGTTCAGATTTTGTTTCTTGTCAGACAAGCAAGAAGCTAAGTTCGAGGGTGTGATGAGTGCCCCAAAAACACTATTACAAACCTCGATTTGGCGTAGATTCAAGATCGATTTCATATATATATGACCTTGTTTTGACATTTTTCTAATATTTAGTTTTATCGGTTTTTGTAGGAGAAATACTGGAAAATGCTGAAATTGAGCCTTGCAGGAGTCCTGGAGAAGACTAGTGCAGAAATATGCCCAATGTCGTGACGTCGAGACGTCACAACATTGCAACGTCGTGACGTCCCAACGTCACGACATTACGGGAAATACTTAACAAACCTTATCTCTTGGAGAAGCTATAAAAAAGAATGGAAGAATCCAATTTTGGGGGTTCGAAATTCTTTTGCAGAGCTAGGGTTTGAGAAACTGGAGTTTGGAACAAAGGAAAGAAGACTTGAAGGAGATCTTAAAAAGAGAGACTTGAAGGCGATCTTAAAGAGAGAGACTTGAAGAACCCGAGAGATCATCATTCCCTCGATCATTGAAGTTTTCTCTATTCTCATTTTCATGTCTTGCTTTTCATTTGTATTGGAACAGAACATAATGAGGTTCTAATTTCGTGGTTTAGGTGTTTGGAGATTTAGATATGAATACTATGCTAAAGTGTTAGCCCTTTATAATTCCATTATTCTATATATATTTGTTTTACCATTAACTCATGCTTGAATGAAACTAACATATAAATTTATTATCAATCTTAATATGTAGCGGTTCTTTGTAAGATATGAGAAGGAATGTAGAATTGTGAAGATAGGTGGGTTAATCCTAATAAACCTGTAATATAGATTACTAATGATTAGGAGGCTTAGTTCTTGCACTCTATGCACCTTTAATGCTTGGGGTTGAGCCAAGGAGCAAGAAACCTAGTGATAAAAGAGGTTAAATGACCTTGAGAAAGGCTTTAATTACATTAGATAAGAGTCGCCTTGGAGAACACTATATTAGATTATGGAATGGAATCGCATCATTACATAGTAGGATTGTCCAACAACACCAACATCCTAACCTCTTTGCAACTTTTGATCATTCTTACATCTGAGCACACAGTTACATTAGTAATAGTTTAATCCGCTTTTAGTTCCACTTAGCCATCACGATTGCTAGTTTGAATATTAAAGAAGTATTGTAATTTTGGTACTTAGCATACTACGATTAAGGTTTTCCTCAGGATCGATATTCAGACTTAGTACACTTTATTACTTAACAAGCGATACTACAAGATAACAGCACTTTGCACTTCTTATTGCATATCCACAAAAACACAATCACGTAAATGCCTATCAAGCGCCACTGACAGCATCATTAAGGGTAGGGCGCTGCGAGTGCTTCCTTGTGATTTGGCCCTTGTGTTGCCCCGAGCATTCCTTCCTGGCGGGGGACTTGTGGATGGGGACCTCCCGGAGGACAATTCATCATCTATTAGGGCATCGACGTCATAGGAAATAATGGGCTCTTTTCCTTTATTACGAGGGATTGGATGTTCAACATGATCGCCATCTAGAACACCTCTTCCAAGTTTGAGGCTTTTTTTTACCTGGGCACGCAACTGGTCATTCTCGTGTTACAAGTGTTCAATGTGACCTTGCAACTCCTCCTCTTGTTTCTTCTCCATCTCCTGATGCCAATGGAGGAACTAATCTTCTGGCGATTGGATCATTAGATTGTTCGCCATCGCGACTACCTCAGGTAAATTAGATGTGGAATGGGAATCAAAAGAGTTCGTATCGCATGACGGCCGCTAGACAATCGCTTAAGCCAGTTTCGCAATCAGAATGAGACTTTTCTTGCTCGATTCCCACAACGACGCCAATTGTTATTACCTTAATCGTCTGACATTCGGGGCATCAGCGACGCGATGTAAACATGTAAAAGGGGGAGATCCGGCAATGATGGGTCGACCGCCTCTCCGATGATTAAGTCAGCAAAAATATGGAGTGGGAGAAGAGAATATGCGCATTTAAAATTTCTTACCCTCCCCGGTGGGGGATCTTCTTGATTTATAGGGTCATGTTGATGAAATCATCTCCTTCCTTCTTGGAGTAGGATTTTATCTCTTCCTAATTTAAGGGAGGAAATCTATTTTTCCTTATCTGAGACTATCCTTCCCTTATCTAGGATTATCTCTCCGAGGAGTATAGGATTTGGAAGCCGAAAAATTCTCTGATAATATCGATTTTGCGGATTTTCCGCTCCTAGGTGCCTATTCGTAACAAACTTCCCTTATGGGGTAGAATGGTCAGCTATGAGACTTGAAATCTCAGACGGATCGCCTCAAGCAAGCCTTGGAAAAGTTTGACCTTGATTTCCCAAGTGGTCTCTTTAGACACTTCCGTATGGGAAGCATCCGCCTGGTTTTGGTGTGGCAAGTGGAATCAAGCCATTTCATAACACAGGCTAAACGGGCCTAGGGCCCAAATCTTAAAGATCATGGTACTTACACGGTGGAGCGAAGTACCACAGCATCAACCCTTTGAACTTGAGTAATAGGCATGTTATGCGCTATTAGAGCCTCTCCGGTAGAGTTTTTGTGCTAACCTTCATTGGAATTTATAAATTCGACATATATAATCTTACTATGTGATGTAGTTATCAATCTGAATAGAAATGGAATCCTGTTGTTGAAAAAGAAGAACAACTTGTTGAGGAATTATTTCATCATATACATGATTGACTAATCTTATCCACTGAAGGTGCATGGGACCTCATGTTGGAAGCTGTAAGAAATTGAAATAAAAATGGTGGGATCTATCATACACTAATCTTCTAGTACTGTCAAAATGAATCCTGCTTGATAACAGTTTTGTAAGCACATCAACTAGTTGCTCATATGAGGAAACATAGGAAATGGTTAATGTGTTATAAATGATAATCCAGGGCAACATGTTGTTACTGCTCTCGAAGTAGGTGAAGGTTGCCATGGCTAATGTAATTTTTTAGAATCGTTTATCATCATGAATTTGTGGAATTATATATGGAGAATACCACTTCGAGAAAAACTTTGAGTATAAATTAATATTTTTGTTTTTTTTAACTTTAAGTATCTCTTCAAGACATCGTTAGTAGAATATATATTGAATTTTGTAGAATTATGGAAAATGTCCCTTCAAAAGAACAAATGCAATTTTTGTTCTCAAAGATGTCTTTAGTAACAAATGCAATTTTTGTTCAACTTCAATCTTAAAATGTTTCTAGAATCATAAAGTGTCCTATGAAGAAATCACAACTTCAATCTTTTGTTCAATATTAAATTTTACGAAACTGTGGAAAGTGTCTTTTTAAGGGACATCCTAACTAAATTCATTTTTTGTTGGTATGTGAATTGCGAAAATGCCTCTTTTTAAAAATAAATAAATAAATAATTTTATTGATTCAAATTAGATACCAAATCGTTAAAAAACTATAGAGGATGAAACAAATACTCAGTTATTACATAATAAATCAGCTCAAAGCCAACACATTTCGATAATACTAGTAACTGTAATACCTGACTCTAATTCTACAACATACTAACGACCATAATCTGATTTGTTGTTTATATTTTATCGAATATGCTTATAATCTTATTTGGTGTCTTTGTTTGATAAAAAATGTTTTGTCCGTCTGAATTACCCGCACACAAATAAAACGTCTCAACAAGACCATGAAAAACCAAACGCCGCAATGCTATCTACTCCACCAAATCAAAATGACGTTAAAGAAGACGACGAAATCACAAAAACAAAATTAAACTCAGACAGATATGTAATAACTAATTTTCATACGAAACAAATTAATAAAGAGTATAAAGAGGTGAGTTTCAACAAATGACTAAAAATTCTACCTTCTCATCGCTTAAGGAAAATTAGCGACTGTAAAATAGTTAAGATCAAAAAGATGTTAGAGTTTTTTTTTTTGTGAAAATGTCTCCTTATAAAAATATTTTTAGTATAATATTGAATTTTGTGAAATTATATAAAAGTTTCTTCGAAAGACACACTTAACATATATCCAATTTTTTGATATTGTGATAGGTGCTTAAAGAGACACCTTCCCTTTAAATTTAGTTTTCCTAATAGTATAGTACGGATTTAAGAATTTAAATAAGTATCTCTTCAAACAACAAAAAACTGACATAAATCAATTAATATTTGTAAAACTTACTATAAAAGTTGAAAAGGCCTGATATGGGGGTGGGGTCTGGTTATTAATATTATCATGTTCTTATCGTTAATGTCACACCTTGCCTTCTCTTCTGTTCGTGAGTTCTAAACAACACATGGAAAAGTAGGATTTTCTTTGGGTGGGGTGGGGTATGGTTATTATTATTGATGCTTGACTCTTAACTTTAATAATGTTGCGCCTATCCTCCTAGTCCTAATGAGTCATGTCCAGCGGAATCTTATCCCAGCAGGAAATGACCCTTCAGTCGACCAACAGTAACATCTCACATCAAATGTACGCTTTAATTTCAGAAAGCCGGGGCCTTACAGCCCGTTTTTTTAGAAATGCATATTATTCAACCTAAAAAGAGATAATATATATCGGGTTTGACGTAAGTGTTATTACAACTCCAGATAGCACTGATCATCAACTCCCAGAAGGGTTTGCTCGAATTTCTGTAGATATTATCCGCTCGACACCTCCCAATCTCATAAAGCTCACAATGATTATGTTTTGTCTATATGAGGGTTTAGTTTGTCAAACTTCATATTTGAAAATAAAAGTTCTAAGAAATTATATAATAATTAGCTTTCTTAACCCAGAACAAGTGCTTAAAGTTCACAGTTCTCTCTTGACCTAAAAGACACAATATCCAAGTGTCGGTATATTAGAAGGTTAACTCGTATCTTGTTAGGATACTTGCTTTGGTGATAAATACCAACTGGTTAGGAGTTTGTTAGAGAAGAGTAGTTGAGGTATTTGAGAAGACAAGGGTGCTTATCTTCTTGAACGAACTGGGAAATATAAGGAGAGGCTCTTTGGTTTATTCGAGTGAAAAACAGAAGAGGGGAAAGAATAGAGAGAGGGTACGGTAGAGTACAATAGGGTTTCAAGAGAGAGGGCATGGGATCATCTGAAACCTGTATAAATGGTGGAATATTATTGAAGATAGTAAAAACTCTCTTTTTCCATTGTTATTCTTCTCTTCTATGAATGTTCTTGAACCAATTCATCGAACCGCTACAATCCCCAATAAATCTGGAGAAGATACAAAACCTTATGGAGATTGCCAAAAAAGGTAAAAAGAGATAAAATTCGTACTGATTTCATTATAGAATATTCTTTTTGAAAGATTAAAGAGAGAAAATTCAAACTGGTTCACACTATTGATTAAATTGGGGATACGACCAGTACTTCTACTGCATGACTAAAGTAGTTTCGATAATTATTTATCAAATATTTACCAAACATGATCTACAGAATTATTCAAGAAATTAAATCCCAATATCTGATGTTTCAACCATGGATACAATATTTAGTGTATCAATAAAATCCCACTATGGTCCGAGTTCGAACCGTAGTGTTGATAAGTTGGGGGTAGGGGTCTCCAAAAAGATTGGGGTCTGAGCCCGCTTCGAGTTCGGCCTAACTCAACGGGCAAAAGCCCAGCCCAAGTCTGTTCGATAGAGCTCGCCGTCCGTTTTTGTGTTAACCAAGACGGGCTTCATTTTAGCCCCATCTTGCCCGATGTTGGCCCGACTCAGACTTTCAAGCCCGCCCATAAGCCTATCCAGACTCCGCCCTTTACCCCGCCTATGTTCCGATATATCCACCTTCTATTCATGTTATTCTTTTAAATGATTACGAATCCTATTTATAATATGTATTTTGTTAAAAGTTTATTATATAAGTCAAATATAGGTACAATTTAGTTTGTGAATTAAATTTTTAACAAGAGGAGGGGGTTAAAACTAAAAAAAAATGTTACGATTTTAATTATTGGGCTTATCAAGCCTGCCAGTCCTAGGCCCGTTAGGCATGCTCGCCCTGCGCCCACCAGGTCCACCTAGTACAAAGCTCGTAGGTTGATCCGCAGGCCTTAAAAAAAATATAAAGTTCGTCCCTACCGCAGGAGAACAAACCGTCAATGAGAAAAAGAAAAATGGATCAATTATTGCAGGAGGTTGGGAGACAATATAAGATAGTGAACTAATTTGATAATTATTCAAATAAGTACTCGATAACAAAACCTTAGGGAAGTACTTTGTTTATATAGAAAATTACATGCCACCAACTTGGTAATAAAGAAGATTATTATTCTTATAGTACTAGATGATGCTATACATCACTTGCATTTTGATTGATCATATGGAACATAGAGCATCATAATAGCTAGAAACCATGCATCTGTCAACCTACTTATATTGCAGGGTCTACAAGCATCAAGGAAATGAGACTCATTTTTTTCCGACATGGGTGTACTCATCTGGGTCTTTGTAGACGATATCCTCCACACAAGTAAAATAAAGAGCAATCGACTATGACTGGCATTGGCACTTGTAGGTGTGAGACACTTATTGATATCCTTCCATGCATTGTCTACCTGCTTATTCAACTCATCATAAGCCTCTTGTTTTGTAACACCATATTGCTTCATGTAGCATTCAACGCTTGAAGGAACATGCCTTCTACTTTGTTCAAACTGCACAAAGAGAAATGCCCCCCCAAAAAAAAAGTGGGTTTAGATCATTTAAAGAATACAACTAATAAAATTGATTTTTAGTGAATATTACAGCTTTTGAGAAATTTGTTGAGAAAAACATTGGCAACTATTGGAATATGTCTCAAATTCCTAATTATTAATAATTCATTTTGTAAATAATATTTTATAGACAATTCCCTTAGTTGTTATATTATTGTAATATTGTAGCTCTTTATAGAATAAGGAATGTTTCTAGAAATATTCCTATAAATATTCTTGGCCATAAGTTGTATATTATTGTAATATTTGATTTCCTTATAAAATAAGGAAAGCTTTAATGAGTTGTTATATTATTGTAAAATTAGGTTTACATATAAAATAAGGAAAGCATTTAAGAATATCTCTATAAATATTTTTGGTCACGAGAGGAAAAAGTTCCAAGATAGAGAGAGAGATCAAGCCAGAAAGACTAATCAAAAGTGCCGCATCGACGGTGGAAGTGTCTTATTATCTGAATATTGCAAGATTTTCAGATCATGGAAGATCCTACGGCTTTGTAATTTTTCTGGCCATCGTTATACTATAATATTCCAATCTTATACTTGTTTTCAGAATAGTGACTCTCTTAGTTGTCACAATACTCTGATACTATAATCTTATATTTTGTTTTCATAATGGTAGAGAGATTCTCTCTCATCCAAATGTAGGCATAATTGGTCGAACCATATTAAAACCTTTATACATTTTTATGTAGATTATTACTTTATCTTTGTGTTATTGAATTGATATTATCATGTATCAAAGCCTTTGAGTTCTAACCGTAGAAGAATCTTATACGTACCTCGTGGGCAACTATGTCATTCATGACCCTACCAATGAGTTCTGAAGCTCTAATCATCTTGCCGCGACCGAGAACCCATTGGAAGGTCTCCTCTGTCACTACATCTCCCATGCCAACAAAAGATGTGGCAATGAGCAGAGTGTGCGCGCTACTTACTAACGCTTTGCTCAGATACTCTTCGAATGTTGGTGCATAACCTTGGCTCAACCATTTGGCTTCAGCAAAGTAGGCTTGGATTTGCCTTTTCATCTGAGTTACATAATCATGCATACAAATATATACATCATACTCCTATCTTACAAATATATATAAATCATGTAAGAATTATGAAGGATCTAGAAGAAGGGTGATCAATTCCAAACCGCTTCCTTTGCATAGGGAACACGGTAAGATTTTTCCTTCCTTGGCCATCTTCTTCTTCCATTTCTTCTAAACGTCCAAGAGTGCCCGATAAAACCACTTCAGATAATGTGCAGGAAGTTGATCTATGCAGCTGGCATCCCATCTAAAAGGTGAAGTGTGATTATTATAGAAGTTCAGAAATTATGCTAATGAAATTGAAGTGCAAGTATCCAATTAACCTTTCAACTGCTTCTGTAAGGAGTACAAGTTCTTCGATTGTACCATATGCATCATAAATATCATCCGCAACTGTTAATATAGCAGTCACTTTCGTTAATAACCTTAGACCAAGCAAATACTGGGGCTCAAAGTACACTCCCAATCCCCAAAAGAAGCACTCCACTAGTCTATCCCGAGCAAAGGGTAGCTTTGTCCCAAAGTCTAAACCTTTCCACCATCTGAAAGACACATCACCGGATAATGAGAGTCAAGAAGGTTTTCATATATCTAGGGCTAAGCCGTACTAGGGAAAGAAAAAATAACTTAAGGAAAAGAATTTTTTTCATATTTGATTTCACCTTAGAAATTCTAAATTAAATAACATCAAATATAACCAAAATTTTACATACTTATAAATTTCTTAGACCTTACATAGTAATAGAGAGAACTAGATGAAGTAAGTTTGAATAAAACATATACAATTTTAAACATACTGTTTATTTTCTTACAAATTTTCTTTCCTTCCATTTTTCATCTTTATTTTCTTTCCTTAGTACTTTCTGAAATCCAAACAGTGCGTTAGCTTTTGCATATATGCAGTTTCTTGAAGAACTAAATATATTACCTGCTGATCTCACTTATCTCTTTCCTATGGAGTGACTGCAACATGTTGAAGTCCAACTTTGCAAGCTTGAGTAAAGATATATTACATGAACCTTCTTCTTGGTAGATGGAAATGTAATACCTTGCCTCCACCCTTGGCATGCCCTTGCGGATTGGCCGCTTTAGAGCATGAATTGCTTGATTAGCAAGAGGATTATTTGGATCAGTTGCAATGGATTGAAGATGAGTGGTAGTGAAAGCCAGGGCTTCCTCTAGAATGTCTTCTCCATGCACCATCAAATGTGAAGCTTCATATAAAGCTAGCAAACCAGGTGAGTCACCGATCAATGATTCCTTGAAATTGCCTTCCTCGTCTTTGAACTTATTGAATACATCTATTTCATCAGCAGAGTTTATGATTAAATCAATTAACGTTAAGTAGTTCAAGATTACATATACATATGCATGTGTTGGAAGCTGTGGGATAGGGGCTTTTAATTACCAGATGGAACGAGGTAACCTTCTTGTCTTAATAGTCGGAACCGGAGAGAAGAAGTCGTGAGATCCTCATTATCATAAACCAGACGACTATATGCTTCGAACATGTCTTTCAATGCTTCTTCAATCTCCCTTTCAAAGTGGTAGGCCACTCCCAAGAGTTGGATGGAATCAATCAACTTCAGCAGCTCTGGAGACTTAAAAGCACTGGCTTTTTTTAGCTCCTCTCTCACTTCTTCTTTCAGTTCTTCAATTTGCTGTTTTTTACATTCATTGATTACCTGGACCAGAAAAATTGCAAGAAAAGCATAAACGTTTAGGCCTATTTGGTAATGTTTTCGAAAGCATATGTTAAGAGTATTTTACGGAAGCACTTGCCTGGCCTCACTAGGATCATTTAAAAGTTTGTATGACAGTGAATCTAAGAAGGGCTTTTAGGTTTTTTTTTTAAAAAAAAAAGATTGTTTTTGATAAATAATTAGATTGCAAATATATCCTAAGTTTTCTCCAAGCATGGACGGAGCCACCTGAGGGACTTGTGATTTGGGGCATATGCCCCAACTAGGAATCCTGGGCCTGATCTGTTTATGTTAGTTAAATTTGCACCCACTGAAGTAGACTCCTTACTCCGTCACTATTGATAAGCAATTTTTGGAGAATGAGTTTTCCCAAGAATCACTAGAAAAGATTTTTCAATTTGAAAATATTTTCTAAACTTTACTAAAGATCTACTTCTTCATGAAAACATTTTTTAAACTAAGGGCTTGTTTGAAAACTATTTTTCGTTTCTTTAAAATAAAAGAAAACAATGAAAAACACGTTTTTTCTTGCCTTTTTTTATTCGAAAAACACGTATACATAAATAACATTAAATTCGATAACAACAACAATTTTGGCGAAGAATTTTAAAATTCATTAAGTTATAAAAACAAAACTGTTTCTGCATCAGCTTTTCAAAAACAAAACCAAATGTACTTAGAAATCAAACTGGCCCTTAAGTATTTAAAAGGAATTCCGAACTCATCTTCCACGTCCAAATATCGAAATAGCACAATTTCTACCCAGTACTCACCGTATCATCAGGAGTGTAGGTGAGGAAAGAATCAAAACCAAAGCCAGGAGGGAAGTCTGCAGTGGAGCGACCCACCTCCTGATGAGGGGTTGGAATAGGAGCTGCCGAAAGTGAAAGTGAGACCGGCATTATCGGAAATCCTAAGAAGAAATTAGCCTTAAAGTAGTTGTTGTTATTTTCCTAATTTGAGCACATCTATTTATACTGGGTCTTGTATCCATTCCTAGTACAGTGTTTGGATTGATTAAAAAAAATGAACGTAATATAAAAAGAACTATATTTATTATCTTTATTTGGATAAATCTTGTCTTTTATGACGGCTCATATGTGAAACCCCGAAAAATCTGAATTTTCGAAAATTGGTAAAACAATAATTTCGGTAAAAAAATCCATAAATTTAGATCTTTGATGACGAAACGGACTTCACTTACGTAATCGCTCCGCGAAATTTAACTATGTCTAATTTCATTTAATTCTATACGTCTAATTTCAATGCTGGCGCACTGCCAGCAGTTAGTGACACTTAGCATGCTGGGCCAGTGACCCACGAAATCACATGTCAAGTTTAGGACGAAGTCAAACAATTGTACCAAGTGGTCACAGTGACATGTGGCATCATGTCATTACAGGGAACTAAATATAGATGGATAAGATAAGGTGAAATTCAAGGAACCAATGGGAATGACAAAGTGGGTGCCGAGGGTCGTTTCGACCCAACCGATTGGATGGGGGAAAAGAGAGGAAAAATAGAAAGAGAAAAGAAAGAGGAAAGAGAGAGGAGAAATTCTAGAGAGAGAGACTCTACCTTCTCTCTAGATTTCCCAACGATCGACCTGTCGAATCCCTGCGAGACAAGAGGCAAAGTTGATCCCCACTGTAAGAGCTAGGTGTGGGTACCCTAGATTGTGAGTTTCGACAGCTCGCGGAGGTAGGCCTTTCTCCCACTTGGTTACTTATTGCTTAAAAGGCCATGAAAATGGTTTTGGGTGTTGTAAGGCCGGAAGGCATGGATTTCGGTTCCACATAAGTGGAACCGATGCCGGGATATGGGTCGCCATGAATGTACCCCCACTGAATTGCCTGGGACTGTTAAAAATAGTCCGAATTGTTTGTTGGACCAAGATGGTTCATGATAAATTGTTTGTATTGTTATCGCAGAAGTTGAATAACATGACTGAAGTTGTTGTGTCATTGTTTCGACAAATGAACGACACATAGTTTGCGCAGGCAGCGAGGCCATTACATGGCTTGTTGGAGGCTAGTCGTGGGCAAATTGTGTCACCACTAAGCCTAAGGAATTATGTGTATCATTACCGATGTGGTAGTGACTTGTGATGTCCATGTATGCTCGAATCTATGGCTTGTGCAAGAACGAAGGGGTGTCGTTAGAGGATAATGAGGCCTAGATACATCCCATTAAGGCCATCGTAGTAAAATGGATAAGCCGAGCGTTCCTCGATCCGAAGAAGTTTACGAGTCGGGTCATGAACCTTTGGATGAGGAGGAATCGACAAAGATACTGCACTCCGTTTGGTATGCAGGAGACCCCAGCGAGGCCGACCCCATCCACCTCCCACTAAGTCGGATGTCACCAGTCCTTCTCCCACCGAGACTAGGTTAACACCACTTTCGTGTTTGATGCATTCGACGAGACCTGTGGAGCATCGGGTCACCATGAGCCGACATGGATGCACTATGGCTCTATTATGTATACTTCCGCTAAACCGCAGTCATCCAAGAGTAGCTCGCCCAGCCTACTGCTTCTCCATGTGCCACCACCAATTACTCCAAGCACCGCAAAGGATCCCTGACGATGTGGAGTTCCCATTTCTTTTTATTATTTCCTTGCCAATGAGGACATTGTTCGTTTTTGTTTCGGGGAAGGGGGGGCTGTGGGTGGTCAGATTGGCATAATTTACTTTCGTGTTTAGATATGTTTATCTTTATGTTTATGTTTGTTGTTTAGCTATGTTTATGCTGATGTTTATGTTCGTCATTTAGATATGTTTAGGTTTATGTTTATGTTCGTACTTTCACAGCTTTCGCTAGGCTTCTGCGTGTTAGTTGCCTGCTTTAATTTCTTCTCATGTTTGGTGGTCGTGTTAGGTAGTATGTGTGGAGCGATGGCATGATTGCCAATCAAGGATCTTTTGGACCTCTCCAAATTTTTGAAACACACAGTGCACGTAATAAGAAAGGATCCTTAGGTTGTTAGATGCTCGGGAATTACTTGCTTGGATAGGTAGGGATGACATAGTGAGCCACCTCCTTGGTGTTCAAGAAACCAATTCCAGAGTAGTCTATCACAAACTCATACATGTGATCTCCAAGGTATGCCTAGGTTCTGGACCTGGCTCACTAACGTTCAACGAGCCTTAGGCGTTTCTAAACACCCAAGTGATGGGACACCATAGAAAAGAGAATTGCCATCGAGCCCCATATAAAAAAAATAAAAAATAAAAAAAAAAAAAATAAAAGAGAAATAAAAAAGAAAGTGTGAATAATAAGTGGGACTCTAGTCGTAATCCTGTGCACAAATTCGAGGGGCCTTTTAAAGCCTAATGCCCTCGAGCCAACTAAAGAAGGAGCCATTGACTTACTGCCTTACATGGGGCAAGAGGATAGATAGCCTCCAGACAACCTAGGGCTCTAGGTTTGGTCTGTTCGTGAAGTTCAAGGGGAATTGAATGCCTGGTGCCCTTAACCAACCGATGGGGAGTCACCAACGAATCCCCGCTATAGGAATACTCAACTCAAACTTACGAGCACTAGGAATTTGTTCATGAGTAGGTAGGTTAGTATGAATAAAAGTGGTGCCCTAATTACATTTAAAACTCGAGGAGCTACGTTTGAATATAATATGAATAAAATATAAATATAAGTAGCTAATGTGGAAATTTTTACCCTAATTACATTTAAAACTCGAGGAGCTTCTAATTAGCAGAAATCAAAAACCTAATTTCAACTCTACCAATTTCTTCCAAAATACAACCTTCGGGCCAAAGACAACCCTAGGTTTTGCTTTGATTCTTCACCTCTCTCTGGTTTTGCTTCGACGGACCTTCCTTTCTGACCAATTATCGTTGGATAATTATAAACGAACCTCAACAACCATCAAGAAATTTGCAGAAGCTCAAGGGTATTTCTTCTTCCATTTATAAATATGTTTTGTGTTGTGTTGGAACCTCAGCTTCCACTGGTTTGAGTTGTGTTCGTTTTCTTCCATTTCTGTTGTTGTCCATTGGTTCGTGTTTATTAATAACAACGATTTAACTGGGTTTGAGGATGTTAAACTAACTGAGTTTTAGTTTTTCATGATCCCCTGTTTTGTGTTAATTTAATCTGGTAAAGTGTTTTGTGTTAATTTAATTTGATAAAGTGATTTGTGTTAATTTAATCTAGTAAAGCTATTGTTTATTGAGTGTTCTATTTTAAATGGCAACATGGAAGGGCATGTAAATGTTTATTAGCATCATGGTGGTAGATGGATTATGGATCCTCAATTAAGTTATGTTGGAGGAGATGTACACATTGTTGAGGACTTTGATGTAGATTTTCTATCCATGATTGTTAAAGATGTCTACAAATCACAGTTGGGTTATAAGAATGTAGAGCACATTTATGTCTTGGAACCTAGAATGGAAATGAATGAAGGCCTTTTCTTAGTTCAAGATGATAATGGGATAAGAAATGTGCTAAGTTAGATACATTTATACACAAATGTGGTAGAGTTTTTTTGCAAACCATGACATTGATGCTAAGGTCTTTTATGTATTACTGCTCATTATATAGATAGTGAATGGATATTAAATAAAACAATAATTTCATCTAAAACAATAAATACTCTATATAATGTTAAAAATACAACAACTTTAATAAATGATGAAATTATAGAATTAGGTGTTCATGATAAAATATTTACAATAACATTAGATAATGCTTCTAATAATGATGCAGCAATACAAAGATTAAAAAGATTTTGGCAAATAAAAGAGGATCATGCAAAATTATTTCACTTACGGTGTTGTGCACATATTTTAAATTTGATTGTAAAGATGGATTAAAACAGTTGATAGTACAATAGAAAAATTAGAGACATTGCATATAGTATTAATAGTTTCCAAGAAAAACATGAATTATTTTCATTGTTTCAAAATTTCAAAAATTTGAAAGTTAAAAAAATATAAGTTTAGATATACCAATTAGATGGAATTCTACTTATAAGTTATCGTAGGAGGGTAATCACAATAACTCATCCAAAAAAACATCCTCGTACTCGCAAACTACCCGAGGTAGACTCACGTCTTGTCTCACCTTATCCTCCAAGGTAAGGCTTGCTAGCCATCCCTCAACTGCTTCACCCGACTCGTACACAAATTGCAAAGCATCGTGCTTATCCTCCCGAAATACAACAAAGACCTACAACATCCCAACATACCCTAGCGCTGGACTTGTTTAGGATATATTAAAAGCTAAATAGGAATTTTTCTAAATAAAACAAGAGAACTTAATTAATATCCTAAGTAAGGGTAAAGGGAATCATTCAAGAAGGATATATATGACATAAGAAGAATAGATTGGATGCAAAAATAGAAATTTCATAAGTTAAATTGAGAATATAAGAGAATAAAAGGGCTTAAGTGCAAAAATGAGAAAAGATATTAAAAATGACTTGGCCAAACATGGCCTTAACAAAACATGGATTTAAGACCAAAAATTGGTCTCATTTGGAGAAAGACCAAACCGTAGAGAGGAGAGGAAAAGAGAGAAGAAGAAGAAGAAGAAGAAGAGAAGAAGAAGAGAAGAGAAGAAGAGAGAAGAAGAAGCAAAGCCAAAAAGGTATGGAACTATGACTTTTAATATGGATCTATGGAATTTTAAGGCTTTGTATGGTTAATAGCTTGCCCCGTTAGGTTTTGATAGAATTGCATCCTAACCTTGGATTTCTTGAAAATGGGGTTGGTGTAAAACCCCATATGGTAATAAGATAGTTATAGAATCCTCTTTTTAAATTCGATCTTGGTTAATTGAGAGGGAATTGGAGTTAGGTTTTAAAATAAAACCCTTAACTAATCATCATATTTAAGTTGTGTATGATCTTAACCCATATTAGAATGGTTTTGGGGAGAAATTCATGGAAAAGTTTGGGAAGAAAGATAAGGATGAAATATAATTTGAAAGAAAAGAGATTTTAGATGAATATGAAATGGTTTTGAAGTATAGAGAGAATGTAGCTGACAGTACGTAAAACATTAGTAAGGAAAACACACATTTCCCGGGTATTTTTCGGTGACATGTACCGTACACCTTGAACATGTACTGGCACATGCTAGGTTCTGGTCATTTGGGGCCAACATGCACCGTACAGCCGGGGTGTACTAGCACATGTGATTGCCTGCTCGCTTCGACTGGGCCAGATTTTAGCCAAGAACTTGCTCATTTCTTATCCGACATGGATTCAAGTGGCTAATTAAAATAGACTTCAAGGAGAACCAAACATATAGAAATAGCTACCTTCTAATGCTTACTCGAAGTGGCCCAAAAATTCACTCAAAGTGGGGCTATGTGCAAGCTAATTCCTGGTTCAGCTTTTGAAAATAGATTAGCCCCGGTTGTTTAGGACGTAACTCGAGTTTTGGTGCTCCGAATTGGGTGATTCCAATTGGACAAGAACCCTTAGAACCTTAGATTTAAAGGAGTACAAAGAACCAGTGTTAAATATGGAGGCAAGACACTGGAAAAATGGGTAATTCAAACAGTCCCAAGTGTAATATCGGTAAAATGACTAGTTGGCATGAAAATGCCATAATTTGAATTTGGATGAGTCAATTGGATTGATTCCAATTCCTAAGTAAAATAGATTCATAGAGGAATAATAATATATGAATGAGGTGTGATTTCATAGACATCATACTTTACAAGCATATGAAGTGTCATATGTAATAGGTATGAAACAAGGAAAACATAGAAAATGCAATATATATATGTGTTCATGAAACATGAATATGATATGAATATAGGATTATATGATAGATATACTTAAATGAATAGATAGAACATGCTAATAACAAATGATAGGAATACGTAAATGATATGAATATATGATAGACATACCGAAAGGAATAAGATGGGAACATAGGAACACATGATAGAAAGGCATAAAATGATAAGAACGTATAGAGATAAGTAAAAAAGATGACAAAGCATAGGAATGAGAACATGTGTAAATGATAGGTACATATATGAAAATGTGAATGAGTAAAAGCCTACATGATAGGAATATAGAAAGTACAAGAATAGCTAACCATGATAGAAACGCATAAATGATATAAAAGAGATATGAATATAAAGCTATATATATGAATATATGAATACAAGAGTGCATAGATGCATTCATGATATATGATAGACAAAACTAAATGATAGAAAAAGATATGAATATATGTATTATATAGATATATCAGAACCGTAATATGAAACTCAGATGAGAACGGATACAAGAGTAAAAGTAATGATAGTATGGTACGTATAAGCAATTATGATAACAATAGTTAATCATGCTATGAGATATGTACAGAAACTAATAAAGCTTCGATTGGCTCTGCTAGAACCCGTAGAGGGATAGATGTGCATGCCTATGTGGAAGATACAAATATCGCAAAGCAGATACATAGACAGATATCGAGGCCCCGTCATCGAAGGACATAGATCCATTGATCGGGTGGCCCCGCAAGTGTCACCAATAAATGTAAATCACCGCTCAGATGCGATAGTACCTTCTGCACAGATAGATGCAGATCACTGCCTGGTGACAAAGGATAGTACCTCGGTACACCTAGTTATTTCCGAATCCGCTTCTAAGGTAATTGCAGACATGAATATAAAAAGAAAAGGAAAAGTATACACAAAGATATGATAGATAGAATATGAACGATAATCAGATATGACAAAGATAAGATGAAACGAAATTACATGACAAAATTCATGGTACATGAAATCATTACTAACGAATGGTCAAACATGACGATTCCCTTCGAACTGGGCTGAATGTCAATTTATAGTCAAAGTGAATCATAATGTTAAATACGAAATCAGCTAATGAATGACAACATGACGAGATTCCCTCCTCGACCATTGGCCGTGAATGTCAATTTGCAATGAGGAACGCAGAATGTAAAGTATATGACAATACAGATCAGAAAGAAAAATATATGATAAACAAAGATATAAGAAATGATATATGTATTGGGTACATAGAATGTAATAAATCATAGAACCGAAAGATGAAAAAGACATAGACTAGAGACATGATATGTAACCTAACAAAGAATAGGAACATTGAAAAGACATATGACAATCGTGAAAGATGAACACATAACAAGTATAGGAATAGGTAAAGTATAGAAGTAGGAATACAGAAAAAAAAATATAGATAAAGGATATGCCACAGACATAGAACAGGTAACGGGAAAAGACAAACATGTAATAGGAATATAAGATGATAAGGAATTAAAGTTATAGAAATATGTATAGATATATATATAAATGCATATGTATAAGCTTGTGACACCGCTATCGGGTGGTCATTCATGCTTATGTTCCCACTAAGCGCAAAGCTTAAAGACGAGCGCTCAATCCGTGTAGGTACAAGAGAAGAGGAAAGGCAGCACGAGCCGATCCACATCAATGTACCGAGGTCAACACACATCAATAGGGTCCATTGGAAGATTTTCGTATAATGTATCGCCTTTTGCTTCTTTTGCAAACAATGTAAATGTTGAACACTAGTAAATACGGGACTTGTATATGTCATTTTTGTATCCTTTGTGACGTATCATAAAACAAGTTTAATAGTCACAAGTTAGTGGTTATAGTTAATCGATAATGTGAGTCTCTAACTAAAGGGCATCACAATTTAGCGAGCATCCCGACCGTTCGGATCGCTAACCTGCCTGGACGGAGAAGGGGTGTCACATTTTAGTGGTATCAGAGCAAAGGTTTAGGCGTTTCTGGAATAGCCTAAACATAGATGGAGTATAATATGCTATTCTAAATAGAGTATAGGAAACGAGTCTAGATAGAGTATAAGATAGAAAAAATAGAAATGTATACGTATAGAAAAGTGTTGGCCTCTGATGTGGATGTTCTTGTGTTTTGTATAGATGGAGCGTCCTTTGAATCCAGTTGAAGAAGCTGATGAAAGTATTAAACCTTGCGGAACTAGGGCTACCACTCTTCTAATTCTTCGACCACAGCGAGTCGCTCTAGTTAAGCCAAATGAAACCTTGTTGAAAATAACAAGAAGACATGGATCTGATATTGATGGATCGTGATGAGTCTATCAAGAAATATATAGAACCTGCGACCACTCTGCAACAGGTGACTTTTTGTCAATTGGTACAAGATGCTATGAAAGTAGAAAAGTCTGAAATAAGTAACCAAGAAGGCCCCCCAAAAGAAGTTAAGGATAAAAAGAGCCGTGTAGAGTCTCGCTTCAGCCAGCTTATCGCTCGCCTACAACAAGGGAGACAAGGACCTAACATGACACAAGGTTCTGGTCGAGGCACCTAAACCGGACAAGAGGAAAGATATACATGCTCGCATTACCATAGAAATCATTATGGTTTGTGTAGGCTAGTAACTCGGAAGAGCTCGATGTGGGAGCACCGATCACATGATTTATCAATCGTCCGCGAGGATCTTAGAAGTTCTAGAAATCCTCAAGGAAGTAAGAGAGAGTATCAAATGTACCTCCAGATCGCACGACTCGATCCCGGCTCCGCCGACCACCCGTCAACCCGTGAATACAAGTGGATGCCTAAGCTACCCGACGCCACTCAAAATCTGGCAGTCTCCTTGCACGGAGAGCTCACCCAATTAAAAACACCCGCATGAAACCTGTCCTGCCAAATTAACATAATCACAATGATACAAATATGGATAAACGGCCCTTCGGGGCTCCATACTACAATATCCAAACATACCAACTACAGTCCAATAGTTCTAAGAGTTTAAATGTTTTACTCTTATACAACATATATTAAAATACTGGCTCTAATACATAAACATTATCAAAGCCAGCCACAATCCGGGCTTCTTCTAATCCCCAGCTCTGCGACGAGCCATCCCCCGCACGCTCCCGCACCTATAAAAACATATCCTCGACAGGCAGCGGCTGCTCGCAGTGGAATCCCCCAAGCTGGCTACTCTCCACCTAAGCGCAGCGCCATGTTCCAGAATAAACATACATTCAAGCAAATGCATGATCCTACTTGAATGTCTGGCATGACTAACTCAAATCTCAAGTCCTCACGACTCTCTCACACTCGCTCAAGCCTCGTATGAAAATTATTCATGTTTGGTACAACCTCCGATGTGTGTATATGATATCAATCACGTCCGACGATTGATTTATTATTTGTTTGTGGATTCACCCTCCAACGAATATCAATTGGGCCGTCCGACGATCGATATTTTTAATTCACTCATCCGATAATTAATATTTTTTTTTAGACAACCCTCCTAACGCTCTAGACTCATCTCACGACTCACTCCCATAGTCCCATGTTCAAAGGCATATTTAATACGATGCTACCTAATTACATGCAAATATATAGACATGCATATATTTACAAAACAATCAATTCACACAATCATGTCATGTAAATTCTCATTTCATACATCAAAATTAGCTCACTGGGCTAATGATCAAACACGAGCAATTTAATTTAAATCACTCGACCAAACACATATTTTCACAAAAATATATTTTTGAACACTGTTTCGAATAGTGAAACTCTCGTTACTATTCCCAATATAATTATTACGAGCGATGGACTTCACGGCCATTTCCTACTCATTCCCAAAGAATGCACAATTTTTCACAATTAATCACCCAACAACCGTGCCCAGTGATGGACGGCTCAATGGATTCCAAAAAAATTTCTAATAATTCGGTCCCATGTTTTGGGACCGATCAAACGGCCCCTAACGGCCTCTTTCGACTCAAACATTTGTAAAGTACTTAAAACGAGAATAAAACGCAAGTAGGGAGAAACCCCTACCTCTCGGAGTTTGAGGAAACTCCCTAAATCCGGCACCCACGCGAAGCCCTCGCTGCGTAGAACCACTTTGCTTCTTGTCCCGACGAATTCCGACGGTCCGATTTTCATAGATCTCCTCTACCTCCAGATGCCACATGCTAACCCACTGTTACCACCCAACTCAAAGCCCCAACCATCAGCCTTTCGCAGGACCTGCTCACCATGGTTTAGAACCTGCCCATCAGTCGCCGTATGCACTGGGTTAAGTCCAAAACCCAGCTCTTCACCACAACCAGAATTTAGAACCACGGTATCAAACCCATAAGCTTCCGCGGACAAGCCCTGCGCACCGTCCGGACCGGGTTGTCTCCGCTGAAACCTTGTCACGACGAGGTAGCCCACTGTCCGACCACCGTTGATGCTGTGCCTACATTCTTCTCGACCGGATCTCGAACACGAAGCCTGCACTCACCATGAATGTGCCCAAGATTCTTGAACCACCGGCGCTCGATTCCATGAGCGCTTCGCTCATCGAATGTCGCAGCATTTAACGCATTCCACCATTGCCGCCTTCGTGGGGACCCACCGTGCACCCACCTGCTGTTTTTTCTGGATCTCGGATCTCGCGACCACCCTTTAGTACCGAAAAACCGAGGTCTGGCTCCCATGCCTTCCTTCACATCCGCGACGCAGCCCCCGATCAAAGAAGGTAATGCTTCTGCGGAGTTAACTACTAGCAGATGATCCAGCCATGATATTCAAGCCTAACTCGGCAAAGCCGGAGTCGGAAACGATCGCTGACGAGGACCGGGTTCCATCCTTCAGGAAGACAACACTCGAAGGCTGACATACTGTCGCGAAGGTGGTAGTAGACGAAAAGGAGGCGCTGCTCCTCGGCCTTAATAGTCGCAGATAGCAGAAGAGCAAGATTGATCAGAAGGAAGTGGTGAAGAAGCGCGAGATATCTTCTGATTCGAACGAGAGCGGTGGCGTAAGAACGCTGGTTCCGCATGTATCACATTTTTTCCCCTTAGAAATCGAATCGAAAACGAAATGAGAGAAGAATAATCAAACCAAGGTTTTGTTTGTATCCCCTTTTCTCTCCAAAACGCATTTCTCTCTCCCTCTTTATTGATTCTTTTATCTTTTATTATTATTATTATTATTATTATTATTATTATTTAGATACATAACTTATATTATCTCATTCGGGTCCGTTTCTTCCCCAAAAAATTTTATTTCTTTCGCCCGATTATTTTAAATGAACTTTAATCAAGCTATTTCTAACTTCCGAGATTTTTGTAAAATTCGTCCCCAAGTCACCGGCCATTTATCACCCGTAAATTGGTGAAATATTTCAATCGCCCTTAATTCAAAGAAACTTTTACGTGCTAGCTAGATTTCGCGAGACGATTCCAACGGTGAAATCCGTTTCGTCATCCGAGATCTAGATAATAAAATCCGGATTTTTAACCGAAATTACAATTTAGTAACCAAAATTACGATTGAAGCTCTTTTCCGTAATCAGAAATTTCCTGACTTTACATTCTCGCCTTCCCTTAAGGAATTTCATCCCGTAAATTCGTGCGATAATTACAATCACTCATGCATATGCAACGTGCACCTACCATGCACATGTAAAACAAACATCAAATCTTTAAACGACTTAACCCACGCGACTCATCCCTAAACAAGAAGGGATAGGTGGCCCATCGTGTCCTCATGCTCCTAATGCTGACTCCACTCCATAGTGACTTCACATACCAACATCACCTCATGGTCTTGGCGTCGCAAACCCGATCACGCTATCTAAAATGCACACCGGTCCCTCCTCAAAGGTCCCATCGTTGTCAACCTCGACCGGTCTCAATCCACCACATGAGCTGGATCCGAGATACTCCAAGACAGACGAAACACCTCGTGTACGACCCACATGTCACAGATTACCAATCCGGCGCATAACGCCATCCCTCCCCGGTGCATCTCGAAAGGCCCAATGAATCTCTACGACACTGGTCGCGCCATCGAACCCGACCACTCCCTCTCCTTAGGCATCACCTTCAAAAAACGTGATCACCAACCTTGAATCCCCAGGGTCGACGTCGCACATCAAGATAGCTCTTCGTTGTGCTCGTGGGAGTCGCGGAGAAGACGCCTCGTCAGACAAGATCACCTTCCCGGGGTGTCTCGATCAAATCAGACCGCACAGCTCTTAATGCTTAGTGCCCTTAACTAACTCGTGGGAGTCAACAACGATCCTCGCTACAGAACACTCAACCTAAACTTACGCACTAGAATTTGTTCAAGGAGTAGGTAGGTTAGTATGAATAAAAGTGGTGCTGCCTTTATCCTTTTCATAGTTAGACTCTCCCAAATAAAGTAAGTTGAATTCAAGCTCGTGGTCCCTAACAGTTATATGCTGTAGGATCATACATCCAATGCATGAGACTTTGAAATAAGGAGAGTACCAGAGGTGTCACTGGTTTAACTAATTGATTCAATTGAATTCTTTCGAAAGTCGAACAACCTACAGGATCCTCTAAAATTAGAAAAACAAAGGGCAAGATCCGTGGAGTCTTGCCTATTTTGATTCCCCATCTTGGCAACATGTGCTTCACCGTGTCGCGTTTGGGTGATGTTATTTTCCTCGCTGTCCTGTTCAGATTTTGTTTCTGTCAGTATAAGCAAGAAGCTAAGTTTGAGGGCAGATGAGCTAAATAATTGGTCATAAACCTGATTTAAGTAGATTCAAGATCATTTCATATATATATGACCTTGTTTTGATTACTGATTCATTTTCTAATATTATTTTATTTGGTTTTTGTGGGGAGAAAGACTGAAAATGTCGGAAATTTGAGCTTTGCAGATTCCTGAGAAGACTGAGCGGTAGTCAGTTCATGTTTTGATCGTCGGACGCCACAACACAGAACAGCCGACGCCCCAACGCCACGACGTTAGCGGAAATACTTAACAAACCTTATCTCTTGAGAAGCTATAAAGCAACTGGAATCCAATTGGGGTTCAAATTCTTTTGCAGAGTTGGTTTGAGAAATCGGAGTTTGGAACAAAGGAAAGAAGACCTTAGAGATCTTAAAAAGAGAGACTCAAGGTACTTGTGAGAGAGGACTTTGAAGAACCCAGAGATCATCATTCCCTCAATCATTGAAGTTTTCTATTCTCATTTTCTATGTCTTGCTTTTTCATTTATTGGAATGTAACATAATGAGGTTCTAATTTCGTGGTTTAGGTGCTGGTAGAGATTTAGACATGAATACTATGTTAAAGTGTTAGCCCTTTTTATAATTCCATTATCTTTTATATATTTGTTTACCATTAACTCATGCTTGATGAAATCAAAATATATTAATTTATTATCAATTTTATTATGAGCAGCTTCTTGTAAGATATGAGAAGTGAATGAAGAATTAGACATAGGTGGGTTAACCTAATAAACTTGGTAATATAGGATTATTAATGATTAGGAGGCTTAGGAGTTCTTTGCACTCTATGCACCTTTAATGCTTGGGGTTGAGCCAAGGAGCAAGAAACCTAGTGATAAAAGGAGGTTAAATGACCTTGAGAAAGGCTTTAATTACATTAGATAAGAGTCGCTGAGAACACTATATTAGATTATGGAATGGAATCGTGATCACATAGTAGAATTGTCCAACAACACCAACATCCTAACCCTTAACTTTTTGATCAGCTCTACATCTCGAAAGCACACAATTACATTAGTAATAGCTTAATCCGCTTAGTTCCACTTAGCCATCATCGCTAGTTTCAATATTGTAAAGAAGGTATTGTAATTTTGGTACTTAAAGACACTGGCTTCGATTATGTTTCCTCAGGATCGACATTCAGATTTCAGGTACTGAGCATTTAACAGCAAGATACTTGCGCATAATAGGCACTTTGCACTTCTTATTGCATATCCAATAAAAACACAATCTCGTAATGCCTACTGCGCTAATGACTCAGATCATTAAGGGCGGCCATGAAGCCTTTGTGACAACTGTGTTGCCCCCCCGAGCATTCCTTCCTCGCGGGGGACTTATGGATGGGGACCTCCCGGAGGACAATTCATCATCTATTAGTATCGACGCTAGGAAATAATGGGCTCTTTTTCCTTTATCATTGGATTGATGTTCAACACATGATCGCCATCTAGAACACCCCTTCCAAGTTTGAGGCTTTTTTTTACCTGGGCACGCAATTGGTCATTCTCGTGTTACAAGCGTTCAATGTGACCTTGCAACTCCTGCATCTGTCTAGCCTGCTCCTCTTGTTTCTTCTCCATCTCCTGATGCCAATGGAGGAACTAATCTTCTGGCGATTGGATCATTAGATTGTTCGCCATCGCGACTGCCTCAGGTAAATTAGATGTGGAATGGGAATCAAAAGAGTTCCGTGATGATGATCGTCGTTAGACAATCATTTAAGCCAAGTTTCAGGTACCAGAAATGAGACTTTCTGGGTTCGATTCTACAAAATGACGCCACCACATACTTTAATCGTCTGACATCTCTGTGGGTGACAAACACGATGTAAACATGGGGAAAGGGGGGAGATCCGGCAATGATGGGTCGACCGCCTCTCCGATGATTAAGTCAGCAAAAATATGGAGTGGGAGAAGAGAATATGCGCATTTAAAATTTCTTACCCTCCCCGGTAGGGGATCTTCTTGATTTATAGGGTCAGGTTGATGAAATCCTCTCCTTCGAGTAGGATTTTATCTCTTCCTAATTTAAGGAGTGAGATCTATTTTTCCTTATCTGAGACTATCCTTCCCTTATCTAGATTTGGTCTCTCCGAGGAGTATAGGATTTGGAAGTCGAAAAATTCTTCCGATAATATCGAGCTTATGGATTTTCCCGCCTCAGTGCCTATTCAGAATAAACTTCTCCTTATGGGTAGAATTACCACATGAGACTTGAAATCTCGATCTGACGCCTTCAAGCCTCGAAAGCTTCAATCTCTGATTTGGTGGTTCTTTAGACACTTCCGTATGGGGAAGCATCCAGTTTGAAAAAGTGAATTCAGCCACTTGCAACACAGCTAAACGGCCTAGCAAATCTTAAAGATCATGGTACGATAATGAGCTAAAACACAAAGATCAACCTCAACTATAATAGGCATGTTATGCGCTATTAGAAAGCTCGTAGTTTTTTAAAGAACTTCATTGAATTTATAAATTTCATATATAATCTTACTATGATAGTTAACAATCAATAGAATGGAACTCTGCTACGAAAAAGGAAGAACAACTTGCTGAGAATTATCATCATATATTACGATTGATTAATTCCTGTCCACCAAGGTGCATGTAACTTCATGTTGAAGTTTTAAGAATTGAAAATAAAATGGTGGATCATCATACACTAATCTTCTAGTACTCACAAATGAACTCGCTGATAATAATGAAGATCAACGAGTTAATTATATGATGTTCATAAATGTTATCAATATAATATAATCCAGGGAAAGTAATATGTTATTGCTCAAGTAGGTGAAGGTTACGTGGTTAACGTAATTTTTAGAATCGTCATTTATCATGAATTTTGTGGAATTATATATGGAGAATACCACTTCTCAGAAAAGGAGTATAAATTAATATTTTTGTTTTTTACCTCATATCTCTTCAAGACACTTGTTAGTAGTTATATATTGAATTTTGTAGAATTATGGAAAATGTTCCTTCAAAGAACAAATGTACTTTGTTCTCAAAGATGTCTTTAGTAACAAATGCAATTTTTGTTCAACTTCACCTTAAAATGTTTGAATCATATGTCCACAAGAAATCACAACTTCACCCAGTTCACATAAATTTTACTAAACCAGAAAGTCTTTTTATGATGATCCTAATCCAAATTCATTTTTGTTGGTATGTGAATTGCTAAAATGTTCTTTTTAAAAATAAATAAATAAATAATTTTATTGATTCAAATTAGATACCAAATCGTTAAAAACTATAGAGGATGAAACAACACTTAGGTTATTAACATAATAAATCAGCTCAAAGTCTACACATTTGATAATACTAGTAACTAGAATACCTATGACTCTAATTCTACAACATACTAACGACCATAATCTGATTTGTTGTTTATATTTTATCGAATATGCTTATAATCTTATTTGGTGTCTTTGTTTGATAAAAAATGTTTTGTCCGTCCGAATTACCTGCACACAAATAAAACGTCTCAACAAAACCATGAAAAACCAAACGCCGCAATAAGACGACGACCCAAATCAAAATGACGCAAGAAGACGACGAAATCACAAAAACAAAATTAAACCTAGATGTATATGGAATAACCACTTTTGTTACGAAATAAATTAATAAAAAGAGGTATAAAGAGGTGAGTTTCAAGTCGAAAATGACTAAAAATTACCTCTCATTGCTTAAGGAAAATTAGTGACTAGAAAATAAAGTTAAGATCAAAAGATGTTAGAGTTTTTTTTTTTTTTTTTTTTGTGAAAATGTCTCCTTATAAAAATATTTTTAGTATAATATTGAATTTTGTGAAATTATATAAAAGTTTCTTCGAAAGACACCCTAACATATATCCTAATTTTTTTGATATTATGATAGGTGCTAAAGAGACACCTTCCTTTAAATTAGCTTTCCTAATAGTATAGTACGGATTTAAAAGAATTTAAATAAGTATCTCTTCAAACAACAAAACTTACATAAAATCAATTAATATTTGTAAACTTTACTATAAAAAGTTGAAAAGGCCTGATATGGGGGTGGGGTCTGGTTATTAATATTAATATGTTCTTATCGTTAATGTCACACCTTGCCTTCTCTTCTGTTCGTGAGTTCTAAAACAAACATGAAAGTAGGATTTTCTTTGGGTGGGGTGGGGTATGGTTATTATTATTGATGCTTGACTCTTAACTTTAATAATGTTGCGCCTATCCTCCTAGTCCTAATGAGTCATGTCCAGCGGAATCTTATCCCAGCAGGAAATGACCCTTCAGTCGACCAACAGTAACATCTCACATCAAATAGACGGGTTTTAATTTTGTAAAGGCTCGTCTAATAGGCCTGTTTTAAAGTTGTGAGGGTCATTCAACCCAAAAAAGATAATATATATCGGGTTGGATGCAGGTTATTACAAATGGTATAGTAATTGATCATCAACCCCGTGTGCGGGTTTGCTTGGACTCTCTTAGAGATATTTCATCCGCTCGACGGCTCAACTTTTTCATAAGTCACAATGATGATGTTTTGTCTATATGAGGGTTTTAGTTTGTCAAATCCCATATTTGAAAAATAAAAGTTCTAAGAATTATATAATAATGAGTTTCTCTTAACCTGGTTAACAGGTTTTAAAGCCGTGAAGCCCCTTGGACCTAAAGCACACAATATCCAAGGGCAAAGCACAGAAGGTTAATTGCATTTGTTAGACATTGCTTTGGCGATAAATACCAACTGGTTAGGAGTCAATAGAGGAAGATGAAGCTGGAGGTATTTGAGAAGACAAGGGTGTTATCTTCTTGAAACGAACTGGGAAATATATGAGGCTCTTTTGTTTATTCGAGTGAAACAGGTATGAGGGAAAGAATAGAGGAGAGGTACTTGGTAGAGGCAATAGGTTTCAAGAGAGAGGGCATGGACTCCATTCCAACCTGTATAAATGGTGGAATATTAGTTTGAAGATAGTAAAACTCTCTTTTCCATTGTTATTTTCTTCTATGAATGTTCTTTAATCCATTCATCGAACCGCTACAACTCTAATAAATCTGGAGAAGACAAAAACTATGAGATTGCCAAAAAAGGTAAAAAGAGATAAAATTCGTACTGATTTCATTATAGAATATTCTTTTTGAAAGATTAAAGAGAGAAAATTCAAACTGGTTCACACTATTGATTAATTGTATTGGCCGACCAGTACTTCTACTGCATGACTGCAGAAGCTCTGATTAATATGACAACATTTACCAAACATGATCTACAGAATTATTCAAGAAATTAAATCCCAATATCTGATGTTTCAACCATGGATACAATATTTAGTGTATCAATAAAATCCCACTATGGTCCGAGTTCGAACCGTAGTGTTGATAAGTTGGGGCAGGGGCTCCCCCAAAAAGATTGGGGGTCTGAGTCGCCTGTCTGCCTAACTCAACGGGCAAAGCCCAGCCTAAGTTCGCTGATAGAGCTCGCTTGGAGCCCTGCTTTTTAGAAGAACCGGGGGGCACGGTTTACTTAGGCCCTGATCGTAAGTTCGACAAGCTTGGTCTGACTAGACTTTCAAGCCCGCCCATAAGCCTATCCTTAGACCTGCCCTTTAGTCCTGCCCATAAGCCCCCCCTGATAGGTCCACCTTCTATTCACATGTTATTCTTTTTAAATAGATTACGTAACTCTATTTATAATATGTATTTTGTTAAAAGTTTATTATATAAGTCAAATATAGGTACAATTAGCTTTAGAATTAAATTTTTAATGGTGAGGAGGTATAAAACTAAAAAAAAAATGTTACGATTTTAATTATTGGGCTTGTATCAAGCTCGCGCTCCTAGGCCCGTAGGCATAAGTCATCATGGCCACCACAAATCACCTAGTACAAAGCTCGAGGAGAGGGTTGATCCGTTGTGCCTTAAAATATAAAGTTCGTCCCTACCGCAGGAGAACAAACCGTCAATGAGAAAAGGAAAAATGGATCAATTATTGCAGGAGGTTGGGAGACAATATAAGATATAGTGAACTAATTTGATAATTATTCAAATAAGTACTGATAACAAACCCAGGAAGTACTGCTTATAGCAGAAAAATATGATGCTACCAATTTATATTAAAGAAGATTATTATTCTTATAGTACTAGATGATGCTATACATCACTTGCATTTTTGATTGATCATATGGAACATAGAGCATCATAATAGCTAGAAACCATGCATCTGTCAACCTACTTATATTGGCACAGGGTCTACGAGCATCAAGGAATTGAGATCTTTCATTTTTTTTCCGACATGGGTGTACTCATCTGCATCTTTGTAGACGATATCCCTCCACAATGCGAAAGCAGAAAAACAATTATGATCATTGGTATTGGTACTTGTGTAGGTATGAGACACTCCTGCATGATATCCTTCCATGCATTGCCTACTGCTTATTCAACTCATCATAAGCCTCTTGTTTTGTAACACCATATTGCTTCATGTAGCATTCAACGCTTGAAGGAACATGCCTTCTACTTTGTTCAAACTGCACAAAGAGAAATGCCCCCCCAAAAAAAAAGTGGGTTTAGATCATTTAAAGAATACAACTAATAAAATTGATTTTTAGTGAATATTACAGCTTTTGAGAAATTTGTTGAGAAAAACATTGGCAACTATTGGAATATGTCTCAAATTCCTAATTATTAATAATTCATTTTTGTAAATAATATTTTATAGGACAATTCCTGAGTTGTTATATTGTCAAATATATTAGGCTCTTATAGAATAAGGAATGTTTAGAAGGTCTTATAAATATTTTGGCCATAAGTTGTATATTATTGTAATATTTGGATTTCTTATAAAAGAAGGAAAGCTTTTTAATGAGTTGTTATATTATTGTAAAATTAGGTTTACATATAAAATAAGGAAAGCATTTAGGAATATCTCTATAAATATTTTTGGTCACGAGAGGAAAAAGTTCCAAGATAGAGAGAGAGATGGGCTTGTAAAGACTAATCGGTGTGTGCATCAATGTAAGGGTTTGAGGGATTGGGAATATTGTGAAGTATTTTCTTGGTATTGTGAGCATCCTATGGTTTTGTAATTTTTTCTTAGTCATCACAAGTATACTCAATATTGATCTCAATCTTACTTTGTTTTCTGCATTAGTGACTTTTTAGTTGTCACAATACTGGATACTATAATCTTATATTTGTTTTCATAATGGTAGAGATCTCTCATCCAACAAAGATAATTGGTCGAACCACATATTAAAACCTTTATACATTTTTATGAGATTATTAGTTTATCTTAGAAATATTGAACTGATATTATCATGTATCAAAGCCTTTGAGTTCTAACCGTAGAAGAATCTTATACGTACCTCGTGGGCAACTATGTCATTCATGACCCTACCAATGAGTTCTGAAGCTCTAATCATCTTGCCGCGACCGAGAACCATTGGAAGGCCTCCTCTGTCACTACATCTCCCATGCCAACAAAAGATGTGGCAATGAGCAGGAGCAAAGCCGCGCTACTTACTTAACGCTTTGCTCAGATAATTTTCAATGTTGGTGCATAACCTTGGCTCAACCATTTGGTTTCAGCAAAGTAGGGCTTGGATTGCCTTTTCATCTGGAGTTACATAATCATGCATAAATATATACATCATACTCCTCTATCTACAAATATATATAAATCAAGTAAGAATTATGAAGGATCTAGAAGAAGGGTGATCAATTCCAAACCGCTTCCTTTGCATAGGGAACACGGTAAGATTTTCCTTCCTTGGCCATCTCTTCTTCCATTTCTTCATAAACGTCCAAGAGTGCCCGATAAAACCACTTCAGATAATGTGCAGGAAGTTGATCTATGCAGCTGGCATCCCATCTAAAAGGTGAAGTGTGATTATTATAGAAGTTCAGAAATTATGCTAATGAAATTGCGTATCCAATTAACCTTCAACTGCTTCTGTAAGGACATGCCCTTCTGATTGTACCATATGGCATCATAAATATCATCCAACTGTTAATATAGCAAAGTCACTTCGTTAATAAACCTTAGACAGCAAATACTGGGGCTCAAAGTACACCCCAATCCCAAAAGAAGCACTCCATCATCAATCCCCGAGCAAAGGGTAGCTTTGTCCCAAAAGTCTAAATCCTTTCACACCATCTGGAAAGAGACACACATCACCGGATAATGAGAGTCAAGAAGGTTTTCATGACATCTAGCTAAGCCGTACTAGGGAAAGAAAATAACTTATGCAAGAATTTTTTTCATATTTGATTTCAATCTTAGAAATTCTAAATAAATAATATCAAATATAACTAAAATTTTACATACTTATAAATTTCTTAGACCTACTAGTAATAGAGAGAACTAGATGAAGTAAGTTTGAATAAAACATATACAATTTTAAACATACTGTTTATTTTCTTACAAATTTTCTTTCCTTCCATTTTTCATCTTTATTTTCTTTCCTTAGTACTTTCTGGAATCCAAACAGTGCGTTAGCTTTTGCATATATGCAGTTTCTTGAAGAACTAAATATATTACCTGCTGATCTCACTTATCTTCTCTTTCCCCAGATGATCATAAACATGAAGTCCAACTTTGCAACCTTTGGTAAAGATATTACATGAACCTCTTCTTGGTAGATGGAAATGTACTACCTTTGCTTCCACCCTTGGCATGCCTCAAGGATTGGCCGTGAGCATGAATTAGTTTGATTTAGGCAGCAGGATTATTTGGACTAGTTGCAATGGATTGAAGATGAGTGGTAGTGAAAGTCAGCTTCCCTAGAATGCCTTCCATGTACCATCAAATGAAGCTTCATATAAAGCTAGCAAACCAGGTGAGTCACCCATCACTTCATCCCTTTGAAATTGCCTTCTCGTCTTTGAACTTATTGAATACATCTATTTCATCAGCAGAGTTTATGATTAAATCAATTAACGTTAAGTAGTTCAAGATTACATATACATATGCATGTGTTGGAAGCTGTGGGATAGGGGCTTTTAATTACCAGATGGAACGAGGTAACCTTCTTGTCTTAATAGTCTAAACCGAGAGAAGAAGTCGTGAGATCCTCATTATCATAAACCAGACGACTATATGCTTCGAACATGTCTTTCAATGCTTCTTCAATCTCCCTTTCAAAGTGGTAGGCCACTCCCAAGAGTTGGATGGAATCAATCAACTTCAGCAGCTCTGGAGACTTAAAAGCACTGGCTTTTTTTAGCTCCTCTCACTTTCTTTCATTCTTCAATTTGCTGTTTTTTATGATTCACGATTACCTGACCAGAAAATAAAAGAAAAGCATAAACGCTTAGGCCTACTAGTACTTGTTTCAAAAGATATGTTAAGAGTATTTACTAAGCACCTGTCATCTCACTAGATCATTTAAAAGTTTGTATGACAGTGAATCTAAGAAGGGCTTTTAGGTTTTTTTTTTTTAAAAAAAAGATTGTTTTTGATAAATAATTAGATTGCAAATATATCCTAAGTTTTCTCCATAAGCATGGACGGAGCCACCTGAGGACTTGTGGACGGGGCATATGCCCCAACTAGAATCCTGGGCCTGATCTGTTTATGTTAGTTAAATTTGCACCCACTGAAGTAGACTCCTTACTCCGTCACTATTGATAAGCAATTTTTGGAGAATGAGTTTTCCCAAGAATCACTAGAAAAGATTTTTCAATTTGAAAATATTTTCTAAACTTTACTAAAGATCTACTTCTTCATGAAAACATTTTTTAAACTAAGGGCTTGTTTGAAAACTATTTTTTGTTTCGAAAAATAAAGAAAACATGAAAAACATGTTTGGTTCCTTTTTTTTTATTCTGAAAAACACGAAGAAGACAAATAACATTAAATTCAGATAACAACAACAATTTTATGAAGAACGCCAACGAGCTAGAAATGAAAATCGTTTCAAGAATGGCCAAAAACAAAAACCAAACAGCCTCTTAGGAATTCCAAACTGGCCCTTAAGTATTTAAAAGGAATTCCGAACTCATCTTCCATGTCCAAATATCGAAATAGCACAATTTCTACCCAGTACTCACCGTATCATCAGGAGTGTAGGTGAGGAAAGAATCAACCAAAGCCGTGAGGAAGTTCGCAGTTGAGCGACTCCACCTCCCGATGAGGGGTTGGAATAGGAGTCACAAAGTGAAAGTGGACTCCAGATTATCTAAACTGAAGAAGAAATTAGCCTTAAAGTAGTTGTTGTTATTTCCTTTCCTAATTGAGCACATCTATTTATACTGGTCTTGTATCCATTCCTAGTACAAAGGTTTGGATTGATTAAAAAAAATGAACGTAATATAAAAAGAACTATATTTATTATCTTTATTTGGATAAATCTTGTCTTTTATGACGGCTCATATGTGAAACCCCGAAAAATCTGAATTTTCGAGAAAAGGTAAAACAATAATTTCGGTAAAAAAATCCATAAATTTTCTAGATCTCGGATGACGAAACGGACTTCACCATTGGAATCGTCCCGCGAAATCTAAAGAACACGCCGACTTCACACTCAGACAATAATTTCACGCTTTGCGCACCAAGAGTAGTGCGGAATATTTCTAGGCATGTGTCGAAAGTGACCCACAGGCACCACATGTCGTCAGATGAGTCAAACAATGAGCTCAAGTAAGGGAGTCATAGTGATTATGATCATGCCTGTGGAGGGAAATCCATGGTGATGGATAAGAGGATAAGGGGTGAATTAAGGAACCAATGTAAATGTGACAAGCGTAAGTTAGCGGACGTTCTTCACTCCAACCGACGATGTAAAGAGAGGAGGAAAATAGAAAGAGAAAGAAAGAGGAAAGAGAGAGGAGAAATTCTAGAGAGAGAGACTCTACCTTCTCTCTAGATTTGGGCATTGACCGTCGAACCCTAGCGAGACAAGAAAGGGTAAAGTTGATCCCTTCAATCAAGAGCTTTCAGGTGTGGGTGTCAGATTTGTGAGTTTCGACAACCCAAGAGTAGGGTCTTCTCCTACTTGGTTACTTATTGTTTAAAAGGCCATGAAAATGGTTTTGGGTGTTGTAAGGCCTGAAGAAAAGGATTTCTGCTCACATATGAAACCGATGCTTGAGACAAGGGGCTGGCTCATGAACACTTCACTCTGACCGGCTCGGGAATCTAAAAATCAATTGCTCTGCTGTGGACCAAGATGGTTCATGATAAATTGCTCGCGATGTTACTCTTGGTAGTCAACAACATGATTGAGTTTGTTAGTGTGTCATTGTTTGACAAATGAATGACACATAGTTGTAAGGTGGGTGAGCTAATACATGGTTTGCCGGAGGCTAGTCGTGGGGCAACCAGTCACCACTAAGCCTTATAAATTATGTGGTATCATTACCGATGTGGTAAGGATCTAGATGTCCATGTATGCCTGAAACTATGGGCTTCAGCAAGAACCTAAGGTGTCGCGAGGATAATGAGGCCTAGATACATCCCATTAAGGCCATCGTAGTAAAATGGATAAGCCGAAGGTCTTCGATCCAAGGCCATTAGCTCCCGCTCATGAAACTGACGAGGAGGGAACTGACGTTATTACCACTCTCTGTTTGGCATGCCAGAGACCCCGTGAGCCACCCCCTCTCACTCCACCTCCCACTAAGTCGGATGTCACCAGTCCTTCTCCTACCCTCGAGGACTAGGTTAATGACCTCACTTTCAGGTTTGATGCATTCCGACGAGACCCAGAGACCAGCCTCATGAGTGCCGTGACACGTGATGCACTACGCCTATATGTGCACAGGTTCTCCCGCAAATCAGATAATATCCAGCAAAGAGTCGCCTAAATGATTGCCTTCCATGTATGCTACACCACCACCATCAAGCATCGCAGTTGATCCTCTTGACGACAGGGGAGTTCCCATTTTTTATTATTTCCTTGCCAACGAGGATATTGTTCGTTTTGTTTTGAAGGGGGTCAGCGGTCGATTGCATACTTATCAAAGTGTTTAGATATGTTTTATCTTTATGTTTATGTTTGTTGTTTACTAAGTGTTTATGCCGATGTTTATGTTCGGCTATTTAGATATGTTTAGGTTTATGTTTATGTTCGTATTTTCACAAAGCCTTTCTCGCTTTTAGGCCGAAAGTTAGGTCATTTCGCTTAATTTCATGTTTTAGGTCGTGTTAGGTAGTATGTGTGGAGCGATGGCACATTGCCAATCAAGGATCATTTTGACCTCTCCAAATTTTTGAAACACACAAAGGCACTAATAAGAAAGGACTAGGTTGTTAGATGCCGGAATTACTTTGCTGGATAGGTAGGGATGACATAGTGAGCCACCTGGCAGGCTCAAGAAACCAATTCCCGCAGTAGTCTATCACAAACCTATACAGATTCAAGTATGCCTAGGTTCTGACCCGGCTCACTAACGCTCAATCAGCCTTAGGCTTAACACCCAAGTGATGGGACACCATAGAAAAGAGAATTGCCATCGAGCCCCATATAAAAAAAATAAAAAATAAAAAATAAAAAAAATAAAAGAGAAATAAAAAAGAAAGTGTGAATAGAATAAGTGGGACCTTCTAGTCGGAATCCCGTGCACAGTCCGAGGGGCCTTTTAAAGCCTAATGCCCTGAGCCAACTAGCAAGGAGCCATTGACTTCATTGCCCTTTACATGGGGCAGAGGATAGATGTTTCCCACAACCTAGGGCTCTTAGGTTTGGTTCAGTGTTCGGGGTGAAGTTCAAGGGGAATTGAATGCCTGGTGCCCTTAACCAACCGATGGGGAGTCACCAACGAATCCCCGCTATAGGAATACTCAACTCAAACTTACGGGCACTAGGAATTTGTTCATGAGCAGGAAGTAGTATGAATAAAAGTGGTGCCCTAATTACATTTAAAACTCGAGAGCTTTCACGTTTGAATATAATATGAATAAAATATAAATATAAAGTAGCTAATGTGAAATTTTTTGCCCTACTGTATATTTAAAAACTCGAGGAGCTTCTAATTAGCAGAAATCAAAAACCTAATTTAAACTCTACCAATTTCTTCCAAAATACAACCTTCGGGCCAAAGACAACCCTAGCTTGCTTATCTCTTCACTTCTCCGGGCTGCTTCGACGGACCTTCCTTTCTGACCAATTATCGTTGGATAATTATAAACGAACCTCAACAACCATCAAGAAATTTGGAAGTCGAAGAAGGGTATTTCTTCTTCCATTTGTAAATTTGTTTTGTGTTGTGTTGGAACCTCAGCTTCCACTGGTTTGAGTTGTGTTCATTTTCTTCCATTTCTATTGTTGTCCATTAGTTCGTGTTTATTAATAACAACGATTTAACTGGGTTTGAGGATGTTAAACTAACTGAGTTTTAGTTTTTCATGATCCCCTGTTTTGTGTTAATTTAATCTGGTAAAGTGTTTCAAAGCAATTTAATTGATAAAGTGATTTGTGTTAATGAATTCCGAGTAAAGCTATTGTTTTATTGATGTCTATTTAAATGGCAACATGGAAGGGCATGCAAATGTTGTTAAAGATCATGGTGGTAGATGGATTGTGGATCTCAATTGCTATGTTGGAGGAGATGTACACATTGTTGAGGACTTTGACGAGATTTTCTATCCATGATTGTTAGTACATGTCTGCAAATCACAAGGTTATAGAACAGAGCAATATTTATGTCTTGGTGTCTTCCTTCCTTCTTCTTTCTTCTCCTTCTTCCCTTTTCCTTCCTGTAGAATGGAAATGAATGAAGGCCTTTTCTTAGTTCAAGATGATAATGGGATAAGAAATGTGCTAAGTTAGATACATTTATACACAAATGTGGTAGAGTTTTTTTGCAAACCATGACATTGATGCTAAGGTCTTTTATGTATTACTGCTCATTATATAGATAGTGAATGGATATTAAATAAAACAATAATTTCATCTAAAACAATAAATACTCTATATAATGTTAAAAATACAACAACTTTAATAAATGATGAAATTATAGAATTAGGTGTTCGTGATAAAATATTTACACAACATTAGATAATGCTTCTAATAATGACGCAAGAATACAAAGATTAAAAAAGATTTTGGCAACAAAAGAGGATCATGCAAATATTTCACTTACCGGTAAGTAGTAACATATTTTAAATTTGATTGCAAAGATGGATTAAACAAGTTGATAGCATTAGAAAAATTAGAGATATCAGATATAGTATTAATAGTTTCCAAGCAAAACATGAATTATTTTTTTATTGTTTCAAAATTGTAAATATGAAAAGAAAAAATATAAGTTTAGATATACCAATTAGATGGAATTCTACTTATAAGTTATCGTAGGAGGGTAATCACAATAACTCATCCAAAAAAACATCCTCGTACTCTCGCAAATCATCTGAGGTAGACTCATATGTCTGGTCTCACCTTATCCTCCAGTAGCTTAAGTTAGCCATCCCCTCGCTAACCTGCTTTCGCCACCCGGAGTCGCAGACACATTCTCGGTAAAGCATCGGCTTATCCCTCCAATATACTGAAACACTCCATGTAATGATTCCGAAATTTACTCCTAGCGCTGACTTGTTTAGGGTATATTAAAAGCTAAATAGGAATTTTTCAGAAATAAAACAAGAGACCCGGAATTAATATCCTAAGCAAGGGTAAAAGTAGAACTTATCCAAGAAGGATATATATGACATAAGAAGAATAGATTGGATGCAAAAATAGAAATTATGGTTAAATTGAGAATAAAGAGAATAAAAGGGCTTATGCAAAAATGAGAAAAGATATTAAAATGACTTCTGGCCAAACATGGCTCAAATAAAACATGGATTTAAGATCAAAATTGGTCTCATTTGGAGAAAGACCAAACCGTAGAGAGAAGAGGAAAAGAGAGGAAGGGGTTAAGAAGAAGAGAGAAAGAATAAAGAGAAGAAGAATATAGAAGAAGAAGCAAAGCCAAAAAGGTATGGAACTATGACTTTTAATATGGATCTATGGAATTTTAAGGCTTTGTATGGTTAATAGCTTGTCTCCAAAGCTAGGGTTTTGATAGAATTGCATCCTAACCTTGGATTTCTTGAAAATAGGGTTGGTAAAACCCCATATGGTACAAGATAGTTATAGAATCCCTTAAATCGATTCATAAGGTTAATTGAGAGTAATTGAGTTAGGCTTAAAAATAAACCTCAACTAATCATCAGTATTTGCCAGTATGGGTCTTAACCCATTAGAATGGTTTTGGGAGAAATCGTGGAAAAGTTTGGAAGAAAGATAAGTGATGAAATATAATTTGAGTAGAAAAGAGATTTCAGATGAATATGAAAATGGTTTGAAGTGTATAGAGAGAATAGAGTTGATTGGGTCGCAAAATATGGAAAATGGGTGAAAACACAATATTCTCGTATTTTTCTAGACATGTACGCAGATAATCTTGAACATGTACCTAAGACATGTTAGGTTCTGTCATTGGTTGAATATGTACTCCCAGACAGTCAGGTACCGGTACATGTGATGCTCGTTTCCCCAAGCTTCGACCGCCAGATTTTTTAGCCAGAACCTGTCATTTCTTATCTGATTTAAGTGATTCAAGTGGCTAATTAAAATAGACTTCAAGGCGAACCAAACATATAGAAATATCTACCTTCTAATGCTTACTCTTGGTGGCCCAAAAATTCACTCAAAGTGGGGCTATGTGCAAGCTAATTCCTGGTTCAGCTTTTGAACATAGATTAACCCTGCTGTTTAGAGGTAACTGAAGCTTCGTGTTCAATTGGGTGATTCTAATTGACAAGAACCTTAGCACCTTAAATTTAAATAGCGTGAACCAAAGTCAAATATGAAAGACAATTGAAAATGGCAGGTATTTTAAACATCCAAGTGTAATACCCAGAATGACTAGTTGGCGAAAATGCTATAATTTTAAATTTGGATGAGGTCAATTGGATTGATTCCAATCTGGGCAAAATAGATTCATGTGAGGAATAAGAATATATGAATGAGGTGTGATTTCATGCACATCATACTTTATACATATATGTCATATGTGAATAGACATGAAACAAGGAAAACATAGAAAATGCAATATGTATAGATGTGTTCATGAAACATGAATATGATATGAATATAGATTATATGATAGATACTTAAATGAATAGATAGAACATGCTAATAACAAATGATAGGAATACGTAAATGATATGAATATATGATAGACATACCGAAAGGAATAAGATGGAACATGCTAGGAACACATGATAGAAAGACATAAATGATAAGAACGATAGAGATAAGCAAAAGATGACAAAGCATAGAATGAGAGAAACATTTGCTAAATGATAGTACATATATGAAAATGTGAATGAGTAAAAGCCTACATGATAGGAATATAGAAAGTACAAGAATAGCTAAACTTCATGATAGAACGCATAAAATGATATAAAGAGATATGAATATAGAAAGTTATATATATGAATATATGAATACAAGAGTACAGATGTATCTATGATATATGATAGATAAAAACTAAATGATAGAAAAAGAGCAGAATGATGTGGTTATATATGATATATCGTAATCAAGAATATGAAACTACAGAGTAGAACGAATAAAGAGTAAAAGGTAATAGGTATAGTATTGTATAAGTACCATGATAATAATGGGCTAATCATGTTGGCGAGATACGTATAAACGTAATAAAAGTTGATTGTCCTTAGAACCCGGGTAGTGGATAGATAGGCATGCCATAGGGAAGATACAGCTTGCCGCAATAACATAGACAGATATCGAGGCCCCGCTGAATGATGACATAGATCCCGTTTGGATCAAAGGTCTCCAAGTGGCTCACCACACACGTAAATCACGCCTCGTACAAAGGATAGTACCTTCCTGCATGTATAGACAGTAGATCACTTTTTAGTTACGGAACAGAGAAGAAGAAGAAGAAGAAGAGAAGAAGAAGAGAAGAAGAAGAGAAGAGAAGAAAAGAGAAGAAGAAGCAAAGCCAAAAAGGTATGGAACTATGACTTTTAATATGGATCTATGGAATTTTAAGGCTTTGTATGGTTAATAGCTTGTCTCCAAAGCTAGGGTTTTGATAGAATTGCATCCTAACCTGATTTCTTTGAAAATAGGGTTGGTAAAACCCCCATATGGTACAAGATGGCAGAATCCTCTTTAAATTGGATTCATGTGGTTAATTTGAGAGTACCGAGTTGTGGCTTAGAATAAACCCTAACCAATCATATTTAAAATATGGCGGGTCTTAACCCATATTAGCTGCTTGGAGAAATTCATGGGAAAAGTTTGGAAGAAAGATAAGTGATGAAATATAATTTGAGTAGAAAAGAGATTTTTATGATGAATATGAAAATGGTTCTTTGAAGGATAAGAGTATAGAGTTGATCGCAGCAAAATATGGAAAATGGTGAAAACACACACTTCAGGGTATTGCCGTGACACAACAGGCATCTTGAACATGTAATTCTGGTACATGCTAGGTTCTGGTCATCAACATGTACTCTGCAGCAAAGCCAGGTACCGGTACATGTGATGCTCTCGTTTTCCTATTTCAATTAGTTTTATATTTTGGCCATAACTTACTCATTTTTATCCCGATATGATATGATTCAAGTGTCTAATTAAAATAGACTTCAAGGAGAACCAAACATATAGAAATAACTACCTTAATTCTTATTTATGGCCCAAAAATTCACTCAAAGTGGGCTATGCAAGCTAATTCCCGGTTCAAATTTTTTTGAACATAGATTATTCCTGCTGTTTAGGACGTAACTAGAAATGTTCAATTGGGTAATTTGTCAATTGAGAGAACCCTGAACTTGATTTAAAAGGAGTAATAATGAACTAGTGTCAAATATGGAGGAAAGACACTGAAAATGGGTATTTCGTAACACCCAAGTGTATTATCTAAGAATGACTAGTTGGCATGAAAATGCCATAATTAATTCTTGATGAGTCAATTGGATTGATTCCACCTAAGTAAAATAGATTCATAGAGGAATAAGAATATATGAATGAGGTGTGATTTCATAGACATCATACTTTACAAGTATATGAAGTGTCATATGTAATAGGCGTGAAACAAGGAAAACATAGAAAATGCAATATGTATAGATGTGTTCATGAAACATGAATATGATATGAATATAGGATTATATGATAGATATACTTAAATGAATAGATAGAAAATTCTAAGAACAAATGATAGGAATACGTAAATGATATGAAATATAAGGATAGACATATCAGAAAAGGATTAAGATGAACACATAGAAAGGCATAAATGATAAGAATCAGAGATAAGCAAAAGATGACAAAGCATAGAATGAGAACATGCAAATGATAGGTACATATATGAAAAAAATGAATGAGTAAAAAGCCTAATATAGGAATATAGAGTACAAGAATAGCTAAATCATGATAGAAAGATAAATGATATAAAGATATGAATATAGAAAGCTATATATGAATATATGAATACAAGAGTGTATAGATGCATTCAAGGAGGAGAAAAGATAAGTAAAACTAAATGATAGAAAAGATATGAATATATGTATTATATAGATATATGAGAACCTAATAGAAACCTGCATATGGAGAACGAATACGTAGTAAAGTAATGATAATATATATTGCATAAGCAATTATGATAAATAACAGTTAATCATGCTGATGAGATATGCATGCTTTAAAACGTAATAAAGTCGATTGTCCGCTAGAACCTGGTAGAGGGATGTATAGGCATGCCTATAGGAAGATAGCGCTTGCCGCAGCGTATACATAGACAGATATCAAGGCCCCGTTTGGATCGATGACATAGATCCCGTTTGATCGTGGCCCGCAAGGGTCACCACGACGTAAATCACTGCCTCAGACAAAGGATAGTACCTTCGGGTACAGATAGACAGAGATCACTGTCTCGTATAGTGATAGTATTTTCGGGTACACCTAGTTATTTCCCGAATCCGCTTCTAAGGTAATTGCAGACATGAATATAAAAAGAAAAGGAAAGTATACATATATGATAGATAGAATATGGAACGTATTAAATTGTATATGACAAGATAAGATGAAACTAATTCATAAGGAGAAAATTATGCAAGTACATGAAATCACAATACTATGAATGACAACATGACGAGATCCTCTCGACCGCCAGGAATGCCGGGTCTAATAGTCAAAGTGAATCATAATGTTAAATGCGAAATCACATAGCATCAATGACAAACATGAGATTCCTCGACCATATCGGAATGGTCAATTCTATAGTCGAGTGAAAACGCGAATGCAAAGTGATATGACAATACAAGATCGTATAAGAAAATATATATGACAAAACAAGTATAAGAAATGAGCAGGTATGGCTAGTACATAGAATGTAATAAATCATAGAACCGAAAAGATGAAAAAGACATAGACTACAGACATGATATATAACCTCGACAAAGAATAGGAACATTGAAAAGACATATGACAGTCAAAGAAGATGAAAACACATAACAAGTATAGGAATAAAGTATAGAATGAGGAATACTTAAAAAATATAGATAAAGGATATGCCAAACATAGAACAGTAACGGGAAAAGATGGACATGCAATAGAATATAAGATGATAAGGAATTAAAGCTTATGTAAAGGCGAGATAAGATATATATATAAACGTATACGTATAAGCTTGCATGGGCCGCCATTGGTGGTTGTCCATGCTTATGTTCCCACTAAGTGTAAAGCTAGCACGGTGTTCAACTGCAGGTATAGAAGAAGAGGAAAGGCAGTACTAGCCGATCCACATCAATACCGAGGTCAACACATCAATAGTCCACTGAAGATTTTTGGTATAATGTATCAATCTTTTGTTTTTCAACAATGTAAATGTTGAACACTAGTAAATATGGACTTGTATATGTCAGTTTTGTATCCTTTAGATTTAATATAAAACAAGTTTAATAGTCACAAGTTAGTGGTTATAGTTAACTTATAACAGAGCCCCAACTGGGGACATCACAATTTAGTGAGCATCCCGAATCTGGTTCGGACTCGCCAATCAGGTCGGATCAGATAAGGGGTGTCACACTCCATCTTATGTGTAGGCAGTAACTCTCCTACGATCACAATCGATGATGACCTAGTGTGCCGTCAGCCAATCCATCCCGAGGATGACATCAAACTCGGTCATGTCCATGACTCTCAAATCCACTGTGAGTAGAATGTTAAAGATCTCTAACTCACAATTGCGACATATCCGATGAACACTCACCCTAGTTCCGATGAGAGAGCTCACATACAACGGCTTCTCCAAGGTCTCGACCTTTAAGCCCAACTCCTCCACACATGATGGAGCAATAAATGAATGCGATGCACCATAATCAAATAATATCTTTGCCCATAGGCGAGATAATGAAAACATACCCTGTATGACCGACCGCCCGCAGCTCGGGCCTCATTGCGGGTACTATGGCGTAAACACTCCTCGGGTCCTGGTGCGTCCGCCCAAGGCTCCATGACCCTACCTCACCCATACCGCCTCTAACCTGGCTGCTGACTCGAGAAGGCACTTGCGTAGTACCTCAGCCTCGAAACCGTCCTCGCCCATCCCGGGTAAGAAGGAACAACAGAACTGGTGAGACCTCATCGTGTTAAAATTGTGGTGTCCCTTAACTTTATCCTCGCCTAGGGCAACTTTTCACATGTCTAGGTTGCCGCATAATGAAAGATATAATCGCTCTGCTCGGTTAACACTTACCCGCTTTAATTTGATAGTCAGCTCATCGACGCCCTTATGAATAAAGTCTTCCGAAAATGCACACAAATATGTAAAGGCACAAAAGGCACGGAAGGGGGCAATAAGGCAAGGCAAGGCGGCAAGGATTCGAGCAATGATCCTCCTTCATTTTCTCACTAGCACCCGCATCTCGAATGCTCGGGGCATCATCAATCTCTCCCTCTATAGCCATAGTTGCAGTGCCGGGATTCATGTAGTCCATATCCTGTAGGAGATGTCCCGCGAATCTTGCTCAGACAACCAAACATCATCCTCAAATTCTCGACTCGCCATATCTCGTGGGTCACATAATCATCCCCGAAGCGTGATAACTCTATGAACTTAGCCACATATTCGAGTATTGTCATGGATCCTTGTCTCAACACAAGAAACTCCCGAGCCTTGGCATACCTAGTTGATGCCGGGAAAAACTTGCTCATAAAGAGCTCTCAAAAATCTACCTATCTCATGGCCTCCCAATCCCTGGAGGTTTTCACCCAATCCCACGATACCTAGGATTCACCCTCTAGTTGAAATGTCACCAGACGGATTCGTGTCACATCGGAGGTAATCTTTATAGCCTCCAAAACTCTCTCTACCTGCTGGAACTAATGGTCAGCCACCACTGGGTCCCATCCCCCTCTAAACGTAGGAGGATGATGCGCTCTAAACCTTTGGAGGTCATAAAGCCCTCCCCGACCTCAACAAACAGCCAGCAGAATGCGCAACGCACACAGACCCCTTCCCATGCCAATGCGCCACCATCGTGCCGCTGGTCGCCATTACCCCGTGGATGACCTCTACGTCCGCGCCCTTGACTTGCCATCTTCACAAGTTAAGATAGTAATTTGAGATTCTCTCTTTTCATTTACTTCCATTAGTATAGATAATGCTAAACAATAATACAATAATCCATTCCTACATAATCATGCTTATTCGTTCGAACCCTCAAAGTTATGTTTGCTTAACCTAGTGTTCTTCACTTCTATGCGACATTCTAGCATGCATATATTCACACAACCACAATACATCTCCCTTTGGAACATATTAGAACACAAAACAATCAATGCACACAATGTCGTACTTACACCCATGCCCACTAATCCTAGGTATTTGTATACCTAACTCTCGATATTCAGCTATGACAAGCCAATATCCGAAAACATTGGTGGATACCCCCACCCGAGTTCCTAGGTAATCGTTAACCAAAGCTCTAATACCAAGCTGCGATGCCCCAACCCGGGGGTCCGGTTGACAACCCGTAAACCTGCGGAATATTCGTGGGCGTCGGATGATCCAATGTCCACGATGGGCAATCCCATTCACAAGGACTCATTTCTTTATATTTTTCTTGCAAACATACAACTTCCCATATAATAATACAAGAGTTTGATATACAACTCTTTTATAAACAAAAATATATCAAAACAGATTGTCCCAATATATTTTACAAACATAGTGTTCAAGGCCACAACCAGACCCTCTTCATACTTATGGCCTTGAAGGAGCGTCGTCCTCTCCTGTACCTAAAAGGGTGATCCCACGACGGGGTGAGCAAAGCCCAGTAGATATATTTCCTACAAGGGCTACTCCCAACCTAAGTGCACATGCAATGCCAGTTACACCATCACACACCTGAAATGCCTACATCTCATGAATAAGATGCGACCAATCATGACCCAATCCCGAGTCCCCACCGAATTTCATTACGATATGCCAAGGGTGAAAACCGCCATCGCGGCTGCTCCGCCCATACCTCTTGCTTCAAACAAAATATTTTTGCCTTATTGATCGTCTCCGATATATAGTCTCGGATATCAACAAAATTTCCTTTGGCCGCCTCCGAAGTACCGCGATAATCTCCGATACGCATTGGGTCGCCTCCGAAGTACTGTGGACAACCAAAAATCATTTTAGATTTTTATGCACCACACCAACCCCAAATGACGGTGGTCGATCATTTCCATGCACTCTACCCATGTTTCCCGTGATTCTCATGGCAAATGCAATGGTGTCATTGGATGTCATTTCATGGTACATGTACGTTATGTCACATGCAACATATAATCACATTATGTCAAGTGTCATGATAAATTATGTTAAATGCATATAATTGTTTTTTACTTTTATCCCACATATATCACATAATTTCACACATAAACATATTATTAAATTTATAGTAATAACACACATTAGTTATTCCCGATCATAACCGCCATATCACTTTGGAAAATCTGGGACTTAGTCCATAAATTATAGATTTTGTAAATATCACACAAAAATTCAACACGCAATTTCCTTCTCAGGCCATACGCAGCCCCGAGCATTTCAGATAAACTCAGTTCCGAAAACAGAAGTCTCCAAACCGTGAACGGATCGCTCGAATCGGCCCATGACCCGGCCTCAATCGCTCACTCTATTTTTTGGCTATGTGCTTCATCTTATTAAATTCTACACTCAACGAGCTTTCCGTAGAGTCCAAGAACGCGCAAATCAGAGTTCATATGGGAAAGTTATGGGCGTCCGAAGTTGGAGTTGCTAATTCGCAGGGGTGGTGTGGAAATTCGGGCATACCCCCGTTTTCCATTATGCCTAGATTTGCTCAGTTTTGGGACACCGTGCTTGGCCTCGATGGTCCCGGGAACTCATATACTCGATCCATGACTGTCCCACAATAAAAAATAGACTACACAATGAAATAATTCTCCCCGAAGTGGGGTGAAATTGTTAGGCCCCTACACGGCCCCTAGACGTGAAATGAACCAGAGTAGGAGGAAACCTACGCGTAGCTATCATCGTGTAGATGAACTTTGCTTCTCAATCCGATGAATTCCGTTTGTAGAAGTGTCGACGGTTGGAGGAAAACCTGTTGGTTCTTTCCTTTTCCCCCTTCTCCTTCTCTCTCTCTCTCTTTTCTTTTCCTCTATTTCTTTCCTTTCTTTCCCTCTCCTTTTTTTTTCCTTCCTTTTCCTTCTAGTTGCTCCCCCCTTCTACGAACAACACCATATTTATAGCCTTCAAATGTGCTATGCATGTTGACACATGCCATGTCGCCATGTGTCACCCACACGGCTCGCCATATGTCATCCACACGGCTCGCCATGTGTCGCCAGACACCCGTTCCTCGAAAAACGTGAAATTCCGACTATCTTGGAATTCAACGAAATTCACTTAGGCAACTAAATTCCACATGACAACCCAACGATAAGGTCAGTTTCATCATTTGAGATATAGAAAACTTCTAGGTTTTCAATCTGTATCATAGCGGCAAGTTAACCGTGTTTGCCCCATTTTTTTTTTTTTTGAAAAAGCTCAAATTTACCCGGGTTTTACAACAACAAGACAATAACACAAATCCAAATGTCACAACAAGACGATGAAATCACAAAAAACAAAATAAAAACAAGATATACGTGGAATAACCACTTTTGTTATGAAATAGATTAATAAAAAGAGATATAGATTGATAATTTCAGGTTGAGAACGGCTAAAAATCACCTCTCATTAATAATTGTAAAACTACCATTTGTAAAACTTATTATAAAAGTTGAAAAGGCGTGATATGGGGATGGAGTGTGGTTATTAATATTGTCGGGTTCTTATCATTAATGTTTGACTCTTACTACAATAATGTCACACCTAGCCTTCTCTTCGTGAGTCCTAAACCACACTTGGAAGATTTTATTTGGGTGGGGGTGGGGTGGGGTGGGGTGTGTTATTATTCTAGGGTTCTTATCAATAATGTTTAGCTTTGACTACAATAATGTCACACCTAGCCTTCCCTTCATGAGTCCTGAACAACACTTGGAAGATTTTCTTTGGTTAGGGGTGGGGTGGGTGTGGTTATTATTGTAGGGTTCTCAACATTGATGCGTGACTCTTAACTTTAATAGTGTTGCGCCTATCCTCCTAGTTCTAATGAGTCATGTCCAATAGAATCTTATCCCAGCAGGAAATGACCCTTCAGTCTACCTGCAGTAACATCTCACATCAAATAAACGCGTTTTAATTTTGTAAAGGCTCACGCATTTTAAAGTTAAGAGGGTCCCTTGGCCTAAAGAAGATAATATCAGCCGAGTTGGATGCGAGTCATTACAAATGGTATCTTAGTCGATTCTTAACCTTGATGTATTGTTTGGCCCCTTAGAGATATTTGTGTGTTCGATTTGTTTTGTTGTATTACAATGATACATATCAGTTTTTGAAAAATATGAATATAATATGAATAAAATATAAATATAAGTAGCTAATGTGGTAATTTTTTGCCCTAATTACATTTAAAACTCGAGGAGCTTCTAATTAGCAGAAATAAAAAAACCTAATTTTATCTCTACCAATTTCTTCCAAAATTGTGATGCCCCAAATCCCGGGGGTCATTTTTGTACTCTTTTTTTTTTTTTTTTTGGAACAGTGCCCATGAATAGTGTTTGTGAACAGTGCTCATGAACAATGCAAGGGCATTGTAGTTCAATACGACTACACGGCCCGGTCTGCGGTGTGCGAGACAGCATTACCTTGTGCGTGCTTGCGATCCACTCACGTCGTGCATAAGTTGGGCTCGATCGCGACCTTTGCCCGGCTTCTTGGCCTTGTTGCGACGCAAGCGAACTTGACACAATGCATTGACAGAGAAAAACTTTGTCATGACAAACTTCAATTTAACCCTGAAACGCCGCTACCGCGACACAAAAGTCATGTCTCGACACGAAACCAACCCATGACGCAGCATCACTGTCGTGACACCAAAAATGTGTCGCGGCACCAAAACCCCAGCTGCCTAAAACCCTGTCGTGACCCTAGAAACCTCTGTCACAACACAGGGTGAGCCAACTCTGTTGCAACAAAGAACCCAAGGAGGTTTGTAGCGACGGGCCTCCTTAACGCGCTGCGCGTGCCGTGAGTCCTCGGTTGTGCTCCGCGGTACTGCTAGGTACACCTGCGCCACTTCCTATTGCAACGCTATTGTAGTGTCGCGACCTGAAACTGGAATGAGCGGTATACCCATTGATCCCTTGCACCTTTTTTTTTTTTTTTTGTTCAGCATACTATAAAATCAACATAAATTTTCCTTATTACTACAAAGGCCATTGGAACCTGGAAAACTTGCCAAAATGTATTTATCATACAAAACGAGTTTAATTACAACTCTTTGTCCCTTATACAATACAAAAATGGGGTTTTCCTCCCCATAATTTATACAATACAAAACAAGGCCTAATCTAGCCTTTACTCCATCACTAAGGCCTCGAATGAGCTTCGTCGCCCGATGTACCTCTAGTACCTGAAAATTATTTTCCCACGGCCGGGGTGAAGCGATGCCGGTAGTTGAATTTACCCCCGCCACATGGTTACTCCGCTAAGTGCTCGTAATGGCAAACACACACACATCCAAGTAAAATTATGCACATTCCTACTCGAATGTCTACATGCCATGCCCCATGCCTTGAGTCCTCATCGACTCCCTCACACATGCTTTTTCCATGTATGGAAAACTGTTTTCACAACAAAGATATTTGTTTTTGTGGACAACCCTTCGATATAACTTAGTGGACATACTCCGATAAATAGTTTTGTGGACAACCCTTCGATATATTTTAGTGGACATACTCCAATAAATAGTTGTTGGTCAACCCTCCGATATAAAACTCTCCAAAATCCATGTCATGCACTTACACCTAATATTTTACGGTGTCCCCGTGCATATGAAATGCGATATGCCATTTCCATACCAATTCATGTTAATATATCATGCATGCATATACTAACATAATTCACACACAACCAACATGTTATTCATCTTGCTTAATAACCTTTAAAAACAGTACACATGGGCGATCAACAATACGGCATTGATCTGAGCGCTTAAAACAAACACAGGGCTCGACTCCGGACCGCCAGAAAGTGGTCATAAACCCGATCCGTCTTTGTCAGAAAGCAGTCCAAAAATTTCAGAACTTCAGTCCCCATCTTTGGGGCCCCGAAAACAACCGTTCAGCCCAAATACCCTAACCTTTTGTATGACTCTTAGACAAAGATTAAACCAAGTAGGAGAAAAACCCCTACCTCTTGGAGTTTGTCAAAACTCCTCGATTCCGGTCTCTACTTGTAGCTCTTATCGCGAGGAAGAACTTTTCCTCTTGCTTTGACGGGAATCGACAGTTCGATCTCCGAAAAAACAATAGAGAAGGTGGAGTTTCTCTCTCTCTACCTTCTTCTTCTCCTTTTCTTTATTTTCTCTCTCTTTTCTTTCTCCCATTTCCTTCTCCACCGAAATGTTTTAATTCAAAGTCAAGTGTGATGTCCTCTCTTGCCACATGACACACTCTCATTGGCTCTCTTTGGATTTCCCTTATCCACTTATCCTAAGTTTGGATTTTCCTCCTCTTAGCTTGTGACACATGGCTACCACTTGGGCTTTGGTTTGACTTGGTCTCTACTTGACACGTGGCTCAATGTGAGCCACTCAGCAGTCTTGAAGTGTCATTTCGTGACTCACCGGTCTTTTCCAACGTGAAATTCCGGTATCTCGAGTCGACCAAAATTCGATGTGGTAGCTAGATTTATAAGACAATTTCAGCGGTGGGCCGTTTGTCATCGAGATCTAGAAAATTTAAGATTTTGATCAGAAATTACCGTTTACCGCTATTGAAAATTTGGATTTTCTAGGGTTTCATAAAAATACAACCTTCGAGCCAAAGACAATCCTAGGTTTTGCTTTGATTCTTCAACTCTCTTTGGTTTTTCTTTAACGGACCTTCCTTTCTAACCAAATATCGTTGGATAATTACAAACGAACTTCAACAGCCATCAAGAAATTTGGAAGTCGAAGAAGGGTAATTTCTTCTTCCATTTGTAAATTTGTTTTGTGTTGTGTTGGAACCTCAGCTTCCACTGGTTTGAGTTGTGTTCATTTTCTTCCATTTTTGTTGTTGTCCATTGGTTCGTGTTTGTTAATAACAACAATTTAACTGGGTTTGAGGATGTTAAACTAATTGAGTTTTAGTTTTTCATGATCCCATGTTTTGTGTTAATTTAATCTGGTAAAGTGTTTTGTGTTAATTTAATTTGATAAAGTGTTTTGTGTTAATTTAATCTAGTAAAGCTATTGTTTATTGAGTTTTCTATTTTAAATGGCAACATGGAAGGGCATGTAAATGTTTATTAGCATCATGGTGGTAGATGGATTATGCATCCTCTATTAAGTTATGTTGGAGGAGATGTACATATTGTTGAGGACTTTGATGTTGATTTTCTATCCATTATCAGTGTTAAAGATGTCTACAAATTAATCACAGTTGGGTTATAAGAATGTAGAGACATTTATGTCTTGGAACCTGGAATGGAAATGAATGAAGGCCTTTTCTTAGTTCAGGATGATAATGGGATAAGAAAGGTGCTAAGTAAGATAAATTTATACACAAATGTGGTAGAATTTTTTTGCAAACCATGACATTGATGCTAAGGCCTTTTATGTATTACTGCTTATTATATAGATAGTGAATGGATATTAAATAAAAGAATAATTTCATTTAAAAAAATAAATACACCATATAATGTTAAAAATATAACAACATTAATAAATGATGAAATTATAGAATTAGGTATTCGTGATAAAATATTTACAATAACATTAGATAATGCTTCTAATATTGATCTTTGACAATACAAAGATTAAAAAGATTTTGGCAAATAAAAGAGGATCATGCAAAATTATTTCACGTACGGTGTTGTGCACATATTTTAAATTTGATTGTAAAAGATGAATTAAAACAAGTTGATAGTACATTATAAAAAATTAGAGACATTGCATATAGTATTAATAGTTCCCAAGCAAAACATAAATTTTTTTTTTTATTGTTTCAAAATTGTAAATATGAAAAGAAAAAATATAAGTTTAGATATACCAATTAGATGGAATTCCACTTATAAGTTTTTACAAAATATTACAAAATATAAGAAGGTCACTTATACGAAATGCAATTATCTAATAATAATAGTGATGTAGATGTTGATATATTAAATGATTATGATTGACACATTGCAAACCTTCTATGAGATCTTTTTGAAATTTTTGATGCTTCAACAAATATTTTTTGTACTTTATATTATCCAACTTCACATCGGGTCATTACGCAAATAACTAGTATTTATATGGTACTGCAAAATTATTCAAGCTATGAAATTTTTAATGATAGAAAAAATTAAAAAATATTGGGGAGAAATACCTTTGATTTATTATATTGGTTTAATTGTAGATCCTAGATTAAAATTTGATGCTTTAGATGAATAATTGCAAGTTATTTACAATGAAGATCAAATAAAAATTGAAGAAATTAAAAATGAAGTAAATTCATTATTATATATTTTATATAATATTTATAAAGAAAAATATGGTAATGATATTAGTGCGATAAAATCATCATCCACGTTAAACTCCTCATCTTTTTATAAAAGCCCTTTAGAAATGTTTAAAAGTAGAAAAAATACAACAACTAGTTCTCCAAATAATACAACAGATGGATTTCAACCATTCAGGCAAACTCAGAGTCAGAACTCTTCATGGCCTATGATTCTCACTCCATATAATCTGCCCCCAGAAATGTGTATGAAGGAACAATACATGTTTTCAACAGTTATAGTCTCGAGCCTTATAAATCCGAAGGATAAGTTAGATGTGTATTTACAACCTTTGATCTTTGAGTTACAAGCATTGTGGGAAATTGGAGTTGAAACTTATGATATTTCTAGAAAGCAAAATTTTATGCTATGGGCAACTCTCTTATGGACAATCAATGACTTTCCAACTTACTCAATGTTGTTCGGTTGGAGTACATCTGGCAAACTAGCATGTCCATATTGTATGGATGAATCAGATGTTTTTACCTTGTAAAATGGAAGGAAACAAACTTGCTTTGATAATCATCATAAGTTCCTTCCACCAGATCACCCATTTAGAAGAAATAAATACGCTTTTAGAAAGAATCGAATGGTAATAGATCCACCTCCAAAAATCCGCTCTAGTGTTGAGTTGCTAAGGGAAATTGATGCATTAGACTTAAAAAAAGTTACTGAGATTGGGGCAAATGATGCTAATGTTCTTGTTAGTAGATTAACATGATGGAAAAAGAAGTCAATTTTTTGGGATTTTCCATATTGGAGCACGAATCTCATAAGACATAATACATAATCACTGAGATTGGGATTTTCCATTTGAAGACAATGAAGATTTTGATATTTTAGAATGGTGGAAAAAACAACAAATTAAATACCAAGTGTTATCTATTATTGCATGTGATGTATTGTCGTGCATGACGATCACATCGAAGTTTGCACGTGCGGGTGGAAGAGTGATTGGTAAAAAGCAATGTAATTTGTCATTGAAGCAATCGAAGCAATAGTATGTTTAAAAGATTGGAATTTAGCGGACAAGAGATTGCATGATCATGTTCTAGAAGCCACACTAGTGACCGATACAGAGAACTTAAAATTATCAAGACATTAATGGATCCATGATAGTTCCCCGTCACCAGAAAATAGTGATTAAAATATTACATTAAATGTACATTGTATTTGTATTTTCTTATGGTTGAAAAGTACAAATGATTGACAAATAAGTAGGTGCCAACCTAGTTGGGATGTACTTATTTTGTAATGATGTAAATTTTTCATACATTTCCAAATGTAATTTTATTCGATGAATAAAATTTTTAAATGAGGTATTTTTTATTTTGAATTTTTTTTAAGCTTACTTTTAATTTTTTATTTAACTTTTGAATACAATTTAAATAAAAAACCTAAGTGGAGGGGTCGGGCCTTTAGGTGGGCTTTTAGGTGGGCTTTTGAGTGGGCCTCTGGATAGGCCTAAAAGGCCATGAATCGGGTCGGCTCGTCGGATCGGGCCTAAAATGAAGCCCAAGGCTTGCCCCAGCTTAAAATAGGCTTGGGCCAGGTTTGGATTGCTCGGGCTGCTCTGGCAGGTAGGGCTCACTTACTAAGCCTGTGTGTTTGAAACAAATATAGCCTCTGGCTTTTTGAGATCCCAGGACTGGCATGAGGCAATGTAATCTTAATTTTAAAGTTCTTTACATTTTTTGTTTAATTGGAAAAAGTCAAATATCATTAATAGATTTATGGGAAACATAATGAGCTAATGTTTAAAAATATTCTCTTCTCTATGGAAAGATGATCCACTAGAAACGGATTACACAAATCAATCCAAAGTTGAAAGAGCTTGCAAATTTGTAATGATGCCCAAATATGATCAGAATTGAAATATGCTCATAGACGAAATCCAAAGACAACAAAAAAATGCATAAACGTATTAACTATAGATAGAGGGAAAAAATATGAACAAAACCCAAAAAAGACAAAAAACGAATTTGACAACTTCGATATCAATTAAAGTTGTTCTAATACTAATTACTAAATTATTTGTAAAATCAAGAGTATTTATTGAGCCCAAAAACAATTTATCAACAATCAAAAGACTCAATAAATACATTTAAAAATATTAACTTTATTGAACAAAGAAGCATATCAATTCGTATTGAGTAAAGAACATACCTGTCATGGATCCAAAATTGTTGGCTCTCATTAGACTCCCAAATTTGCAAAGGATGAAATCAAAGAAAGGTTAGGGTTAAAGATAGTTTTTTCCTTCTCCTCAAAGTATGTTCTACCAAACCCTTGTAAAATTCTAAGTTATATATATATATACACACAAAGAGAAAGAGCACAAGGAAACAATTGGACTTTGGTCCAATGAGCTTACCAAAACAAGGGATAAGATAGAATTTTAAATCATCCCATAAATGACTTATAATTAATATGCATATTATACAATTAAAATTGTAATATGATTATGCTTAGTGCATAATTAATAAATTAATCTTACATCAACTTCAGAAGTTATGGAGACTTACCGGCACTGGCTTTTAGTTCATTTCTCACTTCTTCTCTCAGTTCTTCAATTTTCTGTTCTTTGCCTTCATAGTTGCCTGCACCTGAAAATTTTTTAACAGAATTTGCCCAATTTGCTCATGTACCTTCTCGAAAACATATACGATTCTCCATATATAAATTATTTTGGGTATTCCTTCTAAATGTAATTCTCATTTATTTTCAACAACATTTTTGTTAGTTTATTTTCCATGAAGATATTATGGGCATTAGTGTGAAACATAAAAATTCTAAAAACAAATTATCCAGAAAGCACATCAAAATTACTCTTAAAAATAACCTAGCAATTTACAAAAATATATCCAAAAATATTGTTCTTTGATTAAAAAAAAATAATCAAAATGATTGATAATTTAATAAAAAAATTTGTTGTAGGAAAATAACAAAAGCTCTTTTGTTTTTTTTTTTTTTAAAGTTATTCATTTTGTATTACATCATAATATTCAGTATTATGTTCCTCACAAATTTGTCCCTATTTACTCGAACTTGAACCCCTCCCCTTCTTATACTTGTCTAAGCTCTTAACCTCTTTGAGCTAGGCCTTATTGGCATAAACATTTTTAAAATCAGTTTCAAAACAAGCTCTTAATAATGCAAAGTAAATTCCCTTACACCTTTCATAAAAGTTTGAAACATTTAACGTCATAACTAAAATTCTGTTTGAAATTATTTTAAGAAATTTTTTTAATTTGAAAACTAGTTTTGAAATGTCATTTGTTGTAAAAACCATTTTTAGTGTTTTAGGAAAAATTAATACTTAGATATGATCATATTCTCTTGAAAACGTAGTCACTTTAAGCACTTCAAGTAAAAAAAACAATATTAAACACATTCTAAATACTCATCACAAGGGAAACACTAGAAGCACTTAACAGACATGTTATCTACATATATGAAAGAGTAGTATCTTTTATTCACTTACCGCATCATCAGAAGCGTAGGTCAGCAAACGATCACCCCAAAAGTTTGGAGTAAAATTCACGGTGTGTTGTCACCTGATCGCTTGGACCTTGGGCAGCATCAACCCAAGATAATGTAAACTCAGCAAAAGGCGATCCTAAGGATGGCGGGCCTACGCCTATTCAAGATTAAGTCAAGAAAATATGGAGAGGGAGAAGAGAATATGCACAGTTGAAATTACTTACCCTCCCCGGTGGGGGATCTTCCTGATTTATAAGATCAAGTTGATGAAATCCTCTCATTTCTTCTTGGAGTAGGATTTTATCTCCTCCTAATTAAATGGAGGAAATCTCCTTTTCCTTATACGGGACTATCCTTCCCTTATCCAGGATTATCTCTTCGAGGAGTAAGGGATTCGGAAGCTGGAAAATTCACTGATAATATTGATTTTACTTATTTTCCACTCCTAGGTGCTTATTCATAACAAACTTCCCATATGGGGTAGAATGGCCGACTAGGGGACTTGAAATCCCAAACGGACAACCTCAAGCAAGCCTTGGAAAAGTTTGACCTTGCTTTCCCAGGTGGTCTCTTTAGACACTTCCGTCTAGGAAGCGTCCACTTGGTTTTGGTGAGGCAAGTGGAATCAAGCTGTTTCATAACACATGCCAAACAGGCTCCGGGCCCATTGAGTAGTGGATCTTAAAGATCATAGTACTCACAATGCCCCTCTTTTCATCCGGCTAGAGTTTTTGTGTTGTTTCAGTTGGGGGAAAATATTATTGTTTCAAATATTGGATGTTGAGAGTTGAAAGGTTTGGGCGAAATGATTAGCCCATTTAATACATATGGAGGCGATGCTCATGTGTGTTTAAGGCGCATAGGAGACGCACGCCTCCCAATATGCATCCTGCGCATCTTGCTCTGACAACGCATTTAATGCACCTGATGACGCCCTACCCCTATAAATAGGAGTAGTGGTCTCAAGAGTGGTTTCTTTTATGTCTTCTCAAGAATTTTTTGATTCCTGCATTTCACCTTTCTCTGCGCCTCTAAGAACTTCCCTTTCAAAGGAGGCATAAAAAATTCTTGATGCTTCGACGAATTTTGATTTTCCGGTGAGTTTTTGCAACTCAAACCTTTTTCGCGTCGCTAGTTTGCTTGAGTGTCTTTGTTGTTGGAGGCGTCCTACTAGTTTCTCCGAAGGTTTTCGGGTTTTTGGTTTACGTTCTTTAGGTTTTGTCCTTGGTAGGTTGTAAAATCTCTAAGGGAGATTTCTTTTTCCTTTCGAGGGTTTTTTTTCCCCTATTTTTGCTTTATGGACCTCATGTTAACCCCTTCTTCTTTTCTCTTTTTTTATTTGCCTGTAGAATGGCAAGAGGTCACTAAAAGGTTTCGACCAACGTGGAGGCATGTGAGGGGTAATTCTCGCAAACGCTCTACCGTGCGCCTGCAGAAGACGCCATGCCCATAGAGATACTGAGGTTATACAACCAAATTCCTACCGAAATCAATTTGAAGACGTTAGATTCGCACGACCGGTCCCAACCGTAGGGAGGCAGATACGTCATCTACTTACATGGGAGCAATTCTTCTGGCTTCGCCCCGTTCCATCATTAAGCGGCTAGCTCATTTCACTGTGGCACCCCGCACTCATACATCCGAATGTTTTTCGGATTCATGGGTCATCGTAGGCCGAACTCTCTCTACCAACCGAATATATCTGTGGAGATATTTCATCTACACTGCTCGGGATCGGGGGGGCGCTGGTACATACTCCGCCCCACGCCCCGACTTCACTTGTACCCGCTCCCTAACTTCCCAAGACAGGCGACAGGGTCAGCCCTGGGCTTAAAGCTAGTGGTATGAGGACCCCCGGTTTCAAGGCTTCCTTTGTTATGAACCAACCTTGTTCCTGTGTTTGTTCCGCTGATGTATCCCATTTTTGTATGTCTCATATTTCCCCAAGTTATGGGTACATTGACATACCTATCTTCTTCATAATTTGTAGGTAGGCACAGGCGAGGCCAACTGGTCAATTAGGTGGAGAAGGCAAGGCTGGACCTCATCGATCGGCTGCTTAAGATCATAGAGAGGGAGTGCCACCATGAGCTCCTTCTGTTCGTGAAGAATCTATAGGAGTTAGGCGTCGATCATTTCCCCTACATAGCGCATGTTCTCTCCCATGCTTTGCCTAACGAGGTCATAAAGGGCAAGCACTTTGTTCTTGCGGACCTTCTGAAGTCGTTGCTAAGAGGATCTTCCCAGGTGGAGGCCGCTCCATAACCCCTCGTCTCGGCCGTGACCACCCACTGGGCCATGCAAAACCCCAAGCTTCGTTCCCCCAGCGCAAAGAAAAAAGAAAAGAAGCACGGCAGTAAAGGTCAGTTTGGCCAGCAGATCTGAGGGGAACAGGACTAAACGAATCCGGGAGTTAGCAAGTTGACTGAGGAGGAGGAGGCTGAGATGTCTAGCCTTGTTTCTGGTTTTTCCGTGAGGATGCGCAGTTTAGCTGCTAGCGCCAAAGGAGACTCCGCGCCCCCCCCTTTAGCTTTGAAGCACCGACGGAGCATCTCAAAGTCACTCCCCCGTTAAGGGGGTGAAAGACCAACCCTTATTCTCTGCTGCATATGCGTCCGACGATGTAAGTTCACAAAGTACCAAGGCTTCATGGCCCGCAATGAAACCCCTGAAATTCACACCATTAAACACACTCCGGATTTGGTAAACTCAATAAACATCGAGGGTCATTCATCGGTTTGGGCCATTAGGTGAAACACCAATGACCGGTTTTCACACTTGGCATTTGCATGTGTGAGAGAGTTAGTCGTAGACTGTAAGCATGGGTATGAGGAGTCTCATCTCATGCATGACATGAAATATTCCATATAGGATTGTACTGAAGGAATGTGGTTTGATGTATGTATGCACATGCATTTAGGCGAGGAGTAGCTCAGAGGGAGAATTTTTCTACTAAGCATTGCTCACCCCATCGTGGGACCCCCTTTCAGGTACAAGGGGTGTACAGGGAGACGATGCTTCGACTAGGCCGTGATTATGAAGGAGGCTGATGTGTGGCCTTGATATTTCCTTTGTAAAAAGTATTTTGTATAAAAGAATTGTAATCCAAATTCTTTGGACTATTTGGCCTAAATAGCTCAGTATGTAATTATTGTGAGAGGGTCGTGATCGGACTCTTACGAACTATAATTAAGTGTTTTATTCTCATATTTTAGAATTAAATGTGAATGAATGGGTCCCGGTAAAGGGATGTATGTTGGGGATATGGACAAATGGACCCTATGTGGTCAATACTACTTCTGTTGAGACCTTGGATGGGTTATGATTATATTGTTATATAGGTTGTATGTTGGGTAGAGCTCTCCATAAGAAAGGAGACTATGCCTAATTTTTGTAAAAATATGGATCCCGATAGATGGGACACAATAGCGTGGTATCCGGTCACTAGAAACTACGCACTCCGTGGGCTGACGTGGTTGTCGTCAATGTGGACCCCTGATTGGGGTGTCACATCTCGTATCGAGCTAGGTAAACGATTACTTAGGAGCCTCAGTGTGGGTATCCATAAGTATGGTCCCGATACCACACACAGAATGAGCTTAGGTGTATACGAATACCTAGGACCTCATGCAAGTATAGGTTTAGATCATGTATCATTGCAGGTTGCGTGTTTTGTTCTTGCACATGTCAAGGTGATTGTGTGTTATAAATTGCATGAATTATATACATAAAAGAATGTATATAGGAAAAGATGAACACTAAAGTTAGAAAACATAACCTTAGGGGTTCAAAGAACAAAATGAACATGATAGTTCGGGATGTGGGGTCTATTAGTAATGGCACATACACCACTAGTGAGACAAGAAAAGAAATCTCGCCTATTCGATCTGCAGATGACAACCGAGGAAGAGGATGCGAGGTCGCCCATTTCGACAATAGTCAACCACTACCCGGCTCAACTACTGCACCTTACGTAGAGGCCAGACGCTGTAGTTGCCATCATCAGGCGTGCAAGCATCAGGGTCGCAACACCGCACCCGACCAAAGGCAAACTGCAGAGACTGCGGGAGGACGAGTAACCCAAGGGCTCTGTGCACATCATCCTTCAACGTACATGGGAGGGACCTCGATGGTCGACATCCCCGTGTTACTGAAGAGAAGTAGATGACACACGGAGCATCCATGATATGGGTGCTAGTACTAAGAGGAAGAAGAATCAATCTTCTTCTAGTTCGGGAAAGAGGCAGAAGACTAATATGCACTGAGGACCTCAGGGACGAGGCCGTGCCTATCAAGGCCAAGGCCAGACCAGGGCTTCCAGTCAGTCAGGACCGATGACATGTTTCCATTGTCATTAGCCCGGACATATGAAGCGGGATTACCCTCAAAGGCAGGGATCCCGTGAGCCATGGACACCACAGCCCCAACTCGTCGGGCTGGGACTTCAGATATACATCTGGCTTGTTCCCTCCCACCCTAACATAGGCTGTGGAACCGATATCGGCCCCGTAGGTGTCAAAGATAAGCACCTACTATTTCGCAAACGGGCATAGGGGCTAGAGCATGGGTCAGGGTTGAGGCCAAGACTTCCAAGCCAGTACTTCAGGGACCCAGGAGCGTGTCTATGCTGTGGTACCGCGAATCGAGCTTGCAAATCACCGATATATAGGTACGTTGGGCTCACACTTCGATAAAGTGTTTGCTTAAATGTGGTCAGACTATATTCATGCTTATAAGCATAATGTGTGAAAAGTCTGGGGCTTAGAGATTGAAACCTTAGAAAAGTCAAGCATGTGAATCTCCTCCCTTAGGAACTAGGTGAGTGTCGATCGATATGCTCTGGATTGTGAGTTGTAGATTCGTGGATCTCGCCTTCACTACGACCGGTGGTCATAATATTACTCCGAGTTCGATGTCATCGCATGGATTGGTTGACTGCAGACACCGAGTTGTCATTGACTCCGTGATACAGGAGGATTACCGCCTACACACCGGACGGGTATCCATGTGACTTTTGTGTGAGAAGCGACAAGCTTTACCCTAGACTGCAAAATTTTGACTCCGTGGAGTGGACAAATACGTGGGTCACAGAGGATGATGAGAGACGACTAGTCTACCTGAGTAGTTCATGAAAGTATGAGGATCTTTCCCGATGAGTCAGCTCTGGATTACTCCTCCGCACGGGGATGTGGACTTTGTCATTAAGTTACACCCTGGTACATCACCCATGTCTATGACTCCTCATACGATGACACCGATTGAGTTGCATGAACTCAAGGTCCAACAGTAGGGATTATTGGACAAGGGCTTTATTAGACCGAGCACTTCACCAAGGGGCACTCCAGTTCTGTTTGCAAAAAAGAAGGACAAGACCCTTCGACTGTGCATTGATTACCTACAGTTAACCAGGGTTACGATCAAAAATCAGTATCCATTACCGAGGATTGATGACTTGTTTAATCAGCTAAGAGGGGTGCGAGTCTACTCCAAGATAGATCTTCACACCGGATACCATCAATTAAGAGTTAGGGAGGCTGATATCCCTAAGACGCTAGATGCTGCATGGAATTTCAATTCAGCTGATGCCTTGCCGGACACGCGCCACATGATTCACGGATCTCATGCAAGGGCGGTATTCCAAATTTATTTAGATCGGGCTTGTTATGGTCTTTGTCGATTTACATCTTAATCTACTCCCAGTTTGAGGAGGAGCATGAGGATCATTTGCGGAGTGTTCTCTAGGCACTCAAGGACCATCAGTTGTATGCCAAGTTCAGTAAGTGTGAGTTTTGGCTTACTGAGGTGAAATTCGGAAACGCCATGCTCAAGATCGTAATGGTGTAATCTCTAAGAAGGTTGGAAGTCAAGTATGAGTCGAGAGGCCAAAGTTAGCCCGAAGATATGCGCTGGGATCGTAGGATACTACAGAGGTTCATCGAGGATTTCTCCCTATTAGTAGCACCTATGACTAGATTTGGACCCTGGGCGGCGTTAAGTTTGAGTGGGATGACCTGTGAGAAGGCATTCCAGAATTGGAAAATGAGGCTTACTTACAACTTCTATTCCGATAGTCCCTAACGTGCATGTGAGGCACCTGTACCATGATGCCTCTAAGTGGACTGACCGGGATATGTCTTGACGCAGTCGAGGGTCGTAGCTTATGATTCCGCATAGCTTAAAGAATCATGAGCGTAATTACCCCACACATGACTAGAGTCATGGCCATAGCCTTTGCTTTAAAGCATTTTACACCACAACTTTTACGCGAACCCGTTTGGCGCATTTTTCATACCACAAGAGGTCCTCAAGTATATTTTCAATATTAAAGGGGACCTAAAATATGAGGTAAACACAAATGGATGGAGTATCTGGAGGATTATGACTTCACTTTGCATTACCATCCTGGTAAGGTAAATGTAGTTGCTGATGCACTCAGTCGAAAGTCATGAGGAGTACTAGCTAGTGTAGTTTCCCGGGAGTGGTAGATGCTCAAGATAGTGGGACAAGATAGCTGTAGAAAATGATTGTGTTATGAGCATACAGAGTTTTCATGGTTACGTTGTCCCTAATGAAAGGTGGTGATTGAATCCTAGGGATAGGACGCAGAGATATCATCCATCAGGGACCGAGTATAGTCAGGTACGGGTGACGAAGGCTGGGCCATCCACACACATGGTAGTCTTCGATATAGGACGCTCTGCTGTGGTTCTCACCGACCACCTGACAGCTGAGCCTCCCAGAGTTTCCCATCAGCCCGCTTCGCTGTGCATCCAGGTGGCACAAAGATGTATCGAGATCTTCGTCTCTAGTATTACTGGGGTGGAATGAAGCGACACGTTGGAGATTTTGTTCAACGATGTCTCACGTAATGTGTCAAGGCTCAGAGCGCAGACTACTTCAAATGCATTAGAGGTAGCGTGAGTGGAAGCGGAGCACGTCACGATGGACTATGTAATTCCACTCACCCGACACCGCGGGAGGCAAGGATGCGCATGGATGATAGTGGACTGGCTTACTAAGTTGGCACACTTTCTAGTAGTGCAGATAACCTTCTGGTTAATTAGAGGAATTCTACCGGTGTGAGGAGTTCATGAGATCGTCTGCATACAATGGAGTGCCGCCCCTATATCAGACGGACAGTGGATCTGTGTTTACGACACACTTTTGGAAGATTTTCAAAAAGGCCATGGGGACATAGTTGATGATGAGCACTGCATTTCATCCGTAGACAGATGGTCAGTCGGAGATGACCATACATGTTTTAGAGGATATGTTATGAGCAAGCGTCCTGGATCTTAAGGATAGTTGGGAGGAGCATTTACCCTTAGTGGAATTCGCCTAAAACAATAGTTATCAAAGCGAGAATACGGGGATGGTAATCATGAGGCCTTATATGGGAGGCCATGCTCCATCCCATTGCTTGACATAAAGGGAGAGAACTCCATCAATCATCCGATTAGATTCGAGACACCCTAAGAAGGTGGATCTGACCAAAGCGTCTCCCAAGGCCTTATCGATATAAGAACTAAGCCGACATATGGCGTAGGACTCTAGAGTTCGAGGTGGGTGATCACGTCTTCTTGAAGGTGATGCCTAAGAGAGGAGTGGCTCGATTCATAGGCAGGCTAGCGCTACAGACATCTGGCCCTTCTCGAGATACTCCAGAGGCGCAGCAGCCGTTTTCATCGGCTGCGCTACCACCAAGTTTATCAGGTCCATGAGGTGTCTCCACGCTCCATGCTCTAGAAGTATACCCGATCCGTACTACGTAAACAGATCGAGGAGAGATTATCATGATACATATGGACCTTCGAGAGGACTCCATGTATCATGGATAGTCAAGATCAAGTTTTGTGAGGCAAGACTGTGAAGCTAGTAAAGGTGTTGTGGCAACACAGAGGAGTGGAGAAGGCAACTTGGGAACGTGAAGACACGATGTAGGCCACCTATCCTTTCCTATTTGAGGACGAAGGTGCGTGGTCTAATATTTGATACTAGAATCATTACTGCATATGTATGAGTTTGTGTGTGTCTAGTATGTGTGAATTTCGGGGATGAAATTCTGTTAAGGGGGGAAGAATGTAAAACTCGAGAAAAAAATTCGCCAAGGCGGTAATTGGTAATTTCATTAAACTCGAATTTTCTATATCTCGATGACCTAAAACGACTTCATTTATCAATTGCCTCGCTAAATCTGGGCATCCCGTCTGGATTCGTGAATAACTTTCACGTTGGCGTGATCATGCCAGAGGACACATGGTAGATCGCGGATGCTACATATAATCAGAAGGCAGTTAAGGGCATGATAGCCATGTGTCGGAGCAATCAGATAAATGGCTCACATTGAGCCACGTAGTCGCTATGATAGAAAAACAAAGGAATGAAAAAATTAAGAAAATGTGGTAATGACAAGGGCAAAGGAGGAAGTAGAGAAGTTTCACTTTTTAAATTCATTCCATTACGCAATCCAAAATGGCAAAAGAAAAGAGAAAATGAAGGAAAAGAAAGAAAAGAGAAAAAGAAAGAGATGAGAAAATGAGATAAAAGAGAAAATGAAAAGGAAATGAGGATGGGAGCAAACAAAAAGGAAATAAGGAAAGTTAAAAAGAAAAGAAAGAAAGAGAAGGAGGCAGAGACGGAGAGAGAGGGGCAATGAGCGAAGGAGAAGAGAGGTAGGGAGAGAAACTCTACATTCTCTCTAAAATCTACTGAGATTTAGTCGTCGATCTTCATCAGAGCGAGAAGAAAAGTCGATCCATGCATCGTGAGCTACGCGTGGGTACCAAAATCTTAGAATTTCGTCAAACTCCACGAGGTAGGGAATTTTCCTACTTGGATTATTTTCAATCTAAAATCCATTTGTCGGCATAAGCTTCTGCCGCGATCGTCAGGTGATTTAGTCCAAGAGTTCGATCTAATATTCAAAAATTGGGACTGCTGACACCGGGCAAAATTTTCGACTATTTTCTGACATCAGACTTAATCTTCAGGATCGTTTTGACATCCTGACTGAATTTTCAAGATGTGTTCGAACAAATCTGCATCAATTTTCGACTGTTGATAGTTCCTGGACAAGATTTGGATCAAGTTGGGGCAAATTGGGACTGATTGACCGTGTGTGTTAAGTTTTATGTGTTATCAAAATTCAATAACATGTTGGTTGTGTGAAAATCATGTTAATGCATGCTTATGGATGTATTGACATGGAATTTATGATGGATGTAAATTATATATAGAAAATATAATTATCCATGTGTTGAATATGTTGCATGTAGTTCTTATTTTGCATGTAACATGTTATAGTATGAAATGACATAATTGCATTTCATATGCATTGTGGACATTGCACAAGTCTGGGTGTGTGCATGGTATTGGTTATTCACCATTTATAGAATGTGTAATGAGCCTTTAATCGGGACAACGTCCAAAATTGAGACTCACGGCATAAAATAATAATAATAAATTTGCAGGTGAAGCAAGACGGCGCATCCTCCTCGCCCCATGTGAAAGACCCAAATTTTATTCCTCGATTAGACATATGCGTCCCGCCATAAGTTCGTGGAAATGTCTAAGGCGTGCAAGCCCGAGGCGACCCCTGAAATTCGCCACCCACGAAAACATCCGGGATTTGGTAAACTTGAATAAACATTGAGTGGTTGTCCAAATGGGTCGAGAGTCATTAGGTGAAACAATACGACTCTGCCACACTCGCATTTGCATGTGTGAAGGAGTTGGTCAAGACTCAGGTTATGGGTATGAGGAGTCTCATCTCATGCATGGCATGAAATATTCCATATAGGATTTCATTTTCTGAATGGAATGTGGTTTGATGTATGTATGCCATTGCATGTTCATTTAAGCGAGGAGTAGCCCTTGTAGAAGAATTTTTCTACTGGGCATTGCTCACCTCAGCCATAGACCCCCTTTCGTGTACTGTGGGGTGTACAGAGAGACTACAGCCCTCGACGAGGTCATGATTAAGTGAAGGAGGCCGATGTGCGGCCTTGATATTTCCTTTTTGTAAAATTATTTTGTATAAAAGAATTGTAACTAAATTCCCGACTTTGCCTAAATAGTCGGGTATGTAATTTGGTAAAGAGGGTCGTGGATCTGACTCTACTGACTATACTAAGTGTTTTATTCTCATATTTTATAATTAAATGTGAAATGAATGGGTCCTAAAAGAAAGGGATGTATATTAGGATATGGACAAATGGACCCCGGTGGTGGTCAATGTTACTACTTCTATCATGACTCGATGGGTTATGAGATTATATCACATATTAAGTTGTATGTTGGGTAGAGCTCCCCGAACAAAGAAGACTCCCACTCCAATTTTGTGAAATATGGATCCCGATAAATGGACACAACACCGTGGTATCTGTCACCCAATCCACAAGAATTTGGCCATGTTGACGGTCGCCAACCCGACCCCAAATTCGGTGGTCACAAAACGCCCATCATCTTATTGCCTGGGTCGTGGGGATATTATTCAGCTTTCTCTTAGAGGCCAAAAGATCGTGTCGATTCCCGATCATATTTGAGTGATTCCAAGCGAACACATCTATGTTTCTCAACAATACGCGTTGTGGCTGCTTTTTTTCTTCGTTGGATAGAAGAGAATTGATGTATGTGAACTTATCTAGCCCGTCTAGCACCATTGTCTCCAAGGGATCCACTCCGCCAATAAATCTTTTCTCTTCCGCCTCGACTTGGGTGGCTAACTTAAGGTTAAGCATTTGTGAGTGAGACTTCCTCGCTCTTCTCCCCTTTATGTTTCCATATGGATAGTTGATAGCACTAGCATGCGACCATGTGACTACTTTCAAAGGTCGACTATTTCCACTTCGGGTCGAACAACCCCAGTGATATGTTCAAGGGACGACGTTCATTACGTGCAGCAAGGTCCAACCTACTATGGCATTGTAAGGCCCCAAATATCGACGCATTGAAAAACAAAACCTACTTCAGTGGACCCGGTCCCACTTGGTACAGGAGCGTGGACGCCTCTACTATCGTGGTTGTTACGCCATTGAAACCAGCGAGGATTCGCCTGGCTGAGTTCAGCATTCATGAGGAAAGCTTCATGATCACGATGGTAGCTACAACAAATCACAAATGTTAGTGATCTACCAACGACCTAAGGCACATCAAAACTCCGGCTAATACATGTGGTGAGTACCAATGCATCATATCAGCATAATGACTCGTCGTTTAACGATGGGGAAGGATACGGGGGCCATCTATCTACTGCTTCTTCACTACGCCTCCCATGTGGATAGCATTTACCTAGGCCTTGACTGTTGTCGCTATCAAGAGTTTCTTATGTTGGCGCTTTGATTGACACTGGTCATCAAATCCGCCCCAAGATATAGTCTATGGTCAACCGATTATGACTGACAATAAGGCCGATTGTAATTTTTGTCTGCCGTGGCCCGGGATTTTGTCCCGGGTCAACTTCCCGACATACCTTCGAAATTCTACTTTGATTAGGTCTTTCCACCAAGAAGCTTAGTTTCAAGACTCATTGGTCTTGTCCTCATGATCTCTATGATAATCGCACCGCATCTGGAGCAGGTTTCTCTAAGAGGATCTACTGACTCCGCATGTGCCACCGAAATCCGGCAAGTCGTGAAGCAGGGGCAAGAGCATCTAATTTAAGGTATGTTCGTGGCGAAGGTCAGGGGGGCTTCTTCTATGACCGATCAAGTGATCGCTTGATTTATGCTCTAACTTTCGACTCACTCGCTTTCCCATCGCTTGTCGCCTTAGTCTGCCGTCATTGTAATCATGACAAGCCAGGTCATTACAGGATATTGTTTTCCAAAGATTGAGTACCTATTTGCCCGCCTGTATAATTCTTCCATGGTCACCGGCGGGTCTAAAGACAGTGAGTGGAAGAAAGGAGTGGATGGCCCGAAGCTTCTCTTGATGTTCTGAAGGACTGCATCCATGCTATAAGCCTCTACCTACTAAACGGCTTACCCGAACCTCCTTGTGAAGTCTCATATGGATTCCTCTTCATGCTTTAGAATACTCTACAAAGAGCTAATGTTCATCTTCTATTGTACCGAATAAAGATACTGAGAGATGAATGCAAGCCAAAGCTCATCAACAAGTTTAATAATTACGCTGGAGTTGAACAAGGCTAAGTGTGCCCTTGCACTGGGCCATGGAATACTTTCAGACAATAGATGGTCGCTTGTCGATGTTCGTCAATGGTCGATCAGAGTGGAGCATGTGATCGTAAGGGTTAGTAGAGCCATCGAACATGGCAAAGGTCGCATGATAAAACCAGGCGCGCCGTAATTAAGAAATGGGTCGCCTAGTAGAGACGGTGAGCATGACGCCGAAGCCTCCAAATCGTGGTCGCAGCTATGAAAAGGACGATTCAACATCTGTTGGGGCATTGACGTCGTAAAAAATAATGGGATTTTTTCCTTTATTGCAAGCGATTGGATGTTCAACACGATCACCATCTCATACATCCCTTCCAAGTTCGAGTTTTTTCTACTTGGGCCCGCAACTGGTTATTCTCGCGTTGCAAGCGTTCATCGTGACCTTGCAACTCCTGCATCTGTCTCGTGTGCTCCTCTTGTTTCTTCTCCATCCCTCGATGCCAATGGAGGAACTGATCTTCTAGAAATTGGATCATCGGATTGTTCACCATCGTGACTACCTTAGGTAAATTAGATGTGGACTGGGGAATCAAAACAACCTGCATGATGACGGGCTACTGTAATAATCGTCTGCCGTTTTGCAAATTCTGAAACAAGACTTTCTGTTCGATTCTCACAAACGACGCCAATTGTTGTTACCTTGATCGCCCGACTCAGTGGGCATTAGCCGCGTAATGTAAACCCGCAAAATCGGGTGATCCGGCCGACGAAATGGCCGCCTTCACGATTGTCAAAGAAAATATGGAGAGGGAGAAGAGAATACGCGCAGTTGAAATTGCTTACCCTCCCCAGTGGGGGATCTTCCTGATTTATAGGATCAGGGTGATGAAATCCTCTCCTTCCTTCTTGGAGTAGGATTTGATCTCTTCCTAATTTAAGGGAGGAAATCCCTTTTTCCTTATCTGGGACTATCCTTCCCTTATCTAGGATTATCTCCCCAAGGAGTAAGGGATTCGGAAGCTGGAAATTTTACTGATAATATCGATTTTGCAGATTTTCCGTGCCTGGGTGCTTATTCGTAACAAACTTCCCATATAGGGTAGAATGGCCGACTGAGGAACTTGAAATCCTAATCTGACCGCCTCGCGGTGCCTTGGAAAAAGCTCACTCAAGCTTCCTGTGACGGTGCCTCTTTAGACACTTCCGTCTGGGAAGTGTCCGCCTGGTTTTGGTGAGGCAAATGGAATCGGACCGTTTCATAACATAGGCCAAACGGGCCCAAGGCCTGGATCTTAAAGATCATGGTACTCACACGGTGGAGAGAAGTACCACAGCATCAACCCTTTGAAATGGAGTAATAGGCATGTTATGCGCTATTAGAAAGCCTATAGTTGCTTGTGCTAACCTTCATTGAATTTATAAAATTCCGATATCAAAATCTTACTATGTCATGTAGTTATCAATTTGAATATAAATGGAATCCTGTTGTTGAAAAGGAAGAAACAACTTGTTGTGGAATTATTTCATCATATATATGATTGACTAACTCGATCCACCGGCTAGTGCTTGGGACCCTGGGCGTTGAAGTCGTAAGAAATTGCAATAAAAATGGTGGGATCTATCTGACACACTAATCTTCGAGCACGCCAAAATGAATCCCGCTTATACCAGCTGTGCTCATCAACCAGTTGCTCATGTGAGGAAACATATAGAAATGGTTAATGTGTTATAAATGATAATCCAGTAAGCAAATATGTGTTATCGTCTTAAGTAGGTGAAGGTTACGTATTAATGTAATTTTTAGGATCGTCATTATCGTTGAATTTTGTGGAATTATATATGCAGAATACCTCTTCGAGAAAAACTTTTAGTATAAATTAATCTTTTTGTTTTTTTAAGCTTTAAGTATCTCTTCAAGACATCGTTAGTAGAATATATATTGAATTTTGTAGAATTATGGAAAATATCCCTTCAAAAGAACAAATGCAATTTTTATTCAACTTCAATCTTAAACAGTTTAATCATAAAGGCCCCCTTCCAAGAATCACACCTCACCTTTGTTCAATATTAAATTTTATGAAACTGTGGAAAGTGTGTTTTTAAGGGACATCCTAACTAAATTCATTTTTTGTTGGTATGTGAATTGCGAAAATGCCTCTTTCTTTAAAAAAAATAAATAAACAATTTTATTGATTCAAATTAGATACTAAATCGCTAAAAACTATAGAGGATCAAACAACACTCAGGTTATTAACAAAATAAATCAGCTCAAAGTCTACACATTTGGTAATACTAGTAACTAAAATACCTATAACTCCAATTCTCCAACATACTAACGACCATAATCTGATTTGTTATTTATATTTTATCGAATATGCTTATAATCTTATTTGGTGTCTTTGTTTGATAAAAAATGTTTTGTCCGTTCGAATTACCCGCATACAAATAAAACGTCGCAACAAGACCACGAAAAACCAAACACCCCAATAAGATGACGACACAAATCCAAATGCCGCAACAAGACAACAAAATCACAAAAACAAAATTAAATCCAGATGTTTATGGAATAACCACTTTTGTTACAAAGTATATAAATAAAAAGAGGTATAAAGAGGTGATTTCAAGAAGAGAATGACTAAAAATTACCTCTCATTGCTTAAGGAAAATGAGTGACTAGAAAATAATGTTAAGATCAAAAAGGTTAGAGTTTTTTTTTTTTTTTTTTATGAAATGTTTCTTAAAAATAATTTTAGTATAATTTTTAAACTTTAGAATTATATAAAAGTCTCTTCGAAAGACACATTTAACATATATCCAATTTTTTGATATTGTGATAGGTGCTTAAAGAGACACATTCCCTTTAAATTTAGTTTTCCTAATAGTATAGTACAGATTTAAGAATTTAAATAAGTGTCTCTTCAAACAACAAAAAACTGACATAAATCTATTAATATTTGTACAACTACTATTTGTAAAACTTACTATAAAAGTTGAATAGGCCTGATATGGGGATGGGGTCTGGTTATTAATATTGACGGGTTCTTATCATTAATGTCACACCTTGCCTTCTCTTCTGTTCGTGAGTTCTAAACAACACTTGGAAAAGTAGGATTTTCTTTGGGTGGGGTAGGGCGTGGTTATTATTGTAGGGTTCTTATTATTGATGCTTGACTCTTTAACTTTAATAATGTTGCGCCTATCCTCTTAGTCCTAATGAGTCATGTCCAGCGGAATCTTATCACAGCAGGAAATGACCCTTCAGTCAACCTGCAGTCACATCTCACATCAAATAGAAGCGTTTTAATTTTGTAAAGGCTCGTCTAATACACCCGTTTTAAAGTTGTGAGAATCACTTGACCTAAAAAATATAATATCTATCGGGTTGGATGTGGGTTATTACAAATTGTATCATAATCGATCATCAACCTTGATGTAATGGTTTGTTTGACCCCTTAGAGATATTTATCTGTTTGATTTGGTCTCCCAATCTCATAAGTCACAATGATGATGTTATGTTTATATGTGGGGTTTTAGTTTGTTAAATCCCACATTAGAAAAAGAAAAATTCTAAGAATTATATAAGAAAGAGTTTCTCTTAACCTGGTAAACAGGTTTTACAGCCTTGAGACCCCTTGGGCCTAAAGCACACAATATCCAAGGTTGGTGCTAGTGTGAAGGTTAACTCGTATCTTGTTAGGATACTTGCTTTGGTGATAAATACCAACTAGTTAGGAGTTTGTTAGAGAAGAGTGGTTGAGGTATTTGAGAAGACAAGGGTGGTTATCTTCTTGAACTAACTGAGAAATATAAGGAGAGGCTCTTTGGTTTATTCGAGTGAAAAACAGAAGAGGGGAAAGAATAGAGAGGGTACGGTAGAGTACAATAGGGTTTCAAGAGAGAGGGCATGGGATCATCTGAAACCTGTATAAATGGTGGAATATTATTGATGATAGTAAAAACTCTCTTTTCTCTATTGTTATTCTTCTCTTCTATGACTGTTCTTGAACCAATTGATCCAAGCGCTACAATCCCCAATAAATCTGGAGAAGATACAAAACCTTATGGAGATTGCCAAAAAAGGTAAAAAGACAAGTAAAAAGAGAGAAAATTCGTACTGATTTCATCATAGATTATTCTTTTTGAAAGATGGAAGAGAGAAAATTCAAACTGGTTCACACTATTGATTAAATTGGGAATACGACCAGTACTTCTACTGCATGACTAAAGTAGTTTCGATAATTATTTATCAAATATTTACCAAACATGATCTACAGAATTATTCAAGAAGTTAAATCCCAATATCTGATGTTTCAACCATGGATACAATGTTTAGTGTATCAATAAAATCCCACAATGATCCGAGTTCGAACCGTAGTGTAGATAACTGTGTAGGGGTCTCAAAAAAACCCTCGTCCGAGACCCGCCTCGAAGTCCGCCCGACCAACAAGTAAAAAGCCCAAGACAAGTTCGAAGGATGCAGCTCCTATTGCTTTTGAGCCCGCTTTTAGAAGAGCCGAAACGTTAAGTTTCATTTTTGCGCCCGATCCCGTCGGCCGTAGGTTCTCTCGTGCCTACCCACAAGCCTATCCTTAGACTCGCCTTGTGCCCGCCCATGCCCCCGCCCTAATAGGTCCACCTTCCATTCCTATGTTATTATATTTAAATACATTACGTAACTCTATTTATAATATGTATTTTTTAAAAGTTTATTATATAAGTCAAATATAGGTACAATTTAGTTTGTGCATTAAATTTTTAGTAAGAGGAGGGAGGTTAAAAGTTAAAAAAAATATATGGTTTTAATTATTGGGCTTATCAAGCCCGCCCACCCTGCGCCCACCAAGCCCACCTAGTACAAGGCTCGTAGGTTGGTCCGCGGGCCTTAAAAAAATATAAAGGTCGTCCCTATCGGTTGACTAGTCAATGGGCCTAGAGGGCTGTGGCCCGGCTCTTTGGAGACCCCTAATTGTGAGGAATATAAAATACTATGATATAAAGTAAAGTGAATAGATGTCAAAATAAATAATAATAATAATTGTTATGATCAATGGCACAATAAAGAGATACGAAAACAAAGAAAAATACCAGGTTTACATGGAAACCCTACGAGAAAAAAAAACCATGGGCAAAGAAGAAAGTTTCACTATGAATTTGAGAGGGATTACAAAAGTTTACGGAATAGAGAATAAACCTGAGTATATTAATTTTACGAAAAATGCCCGAGCAAAAATGATCATTCCACAGGGACACTGCAAGCTTTCGGGTCAAACATAAGCCCAAAACCAAATTCGAGTCACAAATCAACAATAATAAAATAAAATCCCACTATTTTTCCTACTTTTAACAATCATTGATTCTAAAATAAATATTATTAAATCAAAAGTTTATATGAATATTAAGCTACCATCACCTGCCATAACAAGCAGGTCATAGATCTCCTACAACACAATATTCCAAAACCCACCACAAGTGAGCAGAAGTTTCATACCTAATGTGCAAAAAATATGAGAAGATGTTACTCAACTTAAATTCCTTTTATTTTTCTGCTACTTTTTTTTTATGTAAGCACATCTTATAGAAGTCAAACGGCATTGAGGGAGTTATATACTAGACTTACAACCACAGTCACTTGATTATGGCTTATATAGATATCCATTTGATAGTTTTTAATTAACTTCTAGTTCGTTGTTGATATTAGGCCAATATTAGTAAGCATTAGACCAATAATGAAATCTCTATTGTTGCACGAGGACAACCCGTCAATGAGAAAAATAAAAATGGATCAATTATTGCAAGAGGTTGGGAGACAATATAAGATAGTGAACTAATTTGATAATTATTCAAATAAGTACTTGATAACAAACCTTAGGAAGTACTGTTTATATAGAAAATACATGCCACCAACTTGGTAATAAAGAAGATTATTATTCTTATAGTACTAGATGATGCTATACATCACTTGCATTATTGATTGATCATATGGAACATAGAGCATCATAATAGCTAGAAACCATGCATCTGTCGACCGACTTATATTGGCACAGGGTCTACGAGCATCAAGGAAATGAGATCTTTCATCAATTTTCCGACATGGGTGTACTCATCTGCATCTTTGTAGACGATATCCTCCACACAAGTAAAATAAAGAGCACAAATTATGACTGGCATTGGCACTTGTGTAGGTATGAGACACTCCTGGTTGATATCCTTCCATGCATTGTCTACCTGCTTATTCAACTCATCATAAGCCTCCTGTTTTGTAACACCATATTGCTTCATGTAGCATTCAACGCTTGAAGGAACATGCATTCTACTTTGTTCAAACTGCACAAAGAGAAACGCCTCCACCCGGCCTTCCACCCCAAAAAAGTGGCTTAGATAATTTAGTTAACACAACTAACAAATTGATTTTAGTGAATATTACAGCTTTTGAGAAATTTGTTGAGAAAAACATTGGCAACTGTTGGAATATGTCTCAAATTCCTAATTATTGATAATTCATTTTTTTAAATAATATTTTATAGGACAATTCCTTAGTTGTTATATTATTGTAATATTAGGTTTCCTTACAGAATAAGGAATGTTTCTAGAAATATTCCTATAAATATTCTTGGCCATAAGTTGTATATTATTGTAATATTTGATTTCCTTATAAAATAAGGAAAGCTTTCATGAGTTGTTATATTATTGTAATATTAGGTTTACATATAAAATAAGGAAAGCATTTAGGAATATCCCTATAAATATTCTTGGTCACAAAAGGAAAAGGTTCCAAGAGAGAGAGATGAGCTTGTAAAGACTAATCGGTGTGTGCATGGATGTAAGGGTTCAAGGGATTGGGAATATTGTGAAGTATTTTCTTGGTATTGTGAGCATTCTATGGTTTTGTGATTTTTTCTTAGTCATCGTTATACTATAATATTCCAATCTTGTACTCTGTTTTCAGAATAGTGATTTCTTTTTCTTAGTCGTCACAATACTTTGATACTACAATATTTTACTTTGTTTTCATAATGGTAGAGAGATTCTCTCTCATCCAAATGTAGGCATAATTGGTCAAACCATATTAAAGCCCTTGTACATTTGTATGTAGATTATTACTTTATCTTTGTGTTATTGAATTGATATTCTCATATATCAAAGCGTTTGAGTTCTAACCGTAGAAGAATCTTATACGTACCTCATAGGCAACTATGTTATTCATGACCTTACCAACGAGTTCTGAAGCTCTAATCATCTTGCTGCGATCGAGAACCCATTGGAAGGCCTCCTCTGTCACTACATCTCCCATGACAACAAAAGATGTGGCAATGAGCAGGGTGTGACTGCTACTTACTAACGCTTTGCTCAGATACTCTTCGAATGTTGGTGCATAACCTTGGCTCAACCATTTGGCTTCAGCAAAGTAGGCTTGGATTTGCCTTTTCATCTGAGTTACATAATCATGCATACAAATATTTACATCATACTCCTATCTTACAAATATATATAAATCATGTAAGAATTATGAAGGATCTAGAAGAAGAAGGGTGATCGATTCCAAACCGCTTCCTTTGCATAGGGGACAAGGTGAGATTTTCCTTCCTTGGCCATCTCTTCTTCCATTTGTTCATAAACATCCAAGAGTGCCCGAAAAAACCACTTCAGATAATCTACAGGTAGTTGATCTATGCAGTTGGCATCCTATCTAAAAGGTGAAGTGTGATTATTACAAAAGTTCAGAAATTATGCTAATGAAATTGAAGTGCAAGTATCCAATTAACCTTTCAATCGCCAAGTGAGTACAAGTTCTTCAATTGTACCATATGCATCATAAATATCATCCGCAACTGTTAATATAGCAGTCACTTTCGTTAAGAACCTTAGACCAAGCAAGTACTGGGGCTCAAAGTAAACTTCCAATCTCCAAAAGTAGCACCCCACTAGTCTATCCCGAGCAAAGGGTAGCTTTGTCCCAAATTCTAAACCTTTCCACCATCTGAAAGACACATCACCGGATAATGAGAGCCAAGAATGTTACCATATATCTAGGTTATGTTAGGAACCCCAAAAGTACTAGGGAAAGAAAAATAATTTAAGCAAAAGAATTTTTTTCATATTTGATTTCACCTTAGAAATTCTAAATTAAAGAACATCATATATAACCAAAATTTTACCTACTTATAAATTTTTTAGTCCTTAATAGTAATAGAGAGAACTAGATAAAGTAAGTTTGAATAAAACATATACAATTAATTTATTAAGTTTAAACATATTGTTTATTTTCCTTCAAATTTTCTTTCCTTCCATTTTTCATCTTTATTTTCTTTGCTTAATACTTTCCGGGATCCAAACAGTGCGTTAGCTTTTGCATATATGCAGTTTCTTGAAGAACTAATTATATTACCTGCTGATCTCACGTATCTCTTTCCTATGGAGTGACTGCAACATGTTGAAGTCCAACTTTGCACGCTTGAGTAAAGATATATTACATGAACCTTCTTCTTGGTAGATGGAAATGTAATACCTTGCCTCCATCCTTGGCATGCCCTTGCAGATTGGCCGCTTTAGAGCATGAATTGCTTGATTAGCAAGAGGATTATTCGAATCAGTTGCAATGGGTTGAAGATGAGTGGTAGTGAAAGCCAGGGCTTCCTCTAGAATGTCTTCTCCATGCACCATCAAATGTGAAGCTTCATATAAAGCTAGCAAACCAGGTGAGTCACCGATCAATGATTCCTTGAAATTGCCTTCCTCGTCTTTTGAACTTATTGGAATAATTCATTTACCAGCATATTTATCATTAAATCAATTAACGTTAAGTAGTTCAAGATTACATATAAATGCATGTGTTGGAAGCTGTGGGATAGGGGCTTTTAATTACCAGATGGAATGCGGTAACCTTCTTGTCTTTATAGTCGGAACCGGAGAGAAGAAGTCGTGAGATCCTCATTTGTTGGAAAAATGGGTTTGAGCACAATAATATAGCTATCTTAGGGCTAAAATTACATTGGGTCCCATAAAGCTTTTTTGGTGGGTCCACATGGGAATGTGTTCTCCTCCATGAGGAGATGAAGATCATATATTGAGTTGCTCAAAACCATTAAGGATTGAATTAGAAATTACCTCCAAACATCACCCCTTGAAAACGGTAACTAAAGGTTTAACCTTATGGAAAAGCTTGTGTCCCACATCGGATGGGAACAAGACTTTTAAAGGTTATAAATACACCCACCTCAGAAGTTGGGCTCAGCCCCAAGGCACCCCGCTTGTGGAAAGGGGAGGACCTAGCTCATGCTTGGTTCACCACACGTGCGTGAGCGCCGCCGCCCCGAACCAGGCCGGGTTCGTGTTCAGAGCTAGCTTAAACTCAACTTTTTGGCATTAAAACGCTGTCGTTTTTGCGTAGGTTACCGTTGACTGGAGCAAGTGCCTTCTCCAAAGAACGCGACTATGTCCGGGTCGCCATGAACAAACACAAATCTTTCGCTTTAAGGATCGCCGCCAAATTGCATATGAGCAGTCTATATAAAGACTACACCTTCTCATTTTGATATACAAAATATACATATTCATTCATAAATTATCATATGTTTGAGAGAGAGGACCTAGCTCACGCTTGGTCTACTACACATGCGTTACATGCACGCCCGCACGTAACCCGGCCTGCCCGTGTTCTGAGCTAGCTTAAAACTCTCAACTTTTTTGCATCAAAACGCTGCCGCTAAGGTGAGGTTATCATTGACTGATGCCTTCCACAGACGGGCGATCATGTCTGCTCGGGCCATGAACAGACACAACCCTTTCAAGCTTCATGACTGTTCGCCGAACAGACATGAGCAGGTCTATATAAAGACCACACCTTCTCTCATTTTGATATACAAAATATACATATTCATTCATCATTCATTATCATATGTTTGAAAAAGAGGACCTAGCTCATGCTTGGTTCACCACATGCGCGCGCCGCCCCGCACCGAACCGGGTCGGGTTCGTGTTCGGAGCTAGCTTAAACTCAACTTTTTGGCATCAAAACGCTGTCGTTTTTGCGTAGCTAATGTTGGACCGGGATGCAGCCTTCTCCAACGCATGCGATCGCGGTCCGCTCGCCTGCGAATGCACAACCTTTTTCAAGTTTCCGCGGATCGCTCGTCGAACGCATGAGCGTGTGCCCATATAAAGACCACACCTTCTCTCATTTTGATATACAAAATATACATATTCATTCATCATTCATTATCAGAATGAGAGAGACCTGAAATTTGCAACAGTTCTGGCTCGACAACCAACAAACGAAGTGCTTTCGATAGTCAGGAGATCATTTCATCCCGGGAGACAACCTGCCAAAGACTGCCACCACCGCGAGGGCAATAATTCTGTCTCTATGAGATTGTGTCCAACACAAGACTTGATCTCAGAAACAGGTTCTCATTAATTTAATCTCTATTCTGCTTCCTACAAACAATTTCATACTCGCTTTGTTCTTTTGTTCGATTCTACAGTACTCGGTGTCTAACAATCTTAAGACAATTAGTACTTTTTTATAAGTAATCTGCTTTGTTATTTTTTATACTTCAGTACGACAAGATACAGTTTGCATTGTATTCAGTTTTTAAGTCACTGTTTTTTGTCAAAACCAGGATGTTGAGATACAGTATGCATTGTATTCAGTTTTTAAGTCACTGTTTTTTGTCAAAACCAGGATGTTGATCTTCGTATTCAAATTGTTTTTTTGTGTTTGCTTTCATAATGCTGCACTATAAAACCTTACTTTCTGCTACACTGTAAAACAATTTTTTTTTTGCTGCATTTTTTTTGCAAAACGTTCAGTACGTGTTTGTTATATAGACATCAATGCCAACGTCATTTTTTTTTTATTGGCAACTTTTTCTTTTATATATCAATTTTTTTTTATATCCTTTAGTGCCGTTCTGGATTAGAGAACTTCTGCACTGGACTTGTTTAGTTTAAATATTTTTTTTCCCATATATAAGTTTGCACTGGAACTACTGCACTGGTTTTTCGTTTTTTTTTTTTTTTTTTTTATAAACTTGAACTTCAGTTCTGGTATACAGAACTGCTGCACTGGAGTTGATTAATTTAAACATTGATATCAGTTTACATACATATGTTTGCTCAGGATTTGTTTGCACTGGATTTAAGTAATTTATTTTAGATATAGATCTCAGTTCTGGAATACAGAACTTCCTTTAATCTGTATTTTACTGCACTGTGTTTTTTGTTCTTACATATAGACAACACCTTTTACCATAATTTGTATATATAAGTTGATATATCAGTTTATATATAAGTTTTACTTAACAGAATTCGGTTCTGAAAATCTGTTTGGTTGTAATACATTTTATTTGTTTTGCTCAGAATTTGGCTAATCAATTTTTTTTTTTTTTTGATACTGTATTCTGCAAAAAACATTTATTTGCAAACATAATTTGTCTAAGTCACGTTTGTTAATTTTTAAGATACTGTTTCTGTGAACAGTAGCCACCTTTATTCAAAACTGGTTTTATTTAACATTTGGCAAAGTCATATTTGATTCTGTAAACAGTAGCCACTTTGGTTTAATATTAGTTTTATTCAAAATTTGGCTAAGTAATATTTAAATTGGGTTTAATATATTGTTTCTGGAAACATAATTTGGTTCAGTAGAATGACTACTGATTCTACCCCCACTGTGGTGCCTCCTCCAACGCCTGTTATGGCGCCTAATGACCTGGTTTTGAGAGAAGCCTAAAAGTCTAATGGAACCGAATTCAAAAGGTAAGGTCAGTGATGTTGTCTCTACCCGACTACCTTGAACGGCTCGCTTCCTTCAAGAGCATGTCTCTACATTAAAGGAAGATGAAACTGACAGTGTTGGTTGCATCAGAAGCATGGAAGCATGCGATTTCATACGGGAACTACCTTCACCCATTTTGATAAAACAAAGGTATAATGTGTATTGCGCCTAATATTGCAAAAGAATCATGGGAATCCGACAAAAAATACAAGACCGAGGATGTGTGGTCACAGTTTGTGTGGGAAAATTCCTGCATTCGCAAGACGCTTGATTCCAAGACGTTGATCAAATAAGTTCAAGATCTATGATTCCCGCATGACATACATGCGTATGATGTCTTCTCGTTGAATCCTTCCGCGGTCGCAATTATTGAAAATTGCCACCACTATGGAAAGAATTCAAGAATTACCTAAAGCTAATAAGGAAATGAGACTTGAAGACTTTGACAGTGAAATAGAATATAGAAGACAACCGTGCATCCGGTGTTGGCGCGCGCGGGCTTCCATGGAATCCAAGGCCAATGTCAGGAACAAGGGCGCACTCTCCACAATCACAAGAAGAGGAAGCACAATGGCAACGGTCCTAAGCAAGGTCCTACGAAGAAGTTCCAAGGCAAGTGCTATGTGTGCAACAAGCAAGGCCACCATGCTAAGGACTTTCGTAGCCGCAGGCGAATCAGTGGAATCAAGAAGAAAACGCAATCAACTAATGTGGACTGGCAGACGATAATCAGACATGAACCTCTCGTACCGTAGTCTCCGAGGTGAACTTCATCGCAAAGCAATACCAAGGAATGGCGCGGTGAAACACAGGGCCACTCGGGCCATGTTTCGGTTTCAGATAAGAAGATGTCTTTCATCATATCAAACCATAGATAATGGAGAACAACTCTTATGGGCAACCCTCTTCTTCCAAGGTTGAAGGCCAAGGGAAGGTAGTATTAAAGATTACACGGACAAGGAACTTACTCTCAATGATGTTGCATGTGCCGTAAATTCAAAGAATCTAGTGAACTGATCATCATGGAGTAAGAAGGGCTTCAAGTTGGTATTTGTCTCAGATAACTTCATCCTCACCAAAAATGTGGATGTGTATGTGGGAGGGTACACTGAGCAATGGGCCTTCAAAATGAATGTAATGACCATCGTATCTCCTATTAAGAATATCAATAAAATAGCATGTCTTCCATATATGCTTGAACCTTCAAATGTGTGGCATGGTAGACTAGGACATGTTAATTATGATACATCATGCAGATTAATTAATATGGAATGTTTGCCTAATTTTTAAAATAAGATCCAAATCATAAATGTGAGATTTGTGTGGAATCTAAACTCATAAGAACTTCTTTCCAATCAATCAAAGAAGTAGTGAACTCTAGAATTAATACATTCATATATCCGTGATCCAAACGACTAAACGAAAGGTAAGAAATATTTTCTTACATTAATTGATGATCGCATAAGATATTGTTATGTCATTTATTGAGAAGTAAAGATAGCATTGGAAATGTTTCAACATTTCAAGAATGAGGTGAGAAACCTAACTTGATAGAAAGATCAAGGTGATAAGAAGTGATAGAGGTGGTGAATATGAAGCACCTGTGATTTTTGTTCACAACATGGTATAATACACCAAACGATCACATTCCTATTCACCTCAAAGAAATGGGGTTGTCGATCAGAAGAATGTAACTCAAAAGAAATGATGAATGCATTACTATTAAGTTCGACTACCTCAAAATTCAGGGAAGCAATTCTTTCTGCAAATTATATTCTCAACTCAATTTTCACAAGAAAACCACAAATCCCTACGAATGGGAAAGTGTCGAAGACCTTCATAAATACTTAAAGTGTGGTGTTCGCTAAAGTGGCGGTACCTATAGCTAAAAAGGTTAAAATAGGACCCAAAACAGCTTGATTGTGTTTTTCATCACAGTACAGAATAAGAAGGTATATCGCTTTCGATTCATAAATCGTAAATTATCGATATGCATGCCAACACTCCACATCGAATCAAGGAATGCATATTTCTTGAAAATGTATTTCCTCTTACAAATCCACACAGAGTCGAACTCAAGTAAAAGTGACTCATGATACTGCACAGGCGTGAGTCAAGGCCAACAAGACGATGATGTCCAGACGCAAAGAAAAGAACTAGAACGCCAAATCTGTCCAGATTTCTAACTGCATCTATTAGAAGATGAGCCTCAAAGCTTCATGAAGCTATGTCGAGCCCCGGCCCAAATTGGAAAGAGGCTATAAACGATGGAAGTAGAACCATCTTGCAAAATCATACGTGGGAACTAGTCGATCTTCCACCGTGTTCAAACCTCTAGGATATAAATGGATATTCGCAAGAAAATGGAAAGCAAGATGGATCTATCATAAATATAAAGCCACTGCTATCAAAGGTTACAAGCAAAAAGAAGGCTTGGACTATTTTGATACCTATTCACCAGTAACAAGAATATCATCCATTCGAATGTTAATAGTTATTTTAGCTATACACAATCTTAAGATACATCAAATGGATGTAAAGACAACTTTCTTAAATGGTGACCTGGATGAAAAAATCTACATGGAACAACCCGAAGGGTTTATTGTTCCAGGTCAAGAAAAGAAAGTTTATTTTTACTTGTTAAATCCCTTTATGGATTAAAGCAAGCACCAATGCGCTGGCATGAGAAATTCGACAAAGGTATCGATGACAAATGGATTCAAAATCAACGAGTGTGACAAATGTGTATATGTCAAGAACACCGAACGTGCGGATTTGTCAATATTTGTCTCTATGTCGATGATATTCATCATGGGTAGCAATAATGAAATCATTAAACTACCAAGGAAATGTTCAACAATAAGTTCTATGATGAAAGACTTAGGTGTTGGGTTTATGTTATACTTAGGATAAAGATCTCCAAAACATCAGATGGACTAATATTATCTCAATCACATTACATTGAGAAAATTCTCAAGAAATTTAAACAAAATGATAGCAGTCCAATGAGAACACCTGTATGCTTCACCCCACAAATTATTAGGTGTTGAAGCACTAACAAGTAGAGAATTCATCCATCTCTTTAAGAGTTTTATTCTTTCTTTCAGCAATTCCATTTGACTCAAGTGAATAAGGAGGAGTCACTTCATGAATTATTTCTTCCTTTTCACAATAATCATTTAAAAGGATGTATTCGTTTCCTCTGTCAGATCTAATCCTTTTGATTTTCCTACCGAGTTGATTTTCTACTTCAACTTTATAGCTTAAGATGCACAAGCAATCAAGTAAACATGTATGTCATGAACTGCACCAAGACATAGCTTACACCGCCGCAAATTGAGTAGATACACAAGTAATCCAGTCCAAACCATTGAAGTTGCTAATTGCTAAAGTTTTGAGGTATTTGAAATACACCCAAACTATGGATCGCACTACCAAAATATCCACAAAGACTCGCTGATACCGTGGATGCTGACCGATATCCGACACCAAAGACTCCAAGTCCATGAAGTGCTATCTATTTACACTGCTGCGGAGCTGTCTGAAATCTTTCTAAGCAAACGCATTGCCAGATCCACGATGGAATTCCTGGAAGCTTATCGGGTGACCGATAAAGTCAGAAGAAGCAAAGTGGCTTCGCCATTTCTAGAAGATATTCTAATATAGCCACAAATATGTGCCTCGTTTATCTATCTATCAGAATAATAATCGAAGAATTGGAAGAGTACGTAGAGTCATATATATAATCTTAAGTCTCACATATTCATCGGCATAATAAATCGTAAAGACAACTTCTAATGGTTATGACCATTGAATACATAAGGTCAAAAGAGAACATCAGGGATCCGTTAACCAAAGGTTCGACTGTGAGAGCAAGTAAAGTAAATCAATGTAGGGGAATGGGGTTTGAAGCCTATGCACTAAAGAGTCGCCAGAATGGCAACCCAACCTAGCTGACTGGAGATCCCAAGATCTAGGTTCAAAGGGACAACCAAATTTTGTGTGCCTCATTGAAGATCACTACGGAGAACAAATCTCCTACTCATTCCTATAATCATAATAGTGATGCCTGCAACGTTGAACAGGGTAAGCCACGCTTTTAATGATTCTTATATCTTGTTAAAGACAAGGGTATAGAATACCCTTCCATAAGAAGTCACCTATGTGAGTGAGAACTCGGGCCTGCTTCTATGAAGAATGATAAAGGCTAAATTCTCTGTATACCTATGAAACCAGGAATTGTCTGCTGGCCAAATGAACACAACCGTGAGAACCAACCTGTGGCTCGCAAAGATTCGCGAATGTTATTGTCTTGGTTTACACAATGATTGAACAGCTTCAGACATCATGTTCACCGATTAATCAAGAACCCCGATAGGCATTTCATTAAGGGAAGGTTCAAGGCCACAAGCTACCTTCCTCTATACGTAAAATTTCCAATCGAACTCTTAGTGTCAGCATGTCATTCGCATTAATCTCAGTCAATTTCATTCATGTGGGGGATTGTTGGAAAAATGGGTTTGAGCACAATAATTTAGCTATCTTTGAGCTAAAATTGCATTGGGTCCCATAAAGCTTTATGGTGGGTCCACATGGGAATGTGTTCTCCTCCATGAGGAGATGAAGATCATATATTGAGTTGCTCAAAACCATTAAGGAGTGAATTAGAAATTGCCTCCAAACATCACCCCTTGAAAACGGTAACTAAAGGTTTAAGCTTGTGGAAAAGCTTATGTCACACAACGGATGGGAACAAGACTTTTAAATGGTATAAATACACCCACCTTGTAGTCAAGTTCGGGGTCCCAAGGCACCCTGGGCCAGGGAAGGGAGGACTAGCTCATGCCGGCTTCACTCACACACGCTAGCCGCGCCCGCACCGAACCGGCCGAGTTGTTCGAGCTAGCTTAAACTCAACTTTTCGTGATCAAAACACCGCCATTTTGCGTAGGTTACCGTTGGACCGAGCGCCTTCCAAAGAGAGCACGATCGTGTCTGTTTCGCCATGAATGCACACAACCCTTCCAAGCTTGGGCGAATGTACCGAATGGGCCATGAGCATGTCTATATGAAGACCACACCTTCTCTCATTTTGATATACAAAATATACATATTCATTCATCATTCATTATCATATGTTTGAGAGAGACTAAGTTCTGCAAATAGTTCTAGTCTTCGATGTACCAACAAACGAAGTGCTTTCGATTGTCGGGAGATCACTCCATCCCGGGAGCATTAAATCGCAAAGACTCGAAGCACCACTGCGAGGGCAATAATTGTCTTCAGGAGATTGTGTCCAACACAAGACTTGATCTACAAACAGGTTCTCATTAATTTAATCTCTATTCTGGTTTCCCTGCAAACAATTTCATATACTCGTTTTGTTCTCGTTCGATTCTATAGTACTCGGTGTCTAACATCATTATCATCAACCCCAGACGACTATATGCTTCGAACATGTCTTTCAATGCTTCTTCAATCTCCTTCGGCGGTACACTCCCAAGAGCCGATGGAATCAATCCACTTCAAAGCAGCTCGAGACTTAACAAGATCGCTTTTTTTAGCTCCTCTCTCACTTCTTCTTTCAATTCTTCAATTTGCTCTTTTATACATTCATTGATTACCTGCACCAGAAAAATTGCAAGAAAAGCATAAACGTTTAGGCCTACGTGGTAATGTTTTTGAAAGCATATGTTAAGAGTATTTTACGGAAGCACTTGCCTGGCCTCACTAGGAAAACACTAGGATCATTTAAAAGTTTGTATGACAGTGATTCTAAGAAGGGCTTTTAGGTGTTTTTTTTTTTTAAAGGTTGTTTTTGATAAATAATTAGATTGCGAATATATCCTAAGTTTTTTCCATAAGCATGGACTCCGAGCCACCCGAGGACTCATGATTCACCCATATGCCCCAACGATAATTTTGGAAAGAATTCCTCTTTGTAGCTAGGATGTTTTGAACCCAGGTCATGTATTTTGCCCCCAAAGAAATATGGAACTATTCAACCATTGAGCCTGATCTGTTTATGTTAGTTAAATTTGCACCAACTGAAGCAATTTTTGGAGAATGAGTTTTCCCAAGAATCACTAGAAAAGATTTTTCAATTTGAAAATATTTTCTAGACTTTACTAAAGATCTACTTCTTCATGAAAACATTTTTTAAACTAAGGGTCTTGTTTGGTTACAGTTTTTGAAAACTATTTTTTGTTTCCAAAAATAAAGAAAACATGAAAAACAAGTTTGGTTCCATTTTTTTTTTTTTTTTTGTTCTGAAAAACACAACGAAGACAAAAAAACATTAAATTCAAATAATAACAACAATTTTATGAAGAATACCAAAATGGTGTTCTCTCTGCTTTCCAAAACTGTTCTCAATAACAGTTTTCAAAAACAAAAACCAAACAGCCCCTTAGGAATTCCAAACAAGCCCTTAAGTATTTGAAAGGAATTCCAAGCTCATCTTCCACGCCCAAATATTGAAATAGCAATACTTTGATACGCATCACCGTATCATCGGAGCGAAAGTAGGAAAGAATCACCCAAAAGCCGAGAAGTTCGCAGCTGAGCGACTCCACCTCCCCGATGGGGTCGAGCGGAAAGCGAAAGTGAGACCGACATTATCTTATTGGTTTGGTCGTGGGGATAATATTCAGTTTCTGAGAGGCCAGCACAGGTCGATTCCGATCATATTTGAGTGATTCCAAGCAACCACATCTATGTTTCAATACGCGCTGCGGGTCGCTTCGCCGGAGCAGCGAGGAATTGATGTATGTGAACTTATCCGCCCGTTTCCAAGACTCATTGTCTTCAAGGGATCCACTGGGCCATTAGGGTCTTTGTCACGCCGCCGATCCCCTATCTCGACCCGAACAAGGTGATCCCAACGTAGTCCTGTGGTGCAGACTATCTATACTATATACTATATCAGACCGGGACTCCTCATTGATCCGTTTCATCGTAGCTTATGACTGCACTGTAGTATACAAACAATTTCTGTAATAACAAAAATCATTTACATATACTAAAAGAACTTCCACCGGAGTGGTGTCCATCACAATCTATACACATATACTGAGTCCCATTTACTTATACCTGTACATTTTCTATTGAATATATTTTGTAGCAACGGAATACAAAATATAATCATACTCCTTCATTGGAGTTTACATCTTATACAAACACTTATACATATACATATCTAATACAAATCATCGTAGATTACGTATACAATAAGGAAAGACCTATCTCCGAAGCCTACCGCTTTGGCCGAGCGAATGTCCTGGCCCCTAACTCCTCTTCTATCACACCGATTGAACACCAAGTGCTTTACGCGCTTTAGTGGGAACATAAGCATGGACAACCACCAATGGTGACCGTCACAAGCTTATACATATGCATTTCATATAACTATACATATTCATATAACTTTTATTACTTATCATCTTTACATGCTATCGATGTCAATCTCTTTCTGCATACATGTTCGCGTCTGCATATCTTATCCGTACTTTTACCGTATTCCCGTTTATACTTTACATATCCCTATACTTCTCATCTTCATATCTCCTATAGGAGTATAAGACTTACTTTTACTATCATATCATACTATCATATGTTTTCACATATGTTTTCTATGTATTTCTTCATATACTATAGTACTTTCATATACCTTTCTTTATCTACTTTCGTATTTCTTTATTTGTTCATATCCTTATCGTGTACTATACTTTGTACTTTCTATATACTCATTCATATAACGTTCTCATGTACTCATTTTCATATATCTATATTCATGTACCTGCTTCCATTTCATATCCTCGTTTTCCTCGTTATAATTTTTCATATGATAGTCATATACTGTGCTTTTCATCTTATACTGTCATATACTATACTTTCATATGATATTCATATACTATGCTTTTCATATATGTACTTTTCATATGCTTTTCATATACTTTATCTGTCATATACATTTCGTGTCATTGACACTTTATTTCTCAGATTTGTGATACTGGCTATATACTTTTCTTTCATATAATCGATTGTTCATATACTTTTCATGTAAATCGTATTTTCATATACCGTCATCTTTGTACTTACTTTGCTCGTAATCGTTTATACTTTCATCGCATTGCGTTACTATGCTTCATATTACGTCATATTCTATACACGCTATTTCCTTTTGCGCTTCATTGTCGCAAATACCTGCGATACGGAAATAATCAGATGCATTCGGCGGTACTATCACCGCAGGCACGGTGATGCAGCTGATCTCATCCGTATGTACCGAAGGTACCATCACCGCACGGCACAAAGGATCTCGACCGCTTATACCCAAAGGTATCATCACCGCACGGCACACCTGGCTACGTGCTATGCGCGACTTTCGGCCACCGCTATCCGCCAAACGGATCTATGTCATCGCACCCAAACGGGCCTCGATATTCAGACCAGATTCGTGATTCAGATGCCGAGCAATCGTGTCCCTAGGCATGCCTATCTATCCCTCTACTAGGTTCTAAGCGTACAACTCGCATATTTTCCATATCACATTTTCTGCATATTTCTGCATAAGCATGAATAACTATTGTTATCATAATCGCTTATGCAATATATACTATCATTACTTAAATCGCATTCGTTCTCATATCCAGATCTCATATTACGATTCTCATATTTCTCTATAATACATATATTCATATCTTTTGCTATCATTTAGTTTTGTCTTCGTATCATATATGTAATCCTATCACATATCATGAATGCATCTATGCACTCTTGTATTCATATATTCATATATATATATATATATATATATATATATATATATATATATATATATCATTTATGCATCATATCCTTTATGCTTTCTTATCTTGATTTGGGCTATTCATGTACTTCCTATATTTCTATCTTCAGATGCTTTACTCATTCATATATTCATATATGTACTATCATTCAAGGACATACTCATTCCTATGCTTTGTCATCTTTTGCTTATCTCTATCAAGCTCTTATCATTTATGCCTTTATCATGTGTTCCCTAGCATCGTCTCCATCTTATTCCTTTGGGTATGTCTTACTATATATTCATATCATTTACGTATTCTCGTCATGTCTTTTTATCTATTCATATACTTTCTATATTTCTATCATGTTCCATCTATCTTCGCTTATGTACGACAATCATATGTTCACATCATATAATCTTATATTCATATGTGCCTATCATTCGTGTACTTTAGACTATCATATCTTATGACATATCCTATCATATCTTATCATATCTTATGACTAATACCTATCATATCTTATGACATATCCCTATACCTTTCTATACTTGAACATTTTACTTCAGACTTTATCGCATCAGTCTCTATCTCCCCGTATGAGTAAAGAAATGTAGACTTTTCCGTGGATACCCGTAGGCATTTTCTTACCTATACTCTTTACGTATCAAATCTACATATATCTCTACTTTGTTCATATCTATATCCTTTCACCATGTATTTCATTTAACTTAACCAAGCGATTAGTACACCTTGGTACAACAATTCAGTTTTTAGGATAAGAGCAGGCACCAAATGCCATTAAATAGCATATGGTTAGATTCTAGACTCAATGAGCTTCCATAGAGTCCAAGAATACCCATAATGGAGCGTCCAACAAGGAGTTATGTAAGTTGCAAGTCGTGACAAAAATCAGCAACTGGCAAAGACCGCAAAGAACAAAGAAGAACCACCGTATTTTGTCATTTTCGGGGATCTTAACTTTACATTTGACACTGGTCTTTTGTACTACTTTGAAGGTAAGGTGCTAAGGGTTCTTCTCCAACTGATATCACCCAATTCGGAGCACCGAAACTCAAGATATGACCTAGACACTGACTACTTCTATGTTCAAAACTCGAACCAGAATTTGTCTGGAACATGGCCCTACTGAGTGAATTTTTGCCCACTTAGAATCGACCCCACGATGCCTATTTCGGATGTTTGGTTCTCCTTGAAGTATATTTTAATTATCCACTCGAATCACTCAAATCGGAAAAGAAATGAGTAAGTTATGGTTAAAATACGAAAGGTGGTCGAAATAGAAAAATAACACCACCTGCATTCCAGATGTACCGACCAGATCGTACAGGGTGCTCAATTCTGCCTTAATTTGGGCTTTTCTCACATTTTTCCATATTTTTCCACCCCAAACCAACTCTATACTTCATATACACCTCAAAACCATTTCCTATGCATCTTGTAATCTCTTTTCTACTCAAATTCTCCTTCACTACTTATCTTATTTAAAAAATCTATCATGAATTACTCCCAAACCAACTATAATATGGATCCTAACCCATACATAACCCAAATATAAGTATTAGTAAGGGTTTGTTCTAAACCCTAACTCCATTACATGAAATTAAACCATGAATCCAACCTCAAAGGGAGGATTCCATATTCTTATTGTACTATTTAAGGTTTTACCCACCTTACTTTCCATAATTTTGGGTTGGGGGATGAAACCCTAGCAAAACCCTAGGCCTGGGGGGACAAGGTACACCCATCCAAGCATGGAAATTCATACAAAACTTTAGAATTCCATGTGGGCCTCCATACCTTTTGGCTTGCTTCCTCTTTCTCTTCTTCTTCTCTTCTCTTCTTCTCTTCTTCTTTCTTCTCTCTTTTCCTTCTTTCTCCATGTTGTCTTCAAAATGAGACCAAATCGTTTTATCCATGTTTTGTTAAGACCATGTTCGCCTTTGCCTTTTAAACTCTTTTTCTCATTTTTGCAATTAAGTCCTTTCTATCTTCTTCTATTCTCAATTTAACTTATGAAATTTCTATTTTTGCATCCAATCTATTCTTCTTATGTCATATATACCCTACTTGGACAAGTTCCACTTTTACCCTTGTCTCTAATATTCATTTCGAGTCTCTTATTTTATTTCCAAAAAATTCCATTTAGCTTTTAATATACCCTAAACAAGTCCGAAAACTGCTAGGGTATATTTCGGGATGTTACAGTCTTTCTCTTCCGCCCTGACTTGGGTGGCGAACTTTGGTTGCTACATGGGGAGGACTTCCTGAGCTCTTCTCCCCTTTATGTTTCCATATGGATAGTTGATAGCACTAGCATGCCACCGCATCATCAGTACCCATTTCGTCCGCACTCTGGTCGAATAACTGACCATCTAGTGATATGTTCAAGGGACGACGTTCATTAAGTGTAGCAAGGTCCAACCTACTATGGCATTGTAAGGCCCCAAATATTGGACGATTGAAAACAAAACCTGCTAGGTGACTGGTCCTACTTGTACAGGGAGCGTGACGTCTCCTACTATCGTGGTTGTTACGCCATTGAAACCAGAGAGGATTCGCCCGACTGAGTTCAGCATTCATGAGGAAAGCTTCATATGATTGAAGGATGGAAGCCGGCAGAACAAGTCTTCGTGTCGCAAGGATCTACCAAAGACCTGCACATCAAACCGCTAATACATGTGGTGAGTACCAATGCATCATAATAGTGGGCATAATGACCCTGCTCGGCTTAACGGAGGCAAGTGCTGATATGGGCCATCTATCGCTTGGTTTCTTCACTCACGCTCCCATGTGGATAGCATTTATCAGGCCTCAACGTTGTCGCTTATCAAGAGTTTCTTTATGTTGGCGCTTCGACGACACCGGGTCATCAAATCCGCCTCCCAAAGATACGCTTATGGTCAAGCCCGATTATGACCGGATTACCGCGCTGACAGAATTTCGTTTGGTTGCGGCCCAGATTTTGCCCTGGGGTCAACTTCCTTGACATACCTTCTGAGGTGCCCTACTGTGATTAGTCTTTCCACCAAGAAGTTTAGGCTTCAGCACCTATTGGTCTTGTCCCCATGATCTCTATGATAATCGCACCGTACGGATAGGTTTCTCTAAGAGGGATCTATTTGGATTCTGCAGACAGCCACTCAACCGCAAGTCGGAAGGAGGGCAAAGAGTACCACTTAATGCCCAGGGGGTGAATTATGGGCTCTCTTTCTATGACCGATCATGGATCGCTGATTTATGCTCGATTGACTCGCACTTTACTTCTTCCCATCGCCTTGCTGCCCTTCTTACCGGCCGCTCAGAATCATGACAACAGGTCAAGGTGGATATTGTTTTCCAAAGATTGAAAGCACCTATCGTCTCACTCGTATAATTCTTCCATGGTCTGGGCGGTCTAAAAGACAAAGAGGGAAGAAAGGAGTGGATATCTAAGCTTCTCTTGATGTTCAAGGACTCCGCATCCATGCTATAAGCTCCTACCTACTAAACGGCAATTCAACCTCCTTTGTGAAGTCTCATATGGATTCCTCTTCATGCTTGCATCACTTCTACAAAAGCTAATGTCTTCTTCTCTATTAAAATCGAATAAAGATACTGAGAGATGAATGCAAGCCAAAGCTCATTGAACAAGTTTATTGAATTACGTGGGAGCTTATGGAACAAGGCTGGGGCGCAGCTCTGCGCACTAGCGTGGAATACTTCTTGCAACAAATGGTCGCTTCGCCGGCGTTTAGCGTGTCATCACCATCAGAGTGGGAGCATGTGATCATAAGGTCGGTGAGAGCCATCGAACATTGCAAAGGTCGGTATGACAAACCCGTGGCGTACCGTAATTAAGAATGGGTTGGGATTGGGAGGAAGAAGGCGCTGAGCCAAACCTAGGGGCTTTTCGTAGCGGTAGGCCGGGATTCACTGTCCACGGTATCGACGCAGTACAATGGGATTCCTTGATGAAGCACGATAGTCAACACCCATCACCATCCCACACATCCTTTCCGGTGCCTGTAGTTTTTTTTGATTAGTCGTGAATTTGCATTTCTAAGACAGGGTGGCTCGAATGGACCTGTAAACCCCTGACTAGCCTCGTGGGGTTCTCCTGTTCCTTCCATCCCCCCATGCCAACTTAGAACCCAGAATTGGAATGGATCGATCATTGTCAACGATCGACGACTTGAAAATGATGGGGAATTGGAACTAAAGCATTTGAAGAGCAGACGGCTACCAGACAACGCCTGCCAAGCCTTGCAGCCTGGAACAAGACTCTCTCGGCTCGACTCACAAACAACTAGCCAATTGTTTACCTGACGTCTTAATCTTGAAGAACTGTGGGTGAAGTAAACTTTACAGTAAAGGTGATCCACATGGGGCTGCCACACTCGAAGTATTTAAGTTTAAAGAGAGAGGGTGGTGAGAAGACTTGGCAAAGAATTGTTACCCCTGAAGGGGGATCTCCCCATTGAGATCAGGTGACAAATCTCTTCTTTTGGAGAGGGATTTACCTTTCCCAATTTAAGGGAGGAACCCTTTTTCCTCATTCGGGACCATCTTCCTTCTATCCAGATCATCCATCTGGAAGAGGTGATCGGGAGCTGAAAATTAACATAGATTGATGGTGGATTTGCCATGTGCTCAAAAGCTTGTCACAAACTCACAGCGTGGTAGAATGGCCGATTGAGGAACTTGGAATTTAACCACTTGCCTCAAGCAAGCCTTGGAAAAGTTTGACCTGCTTTCCCGCATGAAGCCTCTTTAGACATCTTCCGTCTCGGAAGTGTCCGCCGGTTTTGGTGAGGCAATGAATTTTAATTGCCAGAAAGATAGCGAACGGTTTGTGGGCCCTGGACTTAAAGATCGTGTACGGAATGGAGAGGGGGTAACAGCAAAGATCGGGAACTTTAGCGGAGTGACAGGCGCGGCATGCACGGTTGAGAAATCAGTTGCCAGCAATCCTTCATTGAATTTTATAAATTCAATGAATCTTACGCGATGAAGGTCATTTGACATAAATTTTAATCCGTTGTCAGCAAGAAGAACAACTGCCAGAACGATTTCTGATCACGTTATGATTTTTGACGAACGATCACCGGCGTGTGCCGAATCACGTTGAAGCCATGAAATGAAAGAAAATATGGATCTGATCATACTTAATTCTTCTTAAGCACTGTCAAATGAATCCCGTTGATAATACTTGTATAATTGATCTTAATCAGTTGTTCATGGAGGGAAAACATGAGAAATATTTAATGTTATAACGATAAATCCAGGCAACATGTTATCATCTATAGGTAGAAGGTTATATGACGTAATTTTGATCTCATCATCATCATGAATTTTAATGAGGAGAGGCGAATATCTCTTCTGAAAACTTAGAGTAAATTTAATTTTCGGTTTTTTTAAGTTTACATTTTCTATACATCGTTAGTAGAATATATGTTTTGAATTTTGGTAGAATATAGTATTATCCTTCAAATGAATTAAAATGTACTTTGAGTTCTAAAGATGTCTTTAAGAACAAATGCAATTTTTATTCAACTTCAATCTTAAAATGTTTCTAGAATCATAAAGGTGTCCTCTGAAGAAATCACAACTTCAATCTTTTGTTCAATATTAAATTTGCGAAACTGTGAAAATGGAGTGGCTAGGACATCCCAACTAAATTCATTTTTTGTTGGTATGTGAATGGGTGAAGGTTGATGAAAAATAAATAAAGCGAATTTATTATCAAATATAATGTAATGCGAAACGAGGATCAAACAACACTCAGGTTATTAACAAAATAAATCAGCTCAAAGTCTACACATTTGGTAATACTAGTAACTAAAATACCTATGACTCCAATTCTACAACATACTAACGACCATAATCTGATTTGTTATTTATATTTTATCGAATATGCTTATAATCTTATTTGGTGTCTTTGTTTGATAAAAAAATGTTTTGTCCGTTCGAATTACCCGCATACAAATAAAACGTCGCAATAAGACCACAAAACCAAATGACCGCACAAGATCGACGGCACAAACCAAATGGCAGAACAGATAAAATAAAATCACAAAACAAAATTAAACTGCATGTATATGAACAAACCACCTCTTGCTTATAAAGAGTATAATAAAAGGAGGCAGGTGAGGATTTCATAGTAAGAGAAGGATTAAAAAAGTGCCCACTTCGCCATGGAAAGAAAGCAGGACAAAGAATATTCAGATCATCATATTTTCAGTAAAATGCCCCAAAAAGAATAGAGAATTTTTGAAACTGTAAATGGTAGAAAAGTTTCTTCTTCAAAGATACATGCAGATATATCTCCAATTTTATATTGTGGAGTAGGTGTTTTGTGAGACATTCTCTTAAATTTTAGTTTTAATAGAGAAAAGGATGGGGGATTTGGGTGCTAAGGCTCTTTCAATAAACAAAACTGACATAAATCTATTAATATTTGTACAACTACTATTTTTGTAAAACTTACTATAAAAGGAATAGGCCTGATATGGATGGAATGAAGATAGATGGATGGGTTTAATGAAGTGAAGGCTGTGTGACTGGCCTTTTTGTTTCGAGTTTAAAGTAACATGGGTGGTAGATTTTTTTGGGGAAGTGGTTATTGGCTGTAGGGTTCTTATTGTCGATGCTGACTCTTAACTTTAATAATGTTGCGCCTATCCTCTTAGTCCTAATGAGTCAAGTGTCCGCCGAATCTTATCACAACAGAAATGACCTTCATCAACCTCATGAATTAAGAGATTTCAGATTTGGCTAGAAGGCGAATTTTGTGGTAAGAGTTTCGCTGAAGAGAATTCCAAGTGAAGCTGAGAATCATTTAATTTAAAAGAGAATATCTATCGGGTTGGATGTGGGTTATTACAAATTGTATCATAATCGATCATCAACCTTGATGTAATGGTTTGTTTGACCCCTTAGAGATATTTATCTGTTTGATTTGGTCTCCCAATCTCATAAGTCACAATGATGATGTTATGTTTATAGTGGGCGAAGCAGGAATTCACATTAAAAAGAAAAATTTAAGAATTGAAGAAAGAGTCTCTGAACCCTGTAAATAGGCGAAAGCTTTGACTGCGGGAATGAGTTTTATAAAGGTGACTAATATTTTTTTGATTTAACCTGTTAGAGTCAATAAAGTTAAAAACAAGAAAATAATATGCCAAGGAGATAATCACAAAAACAAAGAGAATTTTTAACGTGAAAAACTTCCCGGGGGAAGTACAAAGAGGGAAACCATTAGACTTGGCTGAGTCATCTGAAGATTCACTTAGAAGTGATGAGAAACTTGACCCCCTAAATCGAGTTCAACACCTAGTTTTCAACACAATCGAAGATGCACTTCAAGATCCCAAACACAACAGAAATCATCTAAATATAGCGAATAAAATAATAGGCAATCGCAATTTCAAATCAAGACAGATGAAGATCTCACCCGAAACTAGCCCGACCGGGACGACAAGAAAACCTTTCTATAAAACACTTAAAGCAATGATTCATGCTTTTTCTCGCCGTAAAACCGGTCAGCTGCAGAATTTATTTTTCTGCAAGACTGCCGCTGCAATTTATTTTCTTGTACGAGAACCACACTACACAAGAACCGGGATCGTCTCTTTTTGCCTCCGCCTCTGTGTTTTATTATAAAACCTCAGGTCAGAAAGGCCCTAATGGGCTTAAGTAGAAAATGGCCGCCAAAATTGGCTGGACTCCATTACAATCTCCCTCCAGCCCAACATAAGGGAGATTACACTCTAACATCTCGCTAGAAACTATGCCACGAATCTCTAAGACAAAGCTTTAGCTTCTCTCTGGTAACAACTTTTGTCATCATATCGTAGGGATTAAAACTGCGTGAATCTTCAAGTTTCATGTTCTTTCCAATGACATCTTCGTAACCAATGATATCTCAGATGAAGCAAGCAGAATGAATGAAGCCAGTATTCTTGCTCAAGTCCATAGCACTGACCATCACAAACACAACATACTCATCTTGCATCAAACCCAAATTGACAACCCTTCATCCATAACATCTTGCCGCTTCGCCGCTATATATCCCGCCTCGCAGTAGACAAAGGACACACTTCGTAATCCTAGGACTCATGAAACAAATTTCCCGAAGAAAGTGAATAAAAACCCGTGTCGACTTTCTACCATCAAGGTCACCTGCCATACGCATCCGTAAAACCTTCTAACATTGGTTTTGAACCCCAAAACTCAAACACAATTTGAAGTACCCCTCAAATATTTGAATATCCATTTCACGTCTCAATGCTCCTTCCGGGATTTTGGAGAAATTTCCAATAAAATTGGGATTTAATAAGGAGGGGAAGATTGGGGCCAGTAAACGACATTAGCTATATAGACTCCCACTCGCTGAGGAGGGCGAACAGAGGCCATCTTTCCTTTCATCCTGTCAGAAGGTAAGCACAAGCTCTTTGGCTAGTGGATTCAGGTTGAGCGAATCACTTTAGATCTCTAGATGAAACTCTTTCAAAGTAGCACGCTTGAAGAGAAATTCTCCTGATAAACGAACAACTCTCGTCTCTTCATCCTAGAATTTATACCTAAGATTTATTTTTGCAGGCTCAGTCCAGGCAAGACTTTGAAGAGAAACTTCTTTCTAATTCATTAACTAATTTCTGAACTATTCCCTCTGCATAAGAGACTACTCAAGAGAAGTAGGAAGAATAGCATCATCTAGAACTTCTTAAATAAATATGAAGATCTGGGATTCCATCTTCTATACCGCCCACCACAAAAGAATCAAACTTCAACACTACATTAAGTGCTATTAATATTAAAGATCTTTCTCAATTATAAACCACAAGCCTTGATTTTTATTAAACCTTTCTGTATAGAGATATAATTTTTTTAGTCTAAACTAATATAGTGTAGGTATGGGGCACATCTAACCTGTTCGCTCTATAAATCAAACTAGCACAAACTCAAAACAATTCTCATAGAATAATACTTCACAACCTGAGAATATCTCAACAAAGTCAACACCCCTTTTTCTCACCCAAACCCTGGACACATCAAATGAAGTGAAAGATTGTAAGAATTTTTCCACTAATATTTTTTTCAATTTGAAAGCACTGGAGTTGGTTCTGAAGGCTTTTCAGCTGGGTGTTCGAATGACTGGTGGCGGCTGGCCTCTTCAACAGCACTGCATTTTCCTGATGTTCTTCATCCAAATACCTGATCTTAAGAGCTCCGTACTTCTGAAAATTCTCCGCCCCCCATCAAGAATCACCACATACCCGGCGAGATATTTGACACGACACCTCCCATATCCTTCACTTGAGGTTCAATATTTATTGAGATGGCTTACCTCCTGTCACACAGTTTGATCACTCTTCGCATCCTGACAACAACTCACCGCTTCCAAAAGTTTGATCATCACTATCTATTCATCTATGAGGCACAAAAAGAAAATGAATCAGAGATCACTGAATACCATTCATCATAGCTAACCTTTTCGCTTCTACGAATCAAAATAACTGATTCTTTCATGCAAATATCGCCATCTCTACTTGAGCACCTTCTTTTCACTGATCCACGACCATCAAACTCTTTCCATTTCCAAGATTAATATGATATACGGAAGCTTATCACTGTTTTGACCCTCCGCCTGAGATATAAAGCGCGCCTTGGCACCCAAAAACCCAAGACGACGAAACAACATCTTTCACGTCCACACTTCTTCCGAATGTCAGAATCCACAAACCTCAGAGATCATTATCGCGCAGAAGATGACAGTCAACTGAAACACTTTGGTAGTTTTCATTTTAGCATATCCGAATCTTTCTCAATTAATAGCGGTGGTTCATCCTTCCAATGACCATTGTGTCATGGAGCACCAACTTTCTTCCACACCCAACATCATGCGCTTATGCGATTTAAAACTCCTCGATATATCACCAATGAGTCAAGGTGATACGAAGATGATCGCAATTTTCCATTTCTTCTCGGAACTGGCGCATGGTGTTTCGAAAACTGACGATTTGATCTTCGCCCATTAGATAAAACCATATCCTTCCTGATGTTGAATTAACAAAGAATGTATTAAAGATTTATTTCCTGACCTAAACCCCCATGAATCTACAAGACTGGGAATAAACCAATCCCAAAGATAGATTTTCTTTTTGTGATTAAACTGTGATTTTTCAAATAAAAAACAAGAATCATGGTATGTGACTGCACTTTTAGTAGGTTGAATAGAGTCTTTCACTGGTATACAACTCATCAGTGGGAATTTGAAAATTCTTGGAATAAATCAGATAACCATTTTGTTGATTTGAATTCCATCTCCACATATTCAATTGTCCCAGAAGCCAACCCGCTTTAGTATGGGCCTACTGGGTAAAGAACCTTGGTAAGCTCCAGCTAATTAGCATTGGTGAATGTGTGATATCCCTTCTCATCCAAGGCAACCCGTAAATGTGATTAAGATCGTAAGCTGTGGGAAGAGGCTGAGGATTTCGAGCTTACAGAACAAACTCCGCTCCCATGCAAACATCACCAATACCCACAATCTGGGAGTGGGTGTTACCCATCTCTCACGCACTCAAAGTCTCCCGGCCCGTACGATGTGAAGAACTCCTTATTAGAGTACATTATAGAGGCCAGTGTAAAGAAGACCTGAACAACTTTATGATCTGGGAGCAAAGATTTTTCATCCCCTAAAGAGATCTCGCATCTCTTCTAAGGCTGCATAAAGCAAACAGAAAGTATTTATTACTTTTCTTCTGATGGGCTTTTGGCCTCGTTTCAAGATAATAATTTTTTTTTCAGTCCTTCTTAACATAATGATAAGAATTCTTCTTTCACTTGACTTCTTCCGATTTATGACCTAGCTTTTTGGATTTGTTGACTCACTTAATCTTTAGGTCTTTATTTTTACTTTCCGCTCTCTCAGTGACAGATTTACTCAAGATATTCTCTGCTCCTTCCTTCTAGTCAGCTAAAATAAACCACAATGGTATCCATTGGTTAAACACATTAGAGCCCACAGCTAACAATATAAACGAGCATCCTGAACCATTCGGCAAAGGAACCCAAAGTTAAAGCTGTAAACTACCTTCTAAATTCTAATTTTAGATGAATCAAGTTCCAATTAACCTTTAGAGCCACTGTAGTCACACATTTAGTTTTTATACTGGATTTAATGAGTTTAAATCTGGGGTGGCTATTTGTGGTGCTTTTTTGTTGGAGATGGATTCTGAATTTTTCTAAGTTCAGAGACTGGGCCTGGGTGGATAGCTGATAAAGTCTGATGTCTGCCCAATCAAACAATTATTGATGACTGTCAGTGAAGACTCTTGAGCCCCAGCCTCAGAGCATTCTTGGCTGATTTTTATCCCCAGCTTAAGAAAGATATAATCCTGTAAAGAAGATGATTCTCTATTCTTAGTCTTGAGAAGAATGATCGAGGTTAGTCTTAATTGAAGTGGCCTTGATTCTCTGACATGAACTAATGACTGAACAAGAAGACTGCACAATGTAACCGGCTCCTGATACCTCACTTGTCAGGGAAATTAACACAAGACCTAATATTTTCCCTTTTTTGATTTAACCTCGTTAGGACACAAAGTGCAAACAAGAAAATACAACATGCCAAGAGAGAATTCGCAAAAACTAGAGAATTTTGAATGGAAACTCCCCTGGGTGAGAGAAACCAATGGACCTCAGGCTTGAGTCCACCCAAGATCCATTATAGCAATTTTAGGTATAAACTTAATTTTAAACTAGGGCCTAAAGAAATTTAGTTTTTTAAAGCAACTTGGGTATGTAGCTTCTGGTGATCCCAAGCATAAATGAAATCATCTAAACACAAAGGAAGAAAATTGAAGAGTAAATTTCATTTCAAACTGGGCATGATTGCTAAAGGATTCTGCTTGGGTCCCATTCTTTCTCAATTAATTTTAAGAAACTTTTCTGGGAAGATAACACTTCATGTGGCATTTATTCCAGCTTTTTTTTAATTGGGAAACCAACAGCAGAATATTTTTTCGTGGGGACTGTTGCGAAGGTTTTATTTTTCGGTACGAGAAACCCACACCTGTGATATGAACCAATCACTTTTCATTTCCTTTGTACTCTTCAGCTAATATAAACCTAGAAATGGGAGCCCAAATGGTGCTGGTAGAGAAAATGGGCCACAAAATTTGGGGCTAAAATCTATTACTAATGTGAACTCTCTTAATGAAAAGCAACATAAGATCCATGCATGAAAGTGATGTAAGTGGCTTGAACCTGGATCATGATACTTATTGTTACAAACACCCAACCAAAGTCAGAGCCTCTGTTTGTATAAATATGGTCGATACCTTATTAAAATATTTAAGTGTATTAGCCTTCTGAACTAACTATAAAGATAAGGAGAGGCCCCAGCTGATTTATAGTGCTGTAAGAGGGCAAGATAGAGGGGCTGTGAGGGAGTGAAGAGAGGCCTCGTAGAGAGGTGGGACCACCCAAACCTGGAGTGTACTGTGGAAGATATTGATAGGAACTTTTTCTTCGATATATTTTTCTTTTGGTGAAGGTTTTGAACTTAATGATCCCAAGTGCAGAATCTTAAGAATCTGAGAGATAAAACCTTATGGAGATTGCCAAAAAAGGTAAAAAGACAAGTAAAAAGAGAGAAAATTCGTACTGATTTCATCATAGATTATTCTTTTTGAAAGATGAAAGAGAGAAAATTCAAACTGGTTCACACTATTGATTAAATTGGGAATACGACCAAAGATTTCTACGCATGACTAAAGTAGTTTCGATAATTATTTATCAAATATTTACCAAACATGACTACAAAATTATTCAAGAAGCAACTCAATATCTCGGGCGTTTCAACCATGGATACAATGTTTAGTGTATCAATAAAATCCCACAATGATCCAGAGTTGAACCAGTGAGAATACTAGAGGTCAAACCTGTCCGAGACCGCCGAGTCCGGCCCGACCAACAGAGCCTGCACCCCAAGTTCGAGCCGACAGAGTTCTGGCCATTCGCTAGAAGAGCTAAATGTGAAGTTTTATTGAGCCTTACCCTGCTGGCTTGGGCTGGGCAAATAAGCTGATCTTGAATTTGCTCCTTGAATGCCCATAAGCTTCCGCTGAGAGGTCAACCTACCTTTCCATTCCTATGTTATTATATTTAAATACATTACGTAACTCTATTTATAATATGTATTTTTTTTAAAGTTTATTATATAAGTCAAATATAGGCACAATTTAAGTTTGTTAATAACCTTTAAGATGAGAGGTAAAGAAAAAGGAGAGTGGAATGATTGGGCTGATTAAGTTTTGCGCCACGCCAATCAAGTCACACCTAAAGGTCAGAAGGTCCAAGGGCCTTAAAATATAAAGTTCGTCCTTCATCTATTGACTATTCACTGTGCCTAGAGGGTCGGGGTCCTACTCTTTGGAGACCCCTAATTGTGAGGAATATAAAATACTATGATGTAAAGTAAAGTGAATAGATGTCAAAATAAATAATAATAATAATTGTTATGATCAATATATTAATAAGAGTAATAAATAGGTAGGCAATAATAAAGTGAAGATGAACCACGAAACGAGGTAAAGGAAAGCTGTTTAATGAGGGATTATAAAGTATTGAAGAGAAGAACTCTAGATTAAATTTTTTTACAAAATGCCCAAGCAAAAAGGATCATTCCACAGGGACACTGCAAGCCTTCGGGTCAAACATAAGCCCAAAACCAAATTCGAGTCACAAATCAACAATAATAAAATAAAATCCCACTATTTTTTTCTACTTTTAACAATCATTGATTCTAAAGAAGATGAGGAATTCAAAAGTTTTGAGAAGATGATAATGGAATAATTACAGAAGTAAGAAGTAGACTCTTAGTAAGAGAATATTCTAAACTCATATCGCAAGGTGAGAAGCTGAAAATTTGTTGTAAAAGTAGGAGAAGATGTTACTCAACCTTAAATTCCTTTATTTTCGCTACTTTTTTATAAATATCATCTTATAGAAGCCAGTTCAAGTACTGAGGAGTTATATAATAGACCTTACAACCACAGTCACTTCTTGATTATGGCCATATAGATATCCATTTGATAAGTTTTTAATTAGACTTTTAGTTCTGTTGTTGATAATAGTCATATAGTGCGATGAATTAAGAAGGAATTTAAGTATAATATGATAACTGCTAAGGAAAAAGACTTAATTTTGGTGAGGTTGAAGAAGAGGTGAGGAGTGAACCACTCTGATATTATTCGGGCAGCATGAAGAAATAAAACTTCTGGGGTGGTAATGAAGTGAGAGAAAGAGAAAGTACCAACTTGGTAATAAAGAAGATTATTATTCTTATAGTACTAGATGATGCTATACATCAACTTGCATTATTGATTGATCATATGGAACATAGAGAGCATCATAATAGTTAGAAACCATTCATCCGTCAATTACTGATATGGTGGCAGGGCTTAGCTGGTGACGGTGGCAGCCAGTATCTTCACTACTTAGCAGGGTGGGCTTTATCTGCATCTTTGTAGACGATATCCTCCACACAAGTAAAATAAAGAGCACGAATTATGACTGGCATTGGCACTTGTGTAGGTATGAGACACTCCTGGTTGATATCCTTCCATGCATTGTCTACCTGCTTATTCAACTCATCATAAGCCTCCTGTTTTGTAACACCATATTGCTTCATGTAGCATTCAACGCTAGAAGGAACATGCATTCTACTTTGTTCAAACTGCACAAAGAGAAATGCCCCCCCACCCGCCCCACCCCAAAAAAAAAGTGGGTTTAGATAATTTAAAGAACACAACTAATGTACTGATTTTTAGTGAATATTACAAAATTTTATAAATTTGTTGAGAAAAATATTGGCAAATCGTTGAATATAATCTCAAATTCCTAATTATTGATAATTCATTTTAAATAATATTTTATAGGACAATTCTTTAGTTGTTATATTATTGTAATATTAGGTTTCATGTTAATAAGGAATGTTTGTGAAATATCTTATAAATATTCTTGGCCATAAGTTGTATATTATTAAGATAATGGATTTCTATAAAATAAGATCGAGTTAAACAGCTATTAATATTAGCTATAGAAGAGTGGTGTGATGAGAAGATCTTATAAATATTTTTAATGCAGCGATGGTGGTGTCCCAAGATGAGGCCAGTGACGAATGCGTGCATGGATGTAAGGGTTTGAGGGATTGGGAATATTAGAAGTATTTTTGGTAACAGAGCATCTCCATGGTTTTGGTGATTTTTTCTTGAATAATATGAGATTTAGTAATATTCCACCCTGAATTTGCTGGGAAGTAGGTGATTTTTTTTTGAGCGCTACATTTCCTTAGATATTTAAAGAAGGATTTTAGCTTTTTGGTTTTGCAATGGCAGAGAGCCTTCCTCATCCAAATGCAAAGTACAATCTACAAACCAGATGAAACCCTGGTATTTGGCATGCAGGATTGATACTTGATTCTTTGTGCATGAATGATATTCATGTATCAAAGCCTGGTGTTCAACTTAGGGAAGAATCTGATACACTTCATGAAAGGAAAACCAGGTTCACACTCATCAATTGTGCCTTAGTTCAACCATCTGTCGCACCCAGAACCCAGCTAGGCCTTCATTAGCCAGATCTCCTCAGTATAAAACAAAAGATGTGGTAAAGCTGAGCAGGCGTGGGAATCATGATTTGATGAAATGCTATTTTGAGATTTTCTGGAATGTTAGAAGAACTTTAATAACCATTAATGTAAAGAGGCTGATTGGTTTTTCTATATCTAGTTATGAATCATGATAAGATAGGATTATACTTGATTTAAGTAAAGAGAGAGAACTGTGTGGTGAATAGGATCTAGAAGAAGAATAAGGATCGATTCCAAAACCGCTCTCTTCGCATAGGGGACAAGGTGAGATTTTCCTCGCCATCTCTCTTCTATTGGTTCAAACATCCGAACGTCTAAAAACCATCAGATAATCTACGTAGTTGATCTATGCAACTGCATCCTATCTAAAAGGTGAAGTGTGATTATTACAAAGTTCAGAAATGAGCAATGAAATTGAAGTGCAAGTATCCAATTAACCTTTCAACTGCTTCTGTAAGGGAGTACAAGTTTCGACCGTAATTCACATGCATCATAAATATCATCCGCAATCGGCATGAGGAGAAGTATTTTGTGGTGAACTGACTCCAGGTACTGGGGGCCAGTAAATTTCAACCTCCCGCAAGTAGCACCCACCAGTCTATCCTCGAGCAAAGGGTAGCGCTTTGTCCAAAGTTCAAACCTTTCCACCATCTGTGATAAGACAATTTCGTGGAGAAGAGCTGGTAGGTGCAAAATAGAGATTCGAAGGGTGAGTGAACTCAAAGTACTTAGGTGAAAAGAATTACAAAAGAATTTTTTCCTATTCTGACATCACCTTAGAATCTTAAACAAAGAAAGATCAGAGATAAATCCAAAATTTCCTGAATTACTGGTAAATTTTTAGTCCTGATAGTGAAGAGAGAACTTGATAGGTGAGCTGAAAACAAAGAGATAAGAATGAATTACTAAGTTTCAAACATACTGTCTATTTCTCCTCCTCAAATCCTTCTCTTCTCCACCTTCATCCTTATCTTCTCTTGCTTCACTTCCTGTGATCCAAACAATAAGGGGCTAGCTTCTTGCATTACATGCGCTTTCCTCGGTTGATTACCATTCCCATCAATTCTAGATGTCCATGTTAGAACACAAAGCATAATTTTAATGGAGAAAAACTGTAAATTACATACCTGATTTGAATCCATTGTTGTCTTCTTCTTGATGCGGAATCGATGAAGACCTGCAAAGAAAACGACCTCAAGATCTTCTCCCAATTGACCCTTGATGAATCTGGCTTAACGAGAATGCCTCTCACTCCATCTTTAAAATATTTCTAAAACCGTATGTGAGAATTGCAATGCATCACTTAGGTGTCTGAGGGATGAATTTTTAGAGAGATGAGTTTCAATGATGTTTCAATAAATTTTAAGAAGGGATTTAATGGTAGAGATGAAGCAAATGAAGTAGGTTGATGGTAGTTTAAGAATTTAATGATTTAGATCAAACCCGACCCATGAATAATGAGCAGTCACTTAATAAAATTTATCTTCCTCAAATAAGTACATGAATTAAAACAAAACCCAAAAACTTTTTTATGATGGCCTAGATTATTTTGTTAGCTTGAACCCATCCTATGAAACTTTTGGAAGACTTAATCATTATAATATAATGCGAAGCCTTCATAATGAAGAAAAAGCCTAAACTTTAATTAGGATTCAATATGGCAGTGTTTGAATGATAATTTAGCTGAGTTATATTTATAAGTATCTAGCTTGGAGACCCACTTTCATGGCTGCAAACTAGGGGTCATCAGAAGATTCAATTTATTCTAATGAACTCAGAGAGGTTAATTATAGAATTTTGATACTTAAGGGTAAGAAAGAGGCATATACTGAAGTGGGAAGCGCTTCTATGTTTTATATTCTGGCTAAGTGAAGGTTTTAGATTTTTAACAATGTGGTGTACTTTAACTATAAACTGCATTCATGTTAATTTTAGCTGAATGTGGAGTTGATATAAATTCAATTTGTCACAAAAAATGCAATGAAATTCGATTCATCCTTCATAAGAGCCAAACACAAAAACTTAGTTCTCACGAATGATATAGATCCCCAGTGATAATTTCGGTCGGTGGCGAATATATATGCTTGATCAAATTACAGGCTGAGGCCTTAGTTAGTTTGATCTTGAATTCGTGACGATCTGCTATGTAACACTAAACGCTTACCGTTGAACCTTTTCTGGTACGTGCATTCGAATTTCTATGTGCTGGACCCTTTGAAGACCGGCTGGCGGCGGTGTCACACTTGGGTGAAAGCATGGCCACAGCTAAGAATGTATGGGCCTCATCCATAAATCTAAACACGGCGAATTTTTTGAAGAGGCTTGCCAAATGTCCCGAAGGCTGCCAAAAGTGATGTTAGTAAACTCCGCTGAAGTAAGTAGAGATGAATTGATTAGTTTTCACTTCATGGACACTGTGACCTCCGCGAACCCAGGAGAAACTAGTTTATGACTTTTCGACCCTGACAAACTGGTAGTCTGAATTGAAGTAATTTAACTTAGCTGAGGTCCTGAATGCAGGTTGTAAACTAACATATTTTATCTTTCTATACTCAGAACCTCTTTTCTTGGTGTAACTGGAATTGATCATTCTGACTAATCTATATCCGCCTAGAAGTCCGCGGTAAAGGCAACATCTGGCCTAGTGCATACTTGGAGCATACATAATAATCTCCCAAGTGCACTAGCATAAGGTACATTCTTCATTCGGGGCTTTCTCAATAATCTGAAGAGGAGATGTGGGGAGAGATTTAATTTTGATAATTTTTATAGACAGGAGTGAATTCCTAAGCAGATTATTGAAGTGAATTCCTTTTAAAGACATCAACACATGCCCTCCGAGACAAACCCAATAGTCCCTGGGAATCATTCTGAATCTAAGCGTCTGTGATAGTGACTTCGCTGCTGGTATCCCTTTCAGACAGTTCTTTAGCTACATGACTGCTTGGCCTCAGTGTGGGAACTAAGGCTCACTGTAAGCAGAGACATTCATGATAGAGATGAGGGAAATGAATTTTCTCCTGAAATTGAATTTTTAGATATGATTGATTCATTGGTTTCAAGAAACTATGAAGTAATGAAGATCAACCCTGCCACCAGTTTATTCTGAAGCTGGCTGAGACCTTATAAGAATTTTTTAAATATATAGCATTTAACCCATTTAATATAAACTTTCTAAGACTAAGAGACTTCTTTCCACATACCATTAGGTATGAAGTGAAGATCCATCCAAAATCTAGCATTTCAAAATGATGAACTAATATGTGACTACTCTGTGAATTTTTAGTTAGAATCGAGGTGTTGTTTAGCCTCTACCTTTCTCTGAGAACCTAGCAATGGGCCCTGGCTAATCTTTTTTGAACTTTTTCTTGAGTCCCTGAATTTATATAATCGATTGGTAAAATAGTTGGTCTAGTAATTACTGTGTATCACAGTTCCTAAACTTATGAGGCCGATTAAATTTGATTTCATTGTGATCCAACCACAGTCGATCGAGGACAAGAAAACAAATTTTCCCATAAGTTATCGGTCGTAAATATAGAACCAATATCGTAGTCTTGCTCTCCATATAGACTAAATAGTCCCAAGTGGTACAAGTGGATCGTCTCCCTAGTGACTTCCCCAATGAGTAGTAATAGCCACATTCTCACACTTGAGCTTTTAGAGGAATTAAAGGAGTGGTTTCAAGAAGAGATCCCTTAGCCTTGAAGTAGGCTGAAGAGGGGGTGGGAGTTTCCATAATTAACTGCATGGGAGGAGAGATGTATGGGCTCACATTACTCATCGTACTATCATCCTCAATAGTCTGTGAGCAACTACTTTCTTCGCCACATCAAACTCCAAAACTTAGTCGCTGGTGATTCCACAATTTCAGGCCCATCGGGATTATAGAACCCAGATTCCTCAAGCTGTTCCAGATATAAAGAATGACTTTTAGGGTTCTGAAACAAACTGATTTATATGGATGAGAGAACTTACTTGACATCTCAAACCCAGATAGTTTCAAGCCAGGCTTCACCATACAAACAGAATCCCAAAGTGAGCCATAATGTTTTGAGGTAGAGCTGATCTAATGCAGTTTGGCCAAAGCCTCACCCCAATGCAAAACCTGGTAACAATCTACGACCTAGTACTCTATCATTTGATAGATATTGAGCTGTTCTTTTGCGATATCGATATTTTGGTCAGACTCTGTGTGGTGAAAATCAAATAATGAATCATCCCAAGAGTCCTCGGTATTTAAAGAAGGGCCCCAGCCATTCAGATCGGTATGGCTGGGACAAATTCCTACGGATTAAAGAACTTTTATGACTTTCTCCCAATCGTTCGATTTCAAATCCGAAAAATCTTGAACTTGTCAAGAGACTCGCACTCTTCTTTAATCAAGTACAAATAACCATATCGAGAATAGTCATCAATAAATGTGATGAAATAAAATTTCGCACAAGGTTGCCACATAAGGTCCACTTATACGGTGAATGACTTCCAACAAGTCGTAACTACGGACTGCGCTTTCTTCTTATCTTGGTCATTTTACTCTTACACAGCCTTACGATACTCTAAGTCATTTTTAAGAAAGGCCAGATATTAGTCTTTATTAGCCTTTCTACTCTATCTCCAGAGAGATATGTAATAAGCCGTTTATGCCACAATGCATAAGACTCTTCCTTAGGTAATGGTCTCAGAAACAACCTTTTTCACTGGGTATATTACGATGTCATCGGGATAAACTTAATCCGTATATCCGTCGACATATGACAAGTTATCTAACCTTATTTGAATTAAGAAATATTGAAATAATATTAGTTTTTGAATAAAAATAAGGTGAAGATAAAGGCTCTTTCAACATCATTCAAAACCCAGAATTTAAACCCAGATGAGATTCTCACGAAGAGACTTCTTAAATTTTCTCAGATTACAAAGCAGAGCTTTTGATCTATCCTTTGTTTAGCTTTCGCCAGAACTTTGATGGGTAAGGAAGAGATTGAGGTCAAACACGTTTGCAACGAAGACCATAAAGGCTTAGAGAGTTGATTCACAAACAAGTATTAAAGAATCATTACCGTAGTCCCACGCTGACATCCAAGCTTTAAATTTTGCACAGCCCTTCATGTGACCTTCTTCGCAAAGAAGCAATGATCACCATCCTTTTTCAAGAATGTCTTCTTGGACCTATATTGTCAGATTGACCGGGTTTGTGAGGAATTCCTGGTGAGTTCTGGGGTTTTGAACTTTTATTCTTCCTATAGACTTGCAACGTATAAGGCCATATGCTCTTTCTCCTTCTTAAGCTTCTCTTCCTCTGCCACCACCCTTGCTATCAAGTCATTTACTGACCAAGTCTCATCTTGGGAATTGTAGTTTGTCTTTATAATCCCAAAATCAGGTGGAAGGGTGTTCAGGGCTTGATGCACAATGCAAGCATCAGGAATGGTAACATTAAGAGCTTGGAGTTTCGCCTTTAGGTCCACCATCCTCGGGACATAATCTCTAACCCCAACCCAAAATTATCATACTTCATGTTGAAGAGCTTTTGAAGAAGTGTTCCAACCTCAAAGATTGGATGAAACTCGATTTCAGCCTCTATGGCGAAGATTATTTAGCAAGACAAATTTCAATGGTAGTCCACTTTTTCTAAGCAGTTCTTGTATGGATTTCTTCATCGTCAATAAGCAAATCCTATTGCTCCCTTCCCGTAGCATAGTCCGTTTTCTCAGCTTCAGTACTAGAGGTTGTGATATCTGCCGGCTTATCCATTGTGTGTTTCATGTGAACATCCGCGCTCCATTCCAGTAGAAGTCCTCTTCCATTTCTTGAAATTAACTACAAGAAGGACCTCAATTGAAATGGAATTGCCGTTCACAGAAAAATTGACTGAAAATAAACAAAAACAATACACCGCATCATGTGAATACCATAGAGAAATACATACATCATCACATATAATTACCTTTGGGTTAAAAATATGACATGCAGTTGTACACTCTCCACATGACAGCGGCCATGAGAACATATTCTAATCCTTCGTGAAATCACCACCTTTGGGTGTATGAACCACTAAGATCAGTCATTTCTCAAGCACATGCCATACATGTATCCCTCCATGAAATAACACAAGATCACCTCCTTTGGGAGTATGGTCACGTAATAAAACAGGAGACATCCCTCCACAATATGAGATTGATATTTCTCAAACCCAATCAAGTGTGTCACTTTGGCGGTCACAACCTAATTGAATCCTTGAAAATCACTCATACCAGGGATATTAACTTTATGTATCACATTCTATATATATATGTAATGCTAATTATACTGTTCAATTTATTCATTGACAATGAATTTAGACTCTACACAGTCCTAATGCAGTCATATTCATCTTAGCAACCATATGTATTTCCGAAACCATAGAGAAATACCAAAAATACGTAAAAATACCCTAATTTCTAGGCGTACATAGGGTTTTATACGCATTTTCATATCCGTAGTGCTTTCAAACATACCAAGTCAATATACCACATTGTAGAGAATTTCGATACCTAATCGTGAGAGACATCATTGGGAAGATTAAGAACGCATTACGTAATACCGAGGTTTTGGCAGTGGTAGTGCGGCGCAGTGTGGTGGCAGCCATTAATAGGCGACCCGGGTCAGCGACTGGCGGCTGGCTGCGAATCAGCGGATTAATAATGCGACTTCGCGGTCGTCGGCTGGCGGCCGGCCAGACGGCCGAGAGCGACATCATGACGCCATGACCCACGCCATCACCCACGCATGCCACGCCGCCACGCCGGGCCAGAGTACGCCGCGACACTAACCTAACCCGTCAACAAACGGACGGCAGATCCAATGACCAACGGTTGTCGACCGGGTATGCCGACGCCAAGAAGCCGCTGGGGCGCATCCGGGCGTCGCTAAGTTCGCCTGCTACCGCTGCCCTCGCGCGCTGCGGGCGCGCGATGGCGGCGCTGCAGGGCGCGCGGAGGGCGCTGGCCGCCACCCGGCGACGGGCCACCCACCGATGTGATCGCTCGCCGCGCATTCCAAAGGCGCAAAATATGACTTTGGATTTATCAAAACCCGGTAAACCGACACGCGCCGATTTTCATAAAACCCAAAAATCTCTTTCTTCTCCACCTTGCGTTTGAATTCTAACCATGGTTACCTGGCTACCAACCGTTGGATACGACGGATGAATTGAGAACAGGTAGGTTAGCAAAGCACAATTTTGTGGAGAAAAACCGTAAATTACATACCGATTTGGAATCCATTGTCGGCTTTCTTCTTTGATGGTGAACTGGGTAAGGACTTGTAAAGAAACCACCGCATCTTCCTCCCAATTGACCCTTGATGAATCAGCCAATGAGAAATGCCTCTCACCTGATCTCAAAATAATATTTCAAAAACTGATGTGGAATGAGCTGATTAGCTTAGGCTGAGAATGGTAGGTGCCTCGAGAGAGATGGAAGTCTTGGTACCACGCCCTTCAACACGTAGGCCGGGCCAGAGGATGTTTTAAGAGATTTAGCGAAATGAGGTTGGTTAAGAAGCTCAAACAGCAACCCAATCAATGTGAACTGTGCTTCAACCAAACACTCAAAACTCATTCAGTCCACTGATGGAAAATCTGGCAAGTTTTTTAGTGAACGAATGAGATAATTTTGCTTGATCTCATGATTCTCTTTTCAGTGGAGGATCGTAAGATATGAAGTCCTGAACTTTGTGGTGCGGAGTAGTATGAGGATGGTAGAAACTTTCTTTTTGGTGATGGAAGGGGCATTTCGGTCACTCCCGGGGCATGCCCCCTTGCGCATCACGCTTTTAGAGCATGAATCGCTTCGACATAAGAGTGATTATTCGAATCGCCTGCAATGGGTTGAAGATGAGGGTAGTGAAAGCCGTATTTCTAGAACGTCTTCCATGCACCATCAAAACGTGAAGCTCATACAAAGCCAGCAAACCAGGTGAGTCAACGACCAATGACCAATTGTTTCTGCTTTTGAACTATTGAATATGATTTATTTAATTAGTTAATGTTAAACTAATGAATGTTAAGGTGAGTTCGGGGATGGTAGGTAAATGTGCAAGAAGCTGGAGAGGGGCTTTTGAATAATGATATGTAACCTTCTTGTCTTTGTTAGCTTAAACTGAGAGAAGAAGTCGTGAGATCCTCATTTGTTGAAAAAATGGGTTTCGAGCAACAAGAATGAGTTATCTTTGAGTGAATAGATGGGTCTGGTAAACATTTAAATCCAGAGGAATGGGTTCTCTCCATGAGGAGATGAAGATCATATATTGAGTTGCTCAAACCATTAAGGAGTGAATTAGAAATTGCTCCAAACACTCCCTGAAAACTGCAACTGCTGTTTGCTTATGGAAAAGCTTGTATCCCATTACTCCGGGATGGGGAACAAGACTTTTAAAGGGTATAAATACACCCACCTTGTAGTTAGGTTTGGGCCCCAAGGGGCACCCCAGTTTTGTGGAAGGGGGAGGACCTAGCTCATGCTTGTCAACATGACGATTTAGCATTTTTAGCTTCTGAACTGGGGTCATGGTCATGTTCCAGAGCTTAGTTTAAACTCTAATCTTGGCATTTAAACAGCTATGAGTGGTAGTTATCAGTGGACTGGCGCGCCTCTCCAAGAGACGACTGTCTGGTCGCCATGAACGTGACACAAATCTTTTCAAGCTTCATGACCTGTCGAACAAACATATGCATCTATAAAGACCACACCATCTCTCATTTTGATATACAAAATATACATATTCATTCATCATTCATTATCATATGTTTGAGAGAGAGGACCTAGCTCATGCTTGGTTTCACACATGCTATTGTCACACCTCGCACGTAACGGTCGTTCGTGGTTCCTGAGCTAGCTTTTAAACTCAACTTCTTTGGCATCAAAACGCTGCCGCTTTTGGCGTAGGTTACCGGCATGGATTCACCGCGTCTTCTCCAGCCAGGATGCCGATCGCGGTTCACCACCATGAACGCACACAACCCTTTCTGCTTTATGACTGCTCGCTTAACGCATATGAGCGTCTATATAGCAGACCACACCTTCTCTCATTTTGATATACAAAATATACATATTCATTCATCATTCATTATCATATGTTTGAGAGAGGACCTAGTCATGTCATCAATAGTTACGATTGCTATAAGGCTACTTTAATTTTAACCTGGCTTGGTCGGGTTTTGAGTGAAGTGAATTCTAAATCTTTGGGAATAAAACGCGGCTAAGTAAGTGGAAGTAATTGAATTGGTAAGCGCCTTCCAACATATGCGATTGTGTCTCGCTTGCCATGAACGCACATTAACTCCTTTCAAAGTTTCATGACCTGCTCACGAATTGTGACATGAAAGCAAAAGTCTATATAAAGACCACACCTTCTCTCATTTGATATACAAAATATACATATTCATTCATCATTCATGATCATATGTTTAGAAGGCTGAGTTATAAGCGATTCGGTTTGGCGACCCGACAAGCGAAGTGCTTTCGATTGTTAGAGATCATTTCATCCTAGGGAGACAAATTGCCAAGACTCAAGCACTTCTTGAGGGCAATGTTGTCTTAAGGAGATTGTGTCCAACACAAGACTTGATCTGCAAACAGGTTCTCATTAATTTAATCTCTATTCTGGTTTCCCTGCAAACAATTTCATATACTCGTTTTGTTCTTATTCGATTCTACAGTACTCGGTGTCTAACAATCTTAAGACAATTAGTACTTTTTTATAAGTAATCTGCTTTGTTATTTTTTATACTTCAGTACGACAAGATACAGTATGCATTGTATTCAGTTTTTAAGTCACTGTTTTTTGTCAAAACCAGGATGTTGAGATACAGTATGCATTGTATTCAGTTTTTAAGTCACTGTTTTTTGTCAAAACCAGGATGTTGATCTTCGGGGTATTCAAATTGTTTTTTTTTTGTGTTTCCGTTTTTTCATAATGCTGCACTGTAAAACCTTACTTTCTGCTGCACTGTAAAACAATTTTTTTTTTTGCTGCAATTTTTTTGCAAAACGTTCAGTACGTGTTTGTTATATAGACATCAGTGCCAACGTCATTTTTTTTTTATTGGCAACTTTTTCTTTTATATATCAATTTTTTTTTATATCCTTCAGTGCCGTTCTGGATTAGAGAACTTCAGCACTGGACTTGTTTAGTTTAAATTTTTTTTTTCCCATGTATAAGTTTGCACTGGAACTACTGCACTGGTTTTTCGTTTTTTTTTTTTTCTTTTTTTATAAACTTGAACTTCAGTTCTGGAATACGAAGCTTGCTCTGTAAGGATGATTAATTAAGCATGAGTATCAGTTTACATGTATGTTTGCTCAGATTTGTTTTTGGATTTAAGTAATTTATTTTAGATATAGATCTCAGTTCTGGAATACAGAACTTCCTGTAATCTGTATTTTACTGCACTGTGTTTTTTGTTCTTACATATAGACAAAACCTTTTACCATAATTTGTATATATAAGTTGATATATCAGTTTATATATAAGTTTTACTTAACAGAATTCGGTTCTAAAATCTGTTTGGTTGTAATACATTTGATTTGTTTTGCTCAGAATTTGGCTAAGCAATTTTTTTTTTTTTTTTGATACTGTATTCTGCAAAAAACATTTATTTGCAAACAGAATTTGGCTAAGTCACGTTTGTTAATTTTTAAGATACTGTTTCTGTGAACAGTAGCCACCTTTATTCAAAACTGGTTTTATTTAACATTTGGCAAAGTCATATTTGATTCTGTAAACAGTAGCCACTTTGGTTTAATATTAGTTTTATTCAAAATTTGGCTATTAATATTTAAATTTGGTTTTAATATATTGTTTAAGGCTTGAAATTTGATTGATAGAATGACTACGTTCTACCCCAATTGTAGATTACCTCCTCAACGCACATTATGGAGCGATAAGCGTGAGTCATGGAGAGAAGCCGGAAAAGTTCAATGGAACCGAATTCAAAAGGTTGCAACAAAAGATGTTGTTCTACCTAACCACCTTGAATTTGGCCCGTTTCCTTCAAGAGGATGCTCCCGCATTAAAGGAAGATGAAACTGACAGGCAAGTGGTTGCCGCTGTAGAAGCATGGAAGCATGCCGATTTCTTGTGTCGGAACTACCTCTTGAATGGCTTGGACAACACACTGTATAATGTGTATTGCGCCTTCAATACTGCAAAGAAGCTGTAGAATCCTTGGACAAAATACAAGGCCCAGAGGATGCGGGGGCTCAAGAAGTTTGTAGTGGGAAAATTCCTAGACTACAAGATGCTTGATTCCAAGATAGTGATCAGCCAAGTTCAAGATCTACAAGTGATTCTGCATGACATACATGCAGAAGGGATGTCTCTCGGTGAATCCTTCCAAGTGGCTGCAATTATTGAAAAATTGCCACCACTATGGAAAGAATTCAGAATTACCTAAAGCATAAGCGAGAAGAAATGAGACTTGAAGACTTGATAGTGAGTGAGAATATAGAGAAGACAACCGTGCATGCGAGAAGAAGGCAGTAGGGCTGTGGAATCGAAGGCGATGTTGTGGAGCGAGGCGGACCTCCCGCAATCACAAGAAGAGGAAGCCTGATGGCAACGGTCGAGCAGGTCCTCGAAGAAGTTCCAGGCAGAGTGCTATGTATTGCAACAAGCAAGACCCTTGGAGTGCTGGGAATTTGTCGTAGTCGCGAGGAACACAGAATCCGAAGAAGAAACGCCATCAAACCAATGTGACTGAAGTAGATGATGTCTCAGACATGAACCTCTCAATCGTAGTCTCCTAGGTGAACTTCATTGGCAGCAATACCAAGGAATGGTGGGTGGACACAGGGGCCACTCGTCATGTTTGCTCAGACAAGAAGATGTTCTCATCATATCAAACCATAGATAATGGAGAACAACTCTTTATGGGCAACTCCTCTTCGAGTTGAAGCCAAGGGAAGGTAGTATTGGATATGACATCGGGCGAGGAACTTACTCGATGATGTGTTGCATGTGCGAGAAATTGAGAAAAAGATCTAGTATGCAGGATCATTGTTGAGTGAAGAACTCAAGTTGGTGTTTGTCTCGAGACAACTTCATCCTCACCAAAATGGGATATGCATGGGAAAGGGTACATGAGCAATGGGCTCTTCAAAATTAATGTAATGACTATTGTACCTTTATTAAGAATATCAATAAAAATAGCCGTCTTACTTATATGCTTGAATCTTGAATGTGTATGGCATGAGTAGACTAGGACATATTAATTATGATACATTCTTGTGATTAATTAATATGGAATGTTTGCCTAATTTTAAAATAGATCAAATCATAAATGTGAGATTTGTGTGGAATGCGAACTTGAAGAACTTCTTTCAAATCGATTGAAAAGTAGTGAACCCTCTAGAATTAATACATTCAGATATACATGATGCGAAATTTATTCAAGCGTGAGGTGGTAAGAAATATTTTCTTACATTAATTGATGATTACCTGAGAATATTGTTATGTTTACTTATTGAGAAGTAAAGATGAGGCATTAGGAAATGTTTCAACATTTCCAAGAATGAGGTGGAGAACTTGACTTGATAGAAAGATCAAGGTGATAGAAGTGATAAATTGGTGAATATGAAGCACCTTTTGGTGATTTTTGTTCCTGCATGGTATAATACATAAGCGGTTGCACCTTATTCACCTCGTGAAATGGGTTCTTTGAGCGTGAAACGAACTTTAAAAGAAATGATGAATGCATTACTGTTAAGTTACGGACTACCTCTCAAAATTTGTGGGGAAAGCGATTCTTTCCGCAAATTATATTCTCAATGAATACCTCACGAGAAAACCAATAAATCCCCCTACGAGGTTGTGGAAGAGGTCGAAGACCTTCTTGTAATACTTAAAAGTGTGGGGGGTGTCACATTTAAAGTATGGCGGTACCTATAGGTACAAAGGTTAAAATAGAACCCAGCTTAGTTGATTGTGTTTTCATTGGTTATGCACATAATAGTAGGTACATATCGTTTTACGATTCATAAATCAGTATCGATATGCATGCCAACTATTATCGAATCAAAGGAATGCATCTTTCTTTGAAAATGTGTTCCTTACAAATCCCACACAGTCGAACTCAAGTAAAAGGACTCATGATCTTTGCAATGAGCGAGTAGTCGAGAGCTGACAGATGATGATGAACCTAGGCGAGCAAAGGCTAGGCGTCGAAATCTTTTGGTCAGGATTTTTCTAACGATACTGATAGAAGATGAGCTGGCTTTTAAAGGCTATGTGAGATATCTGAAGCTCCAAATTGGAAAGAGGCTATAAGCGATGGTAGAATCCATCTTGCGAAATCATACGTGAGCTAGTGGATCTTCCGCGGTTAAAAACATCTTGGATATAAATGGATATTGAAGAAAATGAAAGCATATGGATCTATTGATAAATATAAAGCAGGGGCCCGGTTATCAAGGTTACAAGCAAAAGAGAGCGGACTATTTTTTTGATACCTATTCTGATAACAAGAATATCACATCCGTTCGAATGTTAATAGTTATTTTAGCTATACCTGATCTTAGATACATCAAATGGATGTAAAAGCGATTTGTCTTAAATGGTGACTGGATGAAGAAATCTACATGGAACAACCAGAAGGTTTTATTGTTCAAAAATTCGAAAAGAAAGTTTATGGCTTGTTAAATCCCTTTGTGGATTAAAGCGAGAACCAATGCGATGGCATGAAATTTGATAGTGTAATGATGACAAATGGATCCAAAATCAGGTGTGACAAATGTATATGTTAAGAACAGTGTGGATTTGTCATTGTTTATCTCCTCTTGATGATATACTCATCATGGGTAGCAATAATGAAATCATTAAAACTACCAAGGAAATGTTCAACAATAAGTTCGGCATAAAAGACTTAGGTGTTGCCGATGTTATACTTAGGATAAAATCTCCAAAACATCGGATGGACTAATATTATCTCGATCACATTACATTGAAAATTCGAAATTTAAACAAAATGATAGTGAGTCCAATGAAACACCTGTATGCTTCACCCCACAAATTATTAGGTGTTGAAGCTAACAAATCGAATTCATCCATCTCTTTAAGGTTATTCTTTTCTTTCGGCAACTCCGATTTTGACTCAAGTGCATAAGGAGGAGTCACTTCATGAATTATTTCTTCCTTTTCACAATAATCATTTAAAAGGATGTATTCGCTTCCTCTATCAAATCTAATCCTTTTGATTTTCCTATCGAGTTGATTTTCTACTTCAACTACCATTAGATGCCATGACTTAATTTAATGACTTTGATTTATATCATAGTATGCCCATTAGGACATAGCTTACGCGTGATAAATTAAAGTGGTACGATAATCAGAGTCGAGACCATTGGAAGGCAATTGTTAGGGTTTGGTGTTGAAATACACCCAAAACTGTAGTTGCACTACTCCAAAATATCCAGCGTGCCAGAAGAATCTTTGTGATGCGAGTGGATATCAGGCACGAGGCTGAAATTTTGTGGTATCTCATTACACTTGGTGGTGGAGGCGATTGTCTTGAAATCTTCTAAGCAGAAAGCGTGCATTTGCTAGATCGATGGAATTTGAGTTTATTACCTTTGGATAAAGGCTGGTGAAGAAGCGAGTGAAGCCATTATTTCTTAGAAGATATTCCAATATGGCCACAACGTGTACTGTATCTGCGTTCATTACGATGGTCGATCGATTGGAAGAGCATAGTCATATATATAGCAGTGAAGTCTCGACATATTAAGTCGAACCTTAATGCAGTAAGACAACTTCTCTCTAATGGTATTATGACCATGAATACATAAGGTGAAAGAACATTGTGGATCAGTTAACCAAAGGTTTGACGGAAGCGAATGAAGTAAATCATCGAGGGAATGGGTTTAAAGCTATGCACTAAGAGTCGCGAGAATGGCAACCTTCAGTGACTAGAGATCCCAAGATCTAGGTTCAAAGGGACAACGAATTTTGTGCGAGCTCATTGAAGATCACTACGGAGAAAAATCTCCTACTCATTCCTATAATCGAATAGTGAAACTGCGACGTTGAGCCTTGAGGTAAGCCACGCTTTAATGATTCTTATATCTTGTTAAAGACAAGTTAGGGTATAGCAGAATACCTTCCATAAGAAGTCACCTATGTGAGTGAGAACTGGGCGGTTCTATGAGAATGATAAAGGCTAAATTCTCTAGGAGCACTCATGAAACCGAGAATTGTTGGGGCAGGAAATGAACCATATTTGTGAAGAACCATTTGTTTAGGGAAAGATTAACGTGAATGTTATTGTCTTAGTTTACACAAATGATTGAGTGATTCAAGACATCATGTTCAGCGATCAATTAAGTAACAGATAGCATTTCACAAGGGAAGGTTCAGGCCACACGAGCTACCTTATACATCTGAGAAATTTGATTGAACTCTCTCTCTTGAGTATCGGCATGTCATTCGCATTAATACAATTCAATTTCATTCATGTGGGGATTGTTGGAAAATGGGTTTGAGCACAATAATTTAGCTATCTTTGGCTAAGTACATTGAGTCCCCATAAAGCTTTTTGGTGGTCACATGGGAATGTGTTCTCCTCATGAGGAGATGAAGATTATATATTGAGTTGCTCAAAACCATTAAGGAGTGAATTAGAAATTGCCTCCAAACATCACCCTTTGAAAACGGGAACTAAAGGTTTAAGCTTGTGGAAAAGTTTGTGTCCCACATCGAATGAGAACAAGACTTGTAAATGGTATAAATACACCTATCTTGTAGTTGGGTTTGGGCCCCAGGCACCAGTTTGTGGAAGGGAGGACCTGGCTCGTGCTTGGTTCACCACACCTGCATGACGATGCCTTAGCTCATACTTAGAACCAGGCCGAGTTCGTGTTCGGAGCTAGCTTAAACTCAACTTTTTGGCATCAAAAACACTGTCGTTTTGCGTGGGATTCTGGATTGGATTGATCGTCTTCTCCGGTGACGCGGTAGTGCATTGCGCCCGTGAGCGGACCACTGACCCTTTAAACCATGGCGCGTTACCGCCCGAGCGAGCGTGACCCTCCCAAGCTTCATGGTATGCGAACGGTCACAGGCGTAATCTATATAAAGACCACACCTTCTCTCATTTTGATATACAAAATATACATATTCATTCATCATTCATTATCATATGTTTGAGAGCGAGTTATAAGCAGTTGAGTTCGTGACCCGACAAGCGAAGTGCTTTACGATTGTTAGGAGATCATTTCATCTGGGAGACAAATTGCAAGACTCAGCCTGCTTGCTAGGGCAATAATTGTCTTAAGGAGATTGTGTCCAACCTGAGACTTGATGCGCAAACGGTTCTCATTAATTTAATCTCTATTACATGGTTTCCTGTGAGCAATTTCATATACCGTTTTTGTTCTCGTTCGATTCTATATCGCTTGAACATGTCTCCAATGCTTCTTCAATCTCCCTTCGAGTGGTAGGCCACTCCCAAGAGTTGGATGGAATCAATCCGCCGGCGACTCTGGAGACTTAACGACAACGGCTTTTTTGGCTCCTCTCTCATACTTTTCAGGTTAACAATTTACTCTCTTTTATACATTCATTGATTACGCACGGAAAAATTGCAAAGAAAAGCATAAGCGTTTGAGCCTACGTGTGGTAATGTTTTCGGCATATGTTAAGAGTATTTTACAAGCTTGTACTTACTCGCTAGGAAAACACTAGGATCATTTAAAAGTTTGTATGACAGTGATTCTAAGAAGGGCTTTTTGGTGTTTCTTTTTTTTTTAAAGGTTGTTTTTGATAAATAATTAGATTGCAAATATATCCTAAGTTTTTTCCATAAGCATGGACGGAGCCACCTGAGGACTTGTGGACGCCCCATATGCCCCCACGATAATTTTTTTGGAAAAGAATTCTCTTTTGTAGCTAGGATGTTTTGAACCCAGGTCATGTATTTTGCCCCCAAAGAAATATGGAACTATTCAACCTTTGAGCCTGATCTGTTTATGTTAGTTAAATTTGCACCAACTGAAGCAATTTTTGGAGAATGAGTTTTCCCGAGAATCAGCGAAAAGATTTTCAATTTGAAAATATTTTCTAGACTTTACTAAAGATCTACTTCTTCATGAAAACATTTTTTAAACTAAGGGTCTTATTTGGTTACAGTTTTTGAAAACTATTTTTTGTTTCCAAAAATAAAGAAAACATGAAAAACAAGTTTGGTTCCATTTTTTTTTTTTGTTCTGAAAAACACAACGAAGACAAAAAACATTAAATTCAGATAATAACAACAATTTTATGAAGAATACCAAAATGGTGTTCTCTCTGTTTTCCAGCATTCTCAAAACGGAGTTTTGAAGAAACAAAAACCGAGCGACCCTTAGGAATTCAAGCGGTATAAGTATTTGAGAAGATTCCGAGCTCATGTTTGCAGCCCAAATATCGAGAATGGCACAATTTCTACACGGTATTCTCAGTATCATCGAGTGTAGGTGAGAAAAGAATCGAGTCAACCGGGAGAAGTGATGCGCGATTAGGCGACCCACCTCTGATGGGGGGATTTAGGCGGAAAGCGAAAGTGGGAACCGACATTATCGAGGAAATCCTAGGAAAGAAATTAACTTAAAGTGGTTGTTATTTTTCTTGTTGAACTTCATCTACCTCTTGGGTCTTGTATCCATTCCTATTACAATGTTTGGATTGATTAAAAAAATGAACGTAATATAAAAAGAACCATATATCTTATCTTTATTTGGATAAATCTTGTCTTTTATGACGGCTCATATATATAGTTAGTCTAGTTTTGTCCGCTGCGTTGTTTCAAATTAGCTACATGCATGCATGTGATGGTGGCAGCCCTATGTTACTCTATAAATATAACCTAACTATTTGAATACTAGCACTAGCACTACCAGACCATGAAAATTTAAAGGAAACCCTGTATTATCGATATATCCATATATTTTGTATACAGTATTCGAGTAGCCACCACCGTAATTATATATTTGAAGGTGTAAAACCCGGGAAAATTTTAATTTTATGAAAAATGGTAAAATGGTAATTTCGGTCAAAATCCGAATTTTGAATGCCGGATGGCGAAGCGAACTGCGGGTTAGAATGGAAATGCCATAATCTAAATTTCTGCATCCGAATTTGTTAAGTTAGAGCGGTGGAATTTCAAGTTTTTTGAGGCACTTAGGATGTCAGTGTCGTATAATGACTTGTGAGAGGCATGTGATGTGGCAAGTCACTACTACATATACCCATGTGACACATGTTGCATGATTAAGTGAGAGGATGGGATGAATGGCTTGGGTCATGGCCGTATGTCAAAAAGCACTTTAAGTGAACAGAGGTAAAATGGAACAAGAAAAGATTTAAAATAAAGACAAAATAACTCTTCTTCTTCTCGATTTGAAAAAGCGTACGATGGGAAACCAAACCGGTTTTAGAGAAGAGCAACTTCTCTCTAGATTTCCCGGCGTTCGGTCGTCGGTTCGCTTCGGGCCAAGCAAAGTTGTTCTCTGGCAGCGAGGGTAGGCGTGGACACGATTTTTAATGGAGTTCAGAAAACTTCCGAGAGGTAGGATCTTTTCCTACTTGCTTTGTTCTTTGGCTAAGAGCCATGTGAATGGATAGGGATGTTACGTAGAATAGCCTTGTCTTTTCCGGTTCAACGATTGGGATTGGGTGAGAAACTACCTGCCAGTTGGCCGTGAACGATCTGGCTAGGGTTTAATATTCGGCGTGATATGTTGTGTGATTTTTGTGTTGTTTAGGTGATTGAAATGGGTTGCTTGAGTTTGTTAATTAGCCCATGTGAGCTAATTTTGATGTTGTGTTGTAGATTGAATAACATGATGTATGAATTAATTTTTGTTAATATATGCATTTTAAAATATATTAGCATGAATTGTTTTGAAAATGGTATAATCGTTATATGCAAGGCACCTAGAGCGATAGAGTGTAGTGCATGACACGAAAATGAAAGAAAAATTAAAATGGTTGTGAAAGGAATTTCAAAGAAGATTTTCTGAAGAATTTCCTTGGAAGTTAATCAACCAGTTCATCTCGGAGCGAGCCATGGCGTTTGGAGTACTTGACAATTCACCTCGGAGGTTGTCAAATATATTCTAGGAAATTAAGTAGTAAGTTTTCAAGAACAAAAACATTTTGTTTTGAAAGCGTATTTTCTCACATTTGGCTTAGGCATGTGTGAGGGGTAGAGTGAGGACTGAGACATGGGATTGAGCATGTAGACCGTTCAAGTAGGATCATGTATTTGCTTGAGTGTGTTTGAGTTTAACTAATTCTAATGTGTTTGCTTAGGTGGGAAGTAGCCATGTAGGAAATTATCACTACTAGGCATTGCTCATACTGATGGTGGATCATTGGCCCCGATACGAAGTGTACGAGACGGCTCACTAGAGGCCGCGTTTAGAAAGAAAACGGGATTGTGGCTGGTATTCATTTTTGTATAACATGTTTAAAACTTTAAATTTTTGATATATGTTTTGGTGAAGTAAAGTAATAACTCTTGAACTATTGTAATATAGTTGATGTATTTTGGTGAAGTATTGATGCTTGTAATTTGATGGCCATTTTACTCACGTATAGGTCTCATAATATGAGACACGGGTATTCCGCAGGTTGACGGGTTGTCAACGAGACACCCTAGGAATTAGGGCATCACAGAAGGAGTCTTTTTTTATTAGAATAATTTCATGGTTTTAAGGAAAAGACCTAGTCAATATTTTATTCAAGTCTACGGATAGCCACCATATATATAAGACCGATATTTATATGAAGACAAAATTTATATCTTTTAATTAATAATTCTCTCCCTAATTTAGTTTTTTTTTATTCACTTTTGCATATTACGTTATGTATATCTCTTTCTTTTACTATTTGAGTTAAGCTTCAAAGACCTCTAATTTATTTATTTTTTAAATAATAAGGACAAGGATATTGAGAAATTGTTAAATTATTTTGTAAAATTAAGAGTATTTATTGATTCAAAAACAATTGATCAATAATCAAAAGACCCAATAAATTCATTACAAAGTAATAATTTTATTGAAACAATGAAGCATATCAATTCGTATTTGGTAGAAAACATACCTGTCATAGATCCGGAATTGTTGGCTGCCATTTGTCTCCAAAATCTGCAAGAGATGAGATCAAAGAAAAGCTAGGATTGAAGATGGTTGTTTCCTTCTCCCCAAAGCATGTTATACCAAATCCTTGTTAAATTCTAGGACTTTATTTACTTATATATATAAAGCACAAGGGAACAATTGGGCTTTGATCCAATGGACTTACCAAAGCAAGGGAGAAGATAGAACCATAGGCAATTATCTAGTTAATATTAAATCACTCCATAAATAACCCATAGTTAACACGCACAATTACACAATTAAAATTGTAATATGATTATGCTTAGTCCATAATTAATAAATTAATCTAACATTTTCTCACTTTGATGATATAATCATAACTCAAATGCTTTCTTAATAGATTCCACATGGTCATAGCCGTCGTATACAATTAACACACCGAGAGGATACATAAATCATACATAATCAGGCGTTATTAATCAAAATCATAACTCAAATGCTTCAACAAGAGACTTACATATCCATAACCATTCACATGCAATTGACACACCAAGAGGATGTATAAATCATACATAATTAGCCACTACTAATCAAGAAGCATTGCAATGACAAGAGTATTGATTCAATAGAAAGAACAACATAATTTTTTCATTCATCTAGTTAAAATGACACAAAATCACAAGATAATGACAAATGTCAAAATGTGCATGTGATAATGAAAATGCATGAGCTTTCCTTACAAAATGCATGAAAAGGCAAAACTCCCACTAAAACAAAGAGTCTAGGCTCCTAACAATCTCATGCGGGTGACGTCAGGGTTCGAAAGCTCGCCTGATACTACTACAACTCGGTCGAGTTGTATCCGTCTCGAGGCTGGCCGCACCGAATCCTATAGAATAGGGAAAACTCGACTCATTCGGTCGAAATCCCGCGTTGACTAGATCGACTTGTCAGTTACAGAAGAAAAAATTATGATTCTACAAGTTCTTAATTGTTGATTATCCATCACAATACAAAAAATAATTTTTTTCGTTTGAGAAATTTGAGATTCGAAGAACCAAAGATAAAAAATTTTCACCTACCAGGATCCACTAGTTTTGGTTTCCTAAGCATAGACACTCAAGATACAGAGGGAAAAGAACAATTTTGCTCTTTCTTACCCATCACAACAAAAAAAAAAATCAAAATTGTCTGAGATATTTGAGAACGATTTTGCAGATTCTTAATGCTTTCTTACCATCTAACAAAAAAATCAAACTTTTCTGAGAAATTTGAGATTCCTCTTCAAGAGAATCAAAGATCAACACTTTTCCACGTTACTAACCCTAAGCAGTGCCGAGATGGTGATTGGAAACACTAAAGAACTCTTATTCGGCGATGGAGTCTGCAGTGGTGTGGCGGTGATAATGGTGCTCTAAAGCGGTGCTTGCTGGACGATGGTGAAGATGAAGGGGAAGAAATGTAGAGACGAAGGGAGAGAGACCCATAGAAAATTAACTATTTAACTTGCTATCAAATTATTTGTATAACTTACCAAATGTAGGTACGTGTAGGCGAATATACCTGATTAAATAAACTTTACATTTAATTATGATATTAATATAAATTATATTTAACATATGATATTAAAGTATTATTTAATCAAATGGATACTTTAATTTTTATCCTAATTTAATATCAAAATCAATTAATTATGTAACTATAGATAAATAATAATTTAATTATATTTTTAATTACAAATTTTAGTAAAAAATCTATCTTTAATAAGAAAAAATCATTTTCATTTAAACTAATTTAAACGATAAGTATCAAATAATTTTAAATCATTATCTAACAACATAAAACTTAAAATAAAATGTATTTCTAATAAAAAGCATTTAAATATTTTATACTTTTAGACTTATTTTTATTGATATTCTAATAGTTTTAATTCTTTTTACATATATTTTCATTTTTAGATAACATTAATTAATTTTCCCATACATATATATTTGCAATAATTATTATTATTATTTTGTAATTATTTTGGTGAATAATTTTATAATTACTTAAATAATATCAAACATAAAATAATTTATTTTATTAATTCTTGATTTACTAAATTACATCTATGTTCTATTAAATAATATAATATTTTATAATTTATATAATATTTCATAATTTTGTTTTTCAATTTTTTCATCTCAAGTTGCATATCGATCGATACCAAGCCAATACATCGAGACCGATACGTCTCAAGACCCTCTGAGTCGATGGCCAATATCGTGACTTTGAACCATGGGTCACGTGTTCTTAAAATACAAAAATAGGTAAGCCTTTGGTTAGTGGGTATGCCAACATGCTAGTCATAGACGTGTGCTCAACTAAATATAAATATAAACAAATTGGAAAGAACATTGAATAAATGAGAAATATTATTAGAAACTACTAGGAAGTTGTATTTCCCTCCAAAAATAAGGCAAAAAAAAATCCTTTGGTAATATGCAAAAATCTTTACATAATTTTAGGTTGGAGGTTTTTTGTTTTTGTTTTAAAATTAAATTCTTGATAGGAAAAAGGAGAAAAGGAGTTCTTATATTTCCTCTTGCCATAGAAGTTCTCTTTTGTCAGTGGTGAGGTTCATATGCTTGATCAATTAACGAGTCCAAAATTGCTTAAATGAAATTTCAGTATTAGAATAACCAAACTTACTTTTCCTGTTATCGACAGTGAAAGATGTATTTCAGAACTAGAATTGTAAAAGGTTCATTGCTAAGCCTTTTTTGTGATGATCACTTTAGGAAAAGACTTCTTCTAACCCTTTTTTAACTTTTGAAATACTTGAGATTGATATGAAGTCAAACAATAATAATGTCTGCCACTCTTTTGTCCTCCAACAGTAAGCTAGCTCCTTTCCATAAAGGAGTAAGCTAGAAGAAAGGGCATCTATATTTGTCAACTTTGAAATTCCAGATCAAAGTATCTGGACTTTTGTATTAGTGTGGCTTTGCATGAAAAACTCACTACTGAATCCCAAATGCATCATTAAACAATACAGCAAGAGAAGGTGTACACCATTTGCTTACATCATTACCACAATTAGAAACATATATTTCATATGGTCTATAAACATGCATACATCAAATCCAAATCCCAAACAAACAGCTAAGAAACAACTGGAAATTATTTTCAAACTAGTAGATGTAAAAGATTAAGTACAATCACAACATTTCCCATGAATGAGAAGGAAATTTTGCATAGAATGATGACCATAAATCTAAGGAGTGTGACCAACTCCAGGACTTGGGCGGAACTCTCCTGAGTCTGAGAGCATCACTCCATTAATGTGGGAAGATGGTGAAGAGTGAAGGGAGTCTCCATTGATATTCACAACCGCAGGCTTCATCGTCTTCACCTGAAGAAGAATGTGGTGGAGAGCCCTTTAAAGGAAGGTAAGGTCTAAACTCTCACAGCTGTGAGACCTCTCACTCTTCAAGCTCAACAGCTTTCTTGCTTCAAAAGCAGGAGTAAAGATCAGACCAGTAGAAGGAGTGAAGGCTTGACTTGGCCATGTAGAATGGTGAGATAATTAGCTCAAGAAACTAATGACAGGCTTTTGAGATATGGGGTCTATTGCAATGTGCTCTTTGTATGGAACTTTGTGGTGTATATATATATAGCCTATAGGCATCCTCTGGATGGGCTATTTGGGATTTGTACTTATGATAGAAAGAAAAAGTTCAAATTTTCTTTTTTTTTTCTACATAAAAATGAGAAGTTGAGAAAATAAAATTTATTATATTTTTTTACACTACTTTTCATTTTATATCTTTGTAGTATTCTGTTCTCATAGATTTGAACCTAGGATCTTTCATAAACCCATCTCACCCCTTTACCACATTAGCCAGGCATTAAGGGTATATAATTTATTATATTTATTTATAGTACTTTGCGTAATTAACCCATCAAGGCAGTTGACTGTTGACATTCCCATTTGATTATTTTTCCTTCTGCCCGATTCCTTCAGTGATTCAGAAGGAGTCTGCGGAGAATTTTGTTTTCCTGGTTTTTTCAATAGTTAGCATGTCTAGTTTTTGGGGAATGGACAGTGGAAATTGGGTAGGGGCCGGATGCACTATCCTGAAGCCTTTTCTTCTGAGTGCTCCAATGGTGAAGGGGTATTCATCTTCCTTGTCTGGGAAGTGGACCCTGTTGTATACAGTGTTAGAAAAAATATTGTTCAAATAAAAAAAAGGAAAAACAGCACAAACTCAGTAGTGAGGCTGTAAAGGCAATTTTAATGCTTGTTAGGTGTATTTGGTAATTGGGCACAAGGCTTGTACATATAGCATGTTGCTAATAAATTATTTGTTATTAATTTTATTATTTAATTTAATATTAATTATCCTTTTAATATTTATTGATTAAATTGATAATTAATTATTCAAATTAAATATGTTGAATTAATGAACATATATTTCCCATCTTTTGAAAAGATATGTAATTTGAGAAAGGGTACATATACCATTATAAAAATGTTGTAACGAGAAATAAAAAAGACATATACGTTGAACCTTTTGCCTGAATTTCCAAAAAACTGTGTTCAAATTCCTTAGAGATTTTTCACTCTTGCTTTAGTGTAGAATCTCTCTAAGGCTTGTCATATCCTAGAAGCTATTTGCAAGCAATACCCTATAAGCAATTCAATTTGAGGGGGGCAAATATTGCTTTAAGGAAAGCGTATTTCTATACGTGTTTCAAGTCTTCTGTTTTAAGATTTTATTAACTATTGTTAAAGGAATTTCTAACTATTAACAATCTTAAAGCAATAGTTTGGTGATGGAGGATGAAACTACAAATGCTACCATCAAAGTGATGAATCAAGATCTTGTTCGTCTGGATCGTTTTGATGGCACCAATTTCACTCATTGGCAAGACAAGGCCCGAAGTTCCTATTGTGACCACTAAAGATTTTTATGTTCTTGATCACGAACTTGAAGCAATTCCCGAACCTTCGTGTGACTGCGAAGAAGCGAAGGCGAGCGTAGAGCGGTGGGAGGATGAACTTATATGTCGTGGTCATATTCTTAATGCCTTGATGTTAAACCTATTTTACCACAAGTGCGCCAGATTACAGTTATTATCAACAAATTTGAAATTTTGTGAGAGATAGAGACACCTAAACAATTCCAAGTTGGTGCAATAATTACTAAGTTACCATCTTCTTGGAAAGGTTACCGGAAGAAATTGCTTCCGCAGTTACGAAGATTTTCATTGGAAAAGATTGAAGCATCTTCGTGAAAAGGATCAAGAAAATTCAAAGATCTCCAAATCTAAATTAAAGGCAACAGGTGCATGCTGTGTTTGTGGGAAATGTGGGCATTATGCTCGTGATTGCAGGTTTAAGAAGAAACCAAATCAAGAAGAAAAGGTGAACTCTGTGAAGGACAATGATGAAATTATTGTTGTTGTGAGAGAGATCAATGTTGTTGTAGCTCTGGGTGGTGGTATGATACGTGTGCCACAGTCCATGTTTGCTATGATAAGTCAATGTTCAAAACCTATCATGAAGTAAATGATGGACAAGAGATTCAAATGGGGAATAAAGGACTAACTAAAGTGCTTGGCAAAGGAACAGTAGAACTTTTCTTCACTTCTGGAAAGAAAATTGTTTTAGTTAATGCACTTCATGTCCCTTATATGAATAGGAACTTAGTCAATGGGGATCTTTTGGGAAAACCTGGAATTAAATCAGTATATGAAGTAGGAAAACTAATTTTATCCCGCAATGGTGTCTTTATTGGGAAAGGTTTTTCATGTGACAGAATGATAAAATTATGTATTGTTGACAGTCCTACTAATAATAAGAATAATGATGTACATATATGATTGATTACATTTCTTTATGGCGTAATAGATTAGCACATATAAGTGCTTATGAAAGAATGATTAAATGTGGTTTGATATCCTGTGATAATATTAATAATTTTGAGAAATGTGAAATTTGTGTGAAATCAAAGATAGTAAAGAAACCCTTTCATAGTGTTGAAAGAAATTCTGAATTACTAGATCTTGTGCACTCAGATATATGTGAATTAAACGGAATGTTAACTAGAGGTGGTAATAGATATTTTATCACATTCATTGATGATTATTCAAGATTTACTTATGTCTATTTATTAAAACATAAAGATAATGCTTTTAAAGTGTTTAAAATTTATAAAACTGAAGTAGAAAATCAATTAAGAAAGAAGATTAAAGCTTTTAGAAGTGATAGAGGAGGAGAATATTTTTCAAATGATTTTAATAATTTTTGTGAACATGGTATTATTCATGAATGTTCTGCACCACGCACACCTGAACAAAATGGTTTGGCTGAAAGAAATAATAGGACATTTCTTGAAATGATATATTATTGAATCTTAGAGATTGCCATTTAATTTGTAGAGGGTAAACTCTGCATTGCTTGTCATATTCTCAATAGAATTCCTTTAAGGAAGAATCAAATTTCTCCTTATCAATTGTGGAAAGGAAGAAAGCCTTCCATAGGGTATTTCAAAGTGTGGGGGTGTCTTGCATATTGCAAGAGCAAAGATCCTAAAAGGACCAAGTTAGGTCTAAGAGGGATAAGATGTGCTTTTATAGGTTATGCTACACATAGTAAGGCATATAGACTTTTAAATTTAAAATCTAATGTGATAATAGAATCTAGAGATGTGGAGTTCTTTGAGCATTTATTTACTTCAGAAAATAAAAATCAAACTCCAAATAATGGAGAATCTAAACTAGAAACTTCTTTTGGTGGAGGGTCACAAATAGAAACATCTCCTAGGGTTGTAGAACAACAACCTAAGGAATTTCGTAAAAGTAAGAGGTTACGGAAAGAAAAACTTTTAGGATATGATGAGATTGACTCTCAGCTTATTTCCTTTTACTTAGTAAAAGGAGATAGAAAGAATGTGAAGAGAACAATTCCCATTTTTCTTCAAGTTGAAGATGATCCTAAAACTTACAAAGAAGCTATGTCCTCTAGAGACGTTGCTTTTTGGAAAGAAGCTATAAATGATGAAATGGAATCTATTATGTCAAATCACACTTGGAAACTTGTTGATTTACCCTCTGGCTCTAAATCTATTGGTTGTAAATGGGTGTTTAGAAGGAAGTACTATACTGATGGAACTCTTCATACTTTTAAGGCAAGATTAGTAGCCAAAGGATTTCAACAAAAGGAAGGAATTGATTACTTTGACACTTATGCTCCAGTAGCAAGAATAACTTCAATTAGGATTTTATTTGCTTTGGCATCAATCCATGATATTTATGTTCATCAAATGGATGTTAAAAATGCATTTTTAAATGGAGATCTTGATGAAGAGGTTTATATGGAACAACCATAAGGATTTATTCTACCTGGAAATGAACATAAAGTGTGTAAACTTGTTAAATCATTATATGGTTCAAAATTTTCACTAAAATAAAAAATTGTATTTTCCACATTATATAAAATGTTGTTCGAAAGCATACTTTTTTTTTATAATCTAATCATATATAACAGTTTATTTTTCTTTTGAAAAAAGAAAAAAGTCTAACAGATGAAACATAAATTAAGGTGTGGAACCTTCAAAGGTGCTATAGTATTTCTATTGTATTTCATGAATTGTGGTGACATTTGATCACGACAACTGGATCTCAAATTACGTGCGTAATAATGGTGATATTAATTCAACAAATTAAATCCTAGATTTAGTTATGAGCCAATACTAGTTATTAGAAAATTCCTCAATATTGCAAGAATCAATTACTAAACTTTTCTTGTTGCATTATCAACAATATTGGATGAACATTTGCAGTAGTGGTAGGTTCAATTCTATACTTTCTTGTGATGGCTACATTTAGAAGGGACATCTATAAGTCGGTTCTAACTATATGGACAGCTAGCTTGATTAGAAGTCAAAGCATATATTAGATATTGGAAACTAAAGGATATTAACTAGTAGTCTAACAAGTTTACTTCCATATATAAGGAAAATATATTGACTTATCAAGACCATGTCTTTGTCCCTTCCTATAAACAGTTTTCTAAACTACTTTTATAGAAGACCAAAATGGAAGTGGATGAAAAGTTACTTTTCATACCTTCATTGATGTACTATCTTCAAAGATTTGTCCTAAAATAATCTTTTTTTTTTCAAAAAAATCCCAAAGTAATATATGTTTTAAAATAATTTATAAACTAATGTTTTCTTGTCATGTCACCAAAACCGTAGTTGGTGACTACTATTTTAAAAAATTGTCACAAAAACCATAGTTTGTGACTATGATTTTAAATTTCTTAAAACAATTAAAACCATAATTGGTGTCTACGGTTTTAGGCTTAAAGTTAAAATCAGAATTAGTGAGTACAGTTTTAATTTTTTTTTTTTAAATGATGAAAACCGTAGTTACCAACTACGGTTTTAACTATTTAAAAAAATTTTAAACCATAATCATCAACTACATACGGTTTCGGTGACATGATAATGAGGTACTAGCTTGGGCATTATTTTGAAAAATGTATTAGTTTGATAATTATTTTTTTAGGTTGTTTTGGGACATCACTCTTATCTTTCACCTTATAAAAGTAGCTAAGAAAAAGAAAAAGGCGCAAAGGATGGCAAAAGTAGCATTATTTTATTAACGAGGATTGATATTGCTACAATTTTTTTATTTTTTATTTCCTTAGTTTTGGAGAACAGTAGTCTCCCATTGTTATTCACTGAGGCTTGGCCTTCATCATCACTTAAAGAAGCAAAGTCCTGACTCTCCTCCATTGATGAGGAAACTTCTGCTTTCTTCAAGCTCAATATCTTTCTTGCTTGAAGAACAGGAGTAGAACAGAACAGTACTACAAGAATGAAGATAAGGGGAAATGAGCTTGACTTATGTAGAGAGGTGGAGATAACTCAGAAAGAAAATGAGGGTCTTTTGAGATATTGGGTCTATTGGAATGTACTCTTTGTATGGAACTTCGTGGGATTTATGTCTGTATATATAGACACCCTCTGCAAGGGCACCTTTTTGGGGATGTTTAATTAGTTATGATAAAACCAACCTAGTGATGAAGTTTGCTCCCTGAATGAACATGTGGCCTCTAGTCATTGGATCAAGGAAGGTGCTGCCCAAAAGTTCCAAAAAAAAAAGGTGAGTTTTTTTTCTTACATTTTTAATTAATTTATTCGGTTTGTATATACGAGGAAAAGAAAGTAAAAGGCCGAAAAATGGAGAGAAAAAGCTTTTCAGAACCTATAAACTTTAGTCACATATGCCTCTAACTTTATTTTTCATTTTCTTTATATATATACTTTTCACAATAAATCCAACCGGGGATATATTCTAATTTGAATATTTTTCTTTCCATGTTACTTTCCGTGATTTACAAGGAGAGAGATTTTTTATTTATTTATATCTTTCTTCTTCATTTCCTTAAGAGTATTTTGCATGTGTGGTTTGTGGGAATGGACAGTGAAAATTGGGTGAGGGATGCACTATTGGGAGACCTTTTCTTTTGAGTGCTGGAATGTGATGGGGGAATTCATCTTCTTTGCTAACTGCTAAGACACCCATACATGCATGATGCATGTACATTTTGGTGGTGGCTGAGGCACAAAGTGAATAGTGTGGTGAGCCGTCTAGACTCTTCATGAGTTCAGCTTCCTTTTCCTTTCTTAGAGATTGACATGGGTGTTGGATGATTGACTAATGGTAGAGTTTCATCACAAAATAATAGGATTATCTTATTAGGTTATTAGGGTTATGTTCTCATCAGGTCTATTAAAAGAAAATGGGAATAGGTAACAAGAAAAGAAAATAAAGATGATAACAAAAACACTAAAATATTATGGAAACCTTAAACATAGAAAAAACCAGGTACAAAAGAGGAAAAATTTACTATTATGGTACTGAGTACAAATTGGAGTATGGTGGCTATTAAATCATAGAGCTCCAAAATCCTAAAATAAATAACATATTTAGATGTATTCTCATTCTAAACGGACACGGATTACAACCAAGGTCGATGTGGGCTATCAGTTTTCATTAAAAATCCCTAAAAAGTCCATGATGACGCAACACAACTTTTCAAGTCAAATCGAACAGAATTCAATTCACCCAATTCTAACAAGCTCCACCTTCATGTGAATTTCAAATGTAATAAACAAACTCCAATCTTCAACAAATTCTCAACATCTTCCACAAAAGTCCATAAAGGTTTGTAAAAATCAACAATGAATGCAAGCCAAATTCAAGCAATACTTAAACTTGGCTATAGGAAGTAACTTGGTCATTGTATTGTTCGATTACCATGAATACTAACTTTACCCATGATAATTGATAAGCCGAAAGCGTGATGTGTATATATATGTACGCCTATGTGCGCAAGTGCACGCGTCGCCTCAAGTAATATAGTGTACCTAGAGTACGAATATCGATCCACGGGGACAAGTGTGTTGAATACAGAGATTGGCCTTTGAATATTATACGGGATGTCAGCTTACGGTGGCAGTTTACTAATATTTAGTTTAAACTAAAATGTCGTTCTTAATGACTTACTGTGTTGTGGAGACTAGGGTTATGTCTCCCCCTGCCACTTTTGATGGATTATTTCCTATAGAAACTACTATTCAGTTTATTCATGACTTATTGATGACGGGGTGATCGTGCTTACGAGATACCCTCTCTCGAGGTGTATCCGCCTATCTCATTAGTAAGGGTTGAGTGTATCTCTGCCCCCGACTCGATACTCACGGCTTGCTTAAATGTTCTAGCCTTAGTCGCCACCCTCGGAATCGGAATATCTACATTTCTAGAATTGGCCAGAAACGCTCTGTGTCATATCACTGGACATCTCTTCTCGAATCTCGGATATCCTAGTACGGTCATGCGATGTTGGCGAACGCCACCATGTAAATAAATCACAGATATAGAGCAGTCTCTAACAAGCCATAAACAACTGAATAATATAAAAAGCGAATCTTTAATCCATGCAATTGTGACAGGGTTCAACGACACCCTAGATATGGATCTAGAACATAATGAATGTAAGTACACAAATATTTAATCTATAAAACATCAGTAGTTCTATCCGAAGAAGAAAAATACAAAAGTAGATCTCTTCTTCAAGATCAAGGTCGCTGTTGCTCTCACTTTTCGTGCCCTAGTTCGTACGATCTTCGATGCCTCAAATTCTGGTCCCCCTTTGCTTTAATGATGGAGAGACAAAAACTCTCGCTGACATCGTGACGTTGAGACCTTGCGACGTTGCAGCTTGTTGACTTTTATTCTTGTTGACCCAACGTCGCAACATTGGGACGTCGCGACGTTCTAGCCAGCTTTATGCACTTCTACCCTCCACTCCAAAATGCTTCCAAAAACCCCCGTTCCACCTGCAGTTCACACACAACACAAAAATCAGATGTCGGGCTATAGAAATACTTAATTAACTGTAAAATAAAGCTAAGACAATAAGACGGACGCGGTATGACATGAGTGTTTTAGGCACTCATCACACCCCCAAACTTAGCTTCTTGCTTGTCCCCAAGCAAGAACTGATTCTAACCTGGACACACACCCTACATACTATAGCCTAACACTAAGATAGTGCTGCACATGCTGATAGATAGAGGACCAAATTGGAACGACTCACACTTTTGCCATTTTGTTCGAAAGTTCAGGGGATTCGCAAGGGTGTTCGACTTTCGAAAAAATTAGATTGAACTCGGTGTAATTGACGAATGCCTCAACCTCCAAGATATTCAATAACCTTTCCCAAGGACCCTATGTGCGTTGAATAAATGACCTCTAGTTTATACCTAGGTTTCGACGCCCCCAAACTTGAGTTCAACTCACCTAATTGGGAAAATCTAACTACGAAGGATAAGGCATACCAGATTTTCTTTCACGACATACCTACGATAACATCAAACAAAACTGAGTGCCGTAAGTTTATGCTAAGTGTTCATGTAGCGAGGAGCTTAGTTGGTGGCTCCCCCACCGATTGATTAAGGGCCTTAGGGCATTGATTCCCCTCGAACATCACCAGAACACTCAACTAAACCTAAGGGCCCTAAGGCTATGAAACTTCCATCTTAAGTCCTAATAACGACGGTGAAGTCGATGACCTCTGGCCAGGTTGGCTTAGGGCATTGGGCTTTAGAAAGGCCCCTCGGATTGTGCGGGATTAGTTGAAAGATCCACTTATTCCCTATTTATATATATATATATATATATATATATATATATATATATATATATATATATATATATATATATATATATATATATATATATATATATATATATATATATATATATTTTTTTTTTTTTTTTTTTTTTTTTTTGGGCTCGGTGACTCTTTTATTTCACGGTGTCCCATCTCTTTGGTGTTTAGAGACTCGAGGGTTTGTTGGACAGCAGTAGATGGAAGCAGCTCCCTAGGTATACCTAAGATCATCGGAGTGTGTGAGTGTGATAGGCTTATTGGGAAGTAGTGTCTTGAGTATCCCGGAGGTGATTCACTATGCCTCCCCACCTATTCAACCTAATTCCCGAGTATCAAACATCCGACGAATCCTTTCTAGAGCTATACACTTTTTTCCATGATAATAGTAGACTCGGCCAAAAGTGATCCTTGACTCGAACATGGCGGCACGCTACGGACTACCTAAACCTGACACCACTTAAACATAGATATGATCTGCAAAAAAACAAACAGGAACTAAACCTGAAGACTCCATGACCTAAAATGGAACAAGCGAAATGAAATAAGCTAAAACCTGAACAAACACACGTAAAGCGAACTGAAACTCTGACACGAATGCGAAATAAAAATAATAAATCACAAAACTATGCTAATCTAATAAAACCCGATCACCACCACCCACACCCCCCCCAACAAAAGTATCCGGTGTCACATTTGTGATAAAAACGAAGAAGGAAAGGGAATTCCACAGTGGCGGACGATCGGCTGCAGTGGTAAGCGTGGTAGTGGAGTGCGGCTTCGTAGTAGGCTGGAGGAATTCTTCTTCTTCCCGGAGAATAGTGGCACAGTTGGCGAGCTGTACGCATGTCGGTAGCGAAGGGCCTCCATATCATGTGTAAAGAGGACTCGGTGCTCCTGGGTCTCATCTTTGCAGAATGCATCAGCGATCGATGGGGCGAGCAGGTCCTCTAGAGTCGGGTGGGGTGGATGGGGTCGCCCCTCTGAAGTCGGAAATTTGTGGTGGTGGTGGAGGTGGTGGGTGAGAGGAGGACTGCCCAATGTCATCATGAGGATCGCCCAGGAGTCCAAAACGGGCCTGATAGTCGTGAAGCTCCTCCTCGTCCGAGGGCTCATGGCCCGAATCATAAATCCCCTCAGGTCGTGGGACACCCGGTTTGTCTCGCTTAACTGATATAGCCTTAATTGGGTGTAGCCACGCCTCGTTGTCATCTAAGGGCACCCCGGCTCATGTGCATAGGCCGTATATAAGGAAAGGGTGCCCCAAGTTCATCTTAGCGTCTCGGTTATGGAGGATTGCATCTCATAGCCTGTTATCGAGCGGAATATCTGAGATATTAGCATAGTTGAAGCGGGCACGCTTGGCGGTCACCTCCCTGCGTTGTCGTCGGAATGAGGCCTTGACGTGATGAAGTGATGCCAGACTTTGGGGATATAGGCCAATGCTTGGCTTGGCAAATTAGACCGGTGTGCCCATCATTATTGAGCTTCCGCTCCACCCACTTGGTTGTCAAGACCAGGAATGACCTCGGGGTAATCGAGTTGCTAAGTAAGCGGTCGAAAAGGCTCGAGAGACGGGATCAGATTATAAAGCGGTTGATAGACTCATGGCCCCGAAGTCTGACACACCCCGCACGGGACTTTCTTGGCGGCGGCGTGGGGAGCGGAGTTGGCAAATTCTCGCGCACCACACTCATCGCAGCTGGACGAGGTGGTTGGCAAAGAGCCCGCCATCCTTTGGTGGCAATAGTCTTGCGGAAGAAGTCATCGAGGTGGTGGAAACCCTTTTCTTTGATAAAAGATCGGTTCTTGCAGATGGTGCCGAACCGATCGACGGCACCTTCGTTGACAAACCTCGTGACATCAAAAGTCGGGGTCGGGTCCTCACTGGCCCCACCCCGTTTAGTAAGGCGACACGCCTCTTGCAGAACATTGGTGCCGCAAGAAAATCAAGACTACCTAAGGTCCTAAGTGTACAATGTAGCCTAATGGCACTAAAAGGGCCACACCCGGATGGACTAGACAATGTGTCGAGCACCTAAAGTGCACTATGAAAACTAGGACCAAATGGGCAACGGGGAAGTAGATACAAACCCTAGGACACACGACAGACCCTACCGGCTCAAACTAGACCTAATATGGAGGACTAGACCAAACAGGGGCGAACAAAACCTAAACGAGTCACGGACACTAATGCGTGGTGTGGAAGGCGCGAGACAGGGACAGAGACAGTAGTGGTGTAGTGAGTGAATGGTGGTGGCAATGTCGGTGAGGTGGTTGGAGGGCAAAACAATGACCTCCGACGGGTGAGAGAGTGAATTCCGGCAGGTGTGGGTGTGTGTGTGCTGCGGACGACAAAGGGATGCAATAGGGTTGACGGAGGAGCAGGTAGAGCAAAATGAGGGGTGTTTTGGCGCTAAACAAGATCAGCGTCACGGCGATGCGAATGCAACGTTCGCGGCGTTCGAAGAAGCTGACGGCGTCGCGGCGTTGAGATCGATATCGCGGCGTTCCAAAGAAAGGAGTTAAAACCAGCGTCGCGACATTGGGATCGGCGTCGCGGCGTTCGGAAAGATAAAAAATGGCGTCCGGCGTTAGATCCAACGTCGCGACGTTCCAAAGAAGTGCAAAAATGACGTTGCGACGTTGGATCCAACGTCCGCGGCGTTGAAGGCGTGCCGAGATTCGCGGCGTTGCGGCGTTTAAGCGTTGCGGCGTGCGGATGCCCAGCGTCAGCGGCAGTAACGAAGAAGGCGAAATGCAAAATATTTAACAATGGGCTAAGGTAAAGAAAACTCCCTTAGGTACGAATTTGCGACTCCCTCGAACCACGAGTAGATTTCTTGAAGCGGATCCTCCGCGATACTTTACGTCGGCGGGTCACAGCGAGGCGTCAAAAGGAGATTCCGATTCTGACGAAGCGACAAGCGAGCCAAACTTAAAACAAACGAGAAAAAATTAAACCATAGAAAGAAAAATTTCAAGAAAAACGGGTTGCCTCGAGCGCTATGTTTAATGTCGTTAGCTCGACGACCCTAAATCTCAATGTGCTCGGGAACGCTCCTATGGCAAGCTTATGGCGCCGTCGATGTGAGTGATGGAATGGTCTGCTTATCCTCATGGAACTCGCCTCCAAAATATGGTTTCAACCGTTGTGTGTTAACTGTGAATGTCCCTTTCTCAGGATGCATAACCTCTGCCCCTCCATGTGGAAAGACCTTGGACACTGTGAAAGGTCCCGACCATCTAGACTTCAATTTCCCAGGAAAAAGTTTGAGACGGGAATTAAACAAAAGGACTTGTTGTCCCGCTTCGAATTCCTTCCTGGTAATATGTTTATCGTGCCATGCTTTTGTCCTTTCCTTGTAAATAGAACTTTTCATAAGCTTCATTCTGAATTACGTCTAGTTCCATGACTCTGGCGTGATCTCTTCGCGACTAATGTCGCATCCATGTTAGTGGGGTTGCCTAGTAGGCTCGATGTCCAATTCGCTGGCGGGTGGCATGCTTTTCCATAAACAATTGAAGCGAGAACGCTGATGAATTGTTTTAAGCGTGTGGTGTGCCCGAGTGCATCCTATCTTTTAGACCAGTCCTTCCTAGAACATTAGCTGGCGCCTCGAATGGACTTGATTTCTCAATTTGATCACCTGCACTTGCCATTTAGCGTGGGTGATAAGCAAGGGATGTACGATCCTTTGCCACTTTTGCAAGACTTTATCAATCATCTTATTAGTAGTCATAGATTATATGTGATCGGTGCTTTCGAGATCTTGAATCCTTGTACGAATATGTGGGCTGCGAAGAAGCGTGCTACCACCTTGGCATCATTAGTGTGGTCGAATTGCTTCAACCCACTTAGGGCATAATCTGCGCGACGAGATGTACGAGTTATTATAAGATGGAAATGGTCCCATGAAATCCATCCCCATAAATCAAAGCGATTACTTCGGAAGGTGGATGCATAGGCGATTAAGTCCTTTCTAAATGCCCCCCATTCGTTGACATTTGTCGCATGAATCTGACCCGTGAATCGCTTGAATAAGGTAGGCCCGGTGAAACTGATTGAAGCACCTTGGCACAACATTGGTGGCCACCCGAAATGTCCACCACATGGTAAAGTGTGGTAGTGGTTCAAAATACTGTTCATTTCATCTTCGGGCACACATCTCCGGATCACTTGGTCAGCGCAATGTCTGTATAGAATTGGCTCATCCCAATAGTAGTGTTTCAAGTGTGCGAAAAACCTCTTTTTATGTTGATAGCTAAATTCCGGAGGGATTACCTTGGCTACCAATAATTCACGTAATCTGCAAACCATGGAACCGCCCTTTTGTCTTTAATAGCTAAGAGTTGCTCATCAGGAAAGTCGTCATTCACTTGAACCTCATCACTTGCCCCTTCTAATCGTGAAAGATGATCGGCAACTAGGTTCTCTGTCCCTTTCTTGTCTTTAATCTCTACGTCGAATTCTTGCAGCAAAAGAACCCACCGGATTAGTCGGTAGCGTCCTTTAGTCATCGAAGTATTTTATGGAAGAATGATCGGGTGTGGACTACGACTGTTGCCAATCAAATAAGGCCTGAATTTGTCAAAGCAAAAGACAATGGCCAATAGTTTCTTTTCTGTAGTGGCGTAATTCAAGCGAGCATCATTCAAGGTTACGCATAGTAGATTACTAGAATATTCTTTTCGTTTACGCCTAACTCTTGCTCCAATCGTAGTCACTTGCATCACACATCGGCTCGAATGGAAGGACCCGATGCAGATTTCTCTGATGGGCCCGTCTCAATTTATCTTTTAACAACCAATGCGGCTGGAAACACTGGGCATCAAACTCAAATGGGGTCCTGAACCAGGGTGAACAACGATTTTGCGTCTACGAGAAAAGTCTTTGATGAATCGCTATAGAATATAGTGTGGCACAAAAAACTTACCCTTATGCCACAGATAAAATCGGAGGTAATTTTCAATTGCTTCAATCTTTGCTCTGTCTCTCTTCTCTTCTGAAATCGATATTAGAGTACAATCCCCCTTATACCATAAATGGCACATCTCCCGATTGAGTGCGAGGTTGGTCTCCTCGCATCTTTTATCATCACGATCTCAAATTCAGACGGTTGTCAAATGAACTACCAAGCGAAAAATCATCGCGAAGATCTTGATTGTCTTTTCAACCATATCTGAGAATATGGCGCATCATGCATCATTGGAAGGTGCGGCGCATTGCACAGCCGAAGGGCATCCGCGCGAGAATCACGAAATGTCCCATAGGGACATGTGAATGTCGTCTTCTCTGGTCTTCGAGTATAACGAATTTGATTGTAGCGGAATATCCATCAGCGATAGTATTCATGACGACTGTCGATCCAACATCTGATCTAGAAGCGACGACAGGAAATGATCTTTAGGTGGCCTTATTAGTTTTAATAATCAATACACATTCTCACCGTAGCGTTCAGAAGAGCGATAATATGTTATTTTCGATTTGCTATGACGGTTGTTCCTCCTTCTTAAACACTACTTGAAGCTGGACTTACCCATGCATTATACGAGATAGGATAAATTTTAGTATCCGGCCACTTTAACACCTCCTTCGGACTACTCTTTCATAGTTGGATTCAACCTCCTCTGCTGCTTCCCTGAGGGTTTATGACAAATCTTCCGACCAAAATATGATGCATGCACATGGAAGGGGCGAATCCCTTTTTAAATCGACTAGAGACCATCCGGCGCATTTTGGCGTCTCTAGGACCCTCAATAACTTCTCTTCCTACAATTCGATCGAGATCTTTGAGATGATCACTGGTAAGGTGGATGCTATCCCAAGATACGCATACTTCAAATGGCTAGGTAAAGGTTTTTGTTCCATCTTGGGTGGTTGTTCAACCGATGGCACTGGCGTTTTAGTACTTTCACCTAGAGATTCGAAGTATTTCCTTCTATTAGGTTCGAAAGAATCCATCCATTTTACATATTCCTCTGCCTCTTCGCTCATATTCTCGGAATCACTCTGTACTAGGCTAGCCTCCAAAGGATCAGTGAGACCACTTTGGCTAGACACTATAGCCTCTACTATCTCTGCCATGAAACATGTATCACTCTTTTGGATGTCTCACGGCTTGAACCGTTAGACTTGACTTCATCCTCCTACACTCAATTTTGGTTCTCCCTTTGAGCGACAATCATTGCTCTGCAGTTGCAAGAAGCGGTCTACCGAATTCTTAGAATATTTTCTTTCATCTCACCATATCTAATCTGATAATCTTCTTTGGGAAGATAAACTTGTCAACCTTTACTAAGACATCTTCTATTACCCCTCTCGGATCTTTGGGACTGTTTGCAGTGAAGTGTAGTATTTGTTGGGCCAGAGCTTCACACAACAAGCGTTTAAAAATGGACAGGCGTAAATTAATACGGCTTTTGAATCACCTGATGCTCTCGAAAGATAGGATTTCCCGGTAGTTGCTAGATGATGGCCCTTTTTGGAGTCTTTTGAAAACTTCTGGCTCCTGCGAAGTATGGCACTACACTCCTCGGTTAGGTTAACTATTTCAAAATCTGCCAGTCTTCTCTTCTGAGACAAGATGTCCTTCATAAACTTGACATAACTGGGCATCTGTTCCAGAGCATCAGCAAATGGAATGTTGATGTGCAATTTCTTGAATACTTCCATGAACTTGGTGAACTGCTTATCCAACTTATGCTTCTTTAGACGTTGTGGATACGGAATTGGGGCTATGGGTTGTGGGTTATCCTTCGCTTTAGTTGTGTCTCCTAGAGACTGTTTCTCTTGGGGTTGTTCCTATCATCATATTGGCCAGTTTGATGACTTTCTCGATCTCTACCTCCTCGTCATTGGGGATTGCTCATGTCTCAATTCTTTACCACTTCTCGTGACTACTTTAACATGTTCATTCCCGTCTCTTCTCGAGTTCACTTAGAGTTGGTAAGGAACTGAGCAACTTCTGTCAATAGATTGGCCATTTGACCCATCTATACCTCCATATTTCTCATCTGTGCTGCTTGATTGTTCAATTAGGTAAGCTTGATGTTGCATATTCACCTTTATACTCATTCATAAAGGCGTGTGAGATGTAGCATTCTTGTGAGGGCTTGTTCGAATCCACTTTTCAGGAAATTGGTTAAGCTCACTCGGGGTGGTGGCATGTTGTTCTGATTGTTCCTCCATCCATACACTTGATTGTTCTGACTATTCTGATTCTGATTGTTATGCCACCCTTGGCCTTGATTTTGGTTATGATAATCGTTTCCCCCATACTGTCCTTGTTGTTGTGGCTGACTCTGATTAAACCTCGACACATGCGGGCTGCTCTCTTGTTTGGTTTCCCATTTACGGCATTCTAAGTGTTGTGTTGTCCTCAGCGATTCACACAACTCCACACAGGTTGAATACGTATGGCATTCGTGGTACTGTATTATCACAGTTAACTATTTGGTCGATTTGTGTAACGCATGAGTAACGGATTGTTGAGAACCTCGTGTCAGGTGCACTTCTACGGTATTCTTGAATGTAATCTTATCTACAGGTCAGCGATTTGTATTAGTAGCTATCTTCAATTTCATATGCTTGGTTCGTGGTTTTCTTCATTAGTGCCCCTCCAGCTGAGGCATCAATCACTGTTCTAGTCGCATTCCTCATACCATTATAGAAAGTATGGACCTGAATCCATCTGGTCAGTCTGTGATGTGGGCACTTCCTCAACAGTTCGTGAAATCTATCCCATGCCTCTGCCAGGTTCTCTCCCTCTAGTTGTCAGTATTGATCTCTTACCGCGAGTTGTGCAATTTTCGAAAGGTGGGAAGAACTGGTCGAGAAACACGCACTAAGTCATTCCATGAAGTAATAAGTCCGTTGACTTGTTAACTTGATGCACGGCTACATCACTGTGAGTGGGAACAATCTCGACACAGTGCCTCTTGATGACCCCATTGTACTTGATCGTGTCGCAGACTTCGAGGAAGTTGGTCAAATGCATGTTTGGATTCTCATTGGGCAATCCATGAAATAAGATGTTCTGAAGCATCTGTAAGTTTACTGACTTCAGCTCGAAGTTGTTTGCCTGAATAGGTGGTCTTCGGATGGTTGTTGGTTGTCTCGAACAACTCCGTAGGTGGTGGGGTGGCGAACTCCTAGCAACATGGAATGGATCATCCGCCGTATAAACGGCCCGGTGCTTGGATTCCTTCCTGCTTATTCCCATTTCTCGGCCCTCTGTGGCTCGTTTTGCTCAATGCTAAGATCCTGCTCTTCATTTCCATGATTGCTAGATTTCTAGTATGTTCTGTTCTCTATTCTTGGTGTATTCTGTGTAAAGTTCTTTTTGGTTTAGGATCAAACGGATGTAGGTCAATCTGATCCCGTCGTCGCATGCGCCACGAACCTTTGACCGCAATCACATACTAAAAACAAAAAAGACCAAATTACCAAAGACTTGTAAAACAAATAAAAACAAAATTTCCAGAGTAATATCTAATTGCTTTATTCTCTATATCACACTAAACTTATCCCCGGCAACGGCGCCAAAAACTTGATGTCAAAGCGTGATGTGATATATATACGCCCATGTACATGCACGCGTCGCCAAGTAATATAGTACGGAGTACGAATATCGATCCACGGACAAGTGTGTTGAATTACGCAGATCAGTCACAATATTATCTCGATAAGCTTTGGAGGGCAGCTACTAATATTTGATTTAAACTAAACTAATCGTTTAATGACCCTATCAGGTTGTGGAGACTAAGGTTATGTGTCCCCACTAATTTTTGATGGATTATTTCCTCATAGAAACTACTTATTCAAATTTTATTCATGACTTATCGATGACTCAAAAGATCGTGTTTACTAGATACCCTCTCAGAGGTGTATCCGCTGTCTCGCTAGTAGGGTTGAGTGTATCTCTACCCAACCTCGATACTTCAAACGCTTAAACAAAATGAACTTTAGTCGCCACCTCGGAACCTGAACATCTCTATTTCACCGACCGACCCAGGGCGTCCGCCTGATCCGCTCTCGACATCCTCATCTCGACCAATATCTAGTACACTATGCCAATGTTGGCCAGACACCACCATGTAAATAAATCACAGATATAGAGCAGTCTCTAACAAGCCATAAACAACTGAATAATATAAAAAGCGACCTTAATCCATGCAATTGTGACAAAGGTTCACCGACACCTAGATATGGGATCTAGAACATAATGAATGTGAGTACACAAATATTTAATCTATAAAACATCAAGATTTCTATCCGAAAGAAGAAAAATACAAAAGCAGTGGTCTCTTCTTCAAGATCATACTACGCCGCTTCACTTTCCGCGGCTCTAGTTCAGACGATCTTCGGCGCTCCTCGACCTCGTCCCCTTTGCTTTTAACACGAGACAAAACTCTCGCCGACGTTGCGGATTGCAACGTCAAGGATGCTGAGACGTCGCGACGCTGTTCGCTGTTGACTTTTATTTGTTGACCCAACGTCATGACAAAGATGTCGCGACGTCGATCGCCGCGACGCTGGGACGCTGACGCCGTGACATTCCACCAAATTTTTATGCACTTCACCCGCTCCAAAAATGCTTCCTAAAAACCCTGCTCACCCAAGCAGCTCACACACAAATACAAAATCAGATAGTCGGGCTATAGAAAATACTTAATTAATCAGAAATAAAGCTAAGACAATAAGACAGACATGTGTATGACATGAGTGTTTTAGGCACTCATCACACACTATTACCATTCCACACGAAAGCTTAGAAAGGATTTTACATCATCACTTGTGGCTGTAGAACCTTGTAACACATAATTTAGTATAACTTCTATTTTTGCCTTTCATTACAATACGAGTATCTTTGCTAACCTTCAAAACTTCACTTTCACTTATTTACTTGTACCATTTTGAAGCAAGAATACTAAAAAAAAGAAGAAATCATGTTTAGCTCTTCTAATCTGGAACATGTCTCATACTACCAAGTGTCCTAATAAACCCATTATCAAACATTTTGATTCAGACTAATCAAAATCAAACAACTCTACATGGTGCATTATTTCCCATTAACACAACACCTTTAGACATTTCATATGTTGAAAACCAATCCCAATTTGGACACATATGAAACAAGCAACTTAAGTCAATAATCCAATCCTTTCTAAGTTCATAGCCATCATTTGAAGCAAGTAGGGGGTCTCCATCGATGTAAATATCTTCTACAATATGGTTTTACTAGAAATTTATGATTGTTTTCCTTTTTGATTAGAAGATCTCTTATTTTTATTTTGCAAAACATTCAAATATGGCATGCCCCTTTTTATTACAATACCTACAAGTCTGGTCTCTCACATCATCACTAGTACTCTCATGTGTGTCCTCCATTGAACAATAAGACTCTCAAGCTGATTTCATATCCAATCATAAGATGCATCATCTTCTCCTTGGAGAATAAGAGCATCTCCAACCATTCTCAATTTTTGACTCCATCTCCATATTTGGGGATTTGGACCCAAAAAATACACTCCAACCATCCTTCATTTTCATCTCCATATTTGGAGATGTGAATAGTAACTATTATTCCCCTATCACTTTAATATTATACTATTATTATCTCATTATTTTACTCTTATAATAATAAAATATTATTTAATAATGTTTTGATTACATAAAAAAAAAAAAAAAAAAATATTTTAAGATATTTTTATTTTTATTATTTATTATTTATTAATTTTGAATTAATTTCCATATATAATATAGCAAATGATTTTAATAAATTTGAATATTTTAAATTTTTTATTAAAAATATTTTTGATAACATAGATATAATACATTTTATTTATATTGTAATATAAGACATACTTAATTAACTAATTCAATAATTTCCTTGCCAAAATGGTTAGAAGCTTAAAAGAGTCATCTTATGGCCAAAATGTATGAGAGAAATAATGAAATCATTGAGATATTCAAAAAAAGGAGAAAATAAAAGAGATGAACGGTTTACTAAAATGACCAAGGAGTCGAAGAAACGTTACCAGTTGATGATGTAGCTCAAAATTAATGCAACAAATATGAGTTGGAAATTGAAAGACAAGAAAAAGAAATCCTAGAAAAAAAATCTTGATTATATATCTAATTCATTCAAACGTGAGTATTTCAAGGTAAAAAAAATTGAGATTATTGAAAAAATGACTCATAAATCCTAAGTAAGTGGATCAAGCGGTCATAATGATGGTAAGTTTAGTAATTTTAATGAATATGACGGTGTAAATTATGAAGGTGATGTACCACCGTATTAGACTAGCTATTAGTTTTTATATTGTATTTTTATCCTTTGATTAATGTAATTTTATTATGTAACTTTGTACATTGTTCATTTTCTAATGTAATATGATGCTCTATAATATGATGCTCTATAATATAATATTTATTAGTTTAAAATGTATTTTAGGTTTTTAATATATTTTATTTATTAGAATTTTTTTATTTGCTTGTACTGTAAATTTGATGTTTAAATAAAAATAAAAATATTTCATACATATTCCTAAAAACTCTAATTGATAAATAAAAGACGGAATAATGATTAAATGATTTGAAGTTAAAAATGTAGATTGTTGGTTGGAGTTAGAACTCCAAAAAGAGGGCCCCATCATCTCCAAATATGGAGAAGATGCCAATTTGAAATTGGAAATGGAGATTTATGGTCAGAGATGCTCTAAGACATCATATACTTCATCCAAAATAAGGGTATTACAACTATACAAAATAGTATCCCTAAAATTCGTAAAAGAAGAGAGTAACGAACACAACAAAATCAACCTAAATCTTCTTCATCATGCTTAATTTCCATGGTCTCTTAATTAGAAACAACTTTTAAAAATAGCATATGTTCTTCACAAGACGTGTTTCGCTATATAATATGAGAATATAGTCATTGTTTTATGTAACTTATTTGTTAGCCTTTTTGGTCATGCATATATAATTGCTCTAACTTTAATCATAATCCAACAATTTTTCTCAAGCTGGACCAAGAACAAATATCTTATAGTGATATAAATTAGAAAAATAAAATAAAAAGAAAATAAGGGAAGGAGGTGGGAGATGGGAAATCTATACACTATCGATTATGTGATTTTATATATATATATATATATATATATATATATATATATATATATATATATATATATATATATATATATATATATATATATATTTTAGATTATTATCATCAAACTATACTATTCTTTTTACAAAGATTTTTTTTTTTTTTTTTTTTTTTTTGTTCTTTTGCTAATTCAAAAAATTAAAATATGTTTCCCTACTTTTGTGAGTTATGACTTTTCCACTCCCAACTACCAAATGTCATGAGATTGTAAATGAATATATTACTAATTAATGTTCGAACGAAATTGTGCATTATAAATAAGCGCTAAAGAAAGACCGACAATCCCTTAATCTCACACAATTATTTTTCTTTGTTTAAGAATTTTCTTGGAACACCTCCAATAAAAGACATCACTTTCCATATATCCAAAATGGGTTTTAACCATATTTAGCCCTACATGTATCAGACATAAAACACCAAATGGGACCTACCCTACCATACCTAAATTCAAATTTATTGTTTTATGAAAATTTAAAAGGACTTTAATCCATATAGACTGGTTCAAAACCATATACACAACAAGAAAATAGACTTTCGGTGATAAAATATTTTTTCATGAATACTTTAGATTTCGTCTACAAAAATATTTTTTGATGAAATTATTTTCGTGATTAGATTTGTTGTCTTAACTTGCTAAGCAAAAGTTTTGTAAATAAAATCCTATTTCGCCGCTCTAATATTTTTCCGATGAAATAAAATATTGTAACAAAAGGTTTTTCTCTAACAAAATATTTCTAATGCCAAAAAATAAGAAATTTATCATTAAAAGGGAAATATTGTCACTCAATACTTAATAGTAACAAAATTGTAATAAATTATTTATAAACTATTTTTTTTAACATATATTTTTCACTAATGAATTTTTCTAAATATTTTGTTTATAAGATAAATATTTTATTATTTTCATTATATATTTATTAAATATTTTATGCTTTTATTGAACATTTTAATATGTTTAAATATCTATTATTTTTATTAAATATTTTGTTATTTTTCTCAAATTTCTTCATTTTATTTGCAAGATAATACATACATTATATTAATAGTTACAAATTCATTCATAAGTATATTTATAATTTAATTACTACTTTATTACTTTGTCCAAATTATATAAAAACCTTTAAGACATTAATTATAATGAATTTCAATTATAAAACTTGCTTACAAAAAATGAAAATACATATCACATCATTTTGCTAATAATATTTGGAATCATAACATGTAAATATTAGAGTACAAAATCTATGCTAATAATTACATAAAAACATGAAGTATCGGTTTAACAAAATACCTATTAAAAAACAATTACATTAGTACAAACAAAAAAAGAAAAAATATAGTAATGAACATCAATCATAAGCACATAAGTTGTTTACTGCGTAGATCTTGGTCTCCACCGCAAATTCGATCCCAGCTGAGTCTTTAAATTGTTGTCGGCGGTGACATCCCAAATCCGGGGGTCCTATTGACAATCCGTCAACCCGCGGAATTCCTGCTCATTTCTCGTGGGCGACCCATATTCACACCTTTTGTGTCCCTACTTATAGGGATCCTATATTTCTAAAAATCGTGTAGAGTCCCTTTGTTCAGTGGAGCTCTACCCAACATACAACTTGTATAACAAAGATAACTGATAACCTATCCAGGGTCTACCCGTGGGTTATCAATCAGGGTCCATCCGGTCCATATCCCTAATACATATCCTTTACAGACCCATTCATTCACATTTAAATCTAAAATATAAAATAAAATGCTTGACAGCAACATGGCAGAGTCCGATCACAACCCTCTTACCATAATTACATACCCGACTATTTATACAATACTCCAAAAGAATTTAATTACAATTCTTTTTACATAAAACACTTTTGCAAAAGTATTGTCAAGGCCACATGTCGGCCTTCTTCAGAATCACGGCCTCGTCGGAGCACCGTCTCCCTATAAACTCCCTGTACCTGAAAAGGGGTCCAAGAACGGGTGAGCAATGCCCAAGAGCTTATAATCTCCTACAAGGGTTACCTCACCTAAGTGCTCACACGATCAAACCAACTCCATACACTTCCAAGTGAAAATGTCTACATTTAATGTCAGATGTCATGCATGGAATGTCTTGGCGCCCATATCTCGAGTCACCATCGACTCCTCACACATCCCACGCCTATGTGACAACCGCCACTAGAACCACGTGACACACACATGAGTACCCCAGCTCCCCCACGGCCACTACCGCACCCAATGCAAGTGACAATGGGCAACTAATCCCTAAGTCAATCCACCCTATCACACAACTCAAGTCTATGGATAACCATGACTGTGTCTTCGGGGCAAATGTGAATTTTTTGCTTTACACGCGGGGTCTCTTACACCTGGCAATACGTAATCCAGATCACACCGCGCCCCAAGCACCTATGTTCCGTGCTTTTTACTAAGGGTTAACGGTCCCCTTCTTGCTTTGCCCAACACACATTATTTCTATTTCTTTTTATGTTTTAAATTGTGAGACATTGATTAGACATCATCTTGTAAGACCCAAGAAAATTCCAATTTTCGGAAAAAGGGTAAAATCGTAATTTTGGTCAAAACCTGAAACTTTTCTAGATCTTGGATGACAAACTGGGATTCTCAATCGTTGAATCGTCGAAATATAGCTAACATCAAATTTCAGAGAATCTATTTAACACTCTCACGCTTTCGAGGACACCGGTGCATCGTGCCATAAAACGGGTTTGAGAAACATATGATGTGACAAAAGTCACCCAATACATGTACTCTTGTGACACATGTTGCAAGATTAGAGAGATTATGGAAATGGACGGCCTAGATTGTGACAAGTGTCAGAATAGTGAAAAAATGGGACATGATGGGAATTTTTGAATTGTTAATGAGATAAGACAAAACGCGGAATGTTGTCCTCTTCATTCACAAAATGGCGGAATCGTGCGATTAGGCGGAAGTTGGGTGCGTGGGTGCGGGTTTCATTTCTAGAGAGAGAGAGAGCACGCCTGCCACAGATTTCAGTCGATCGGACAAATGGGTTTTGACGAAGAAAGAAGTAAAGTTGTTCTCTGCGTGAGAGATACGCATGGCGGAATTTAGTGGAGTTTGACACAACTCAAGAGGTAGGGATCTTATCTACTTACGTTAATCTTTGGGTTGAAAGCTAGTGTAAATGAATTAGAATCTCTTCTGAGGCTTGTTTTATTTATGAAACTCGGTCTTAAAGCTTTGAACCGAGTGGAGAAAATTCCTATTTGTGGGGTCGTGAACAATAACCCGAGGGTTTCACTGTTCACATGAATAGTGACACTAAATTTTTGGTGTGAAAATATGTTTGGTTGAGCGATTCAAAATTAATTACTCATGTTTGTTAATTAGCCCATGTGAGCGAATTTTGGTGTAATTGATTGTGAATTTGCATAACATGTTTTATGTGATTTAATTATGTTAATATATATGCATGTGAATATATTCGCATGAATGAGTTGGAATTGGCATCATACATTCCATATCTGGCTCAGAGGCGACTAAGATATATTAGGTGTGAGTGCATAACATGATAGAGCAAAAGCGAAAATGTTTGTGAAGGAATTTGACGGAAGATTTTCCGGTGCTTTGGAGGGACGTCAACGAGATCACTTAGGATGAGGACCATATTTGTTTTGGAGAGTTATCGAAGCAATTCACTCGGAGGGTAGTCTAATGTTTTTCTTAGGAAACTGGTAGTAAGTTTTGAGAACAGCTTTTGTTGTGAAAACTGGATATTTTACTCGCATATTGGCTTAGGCATGGGGAGTAGGTGAGGGACTCGAGACATGGGTTTGGAGCATGCAGACGTTCAAGTGGGTTTCGCAGGTGCTTGAATGTGATTGTTTCACCATGCATGTGCATAGGTGGGGAGGTAACCCGGGTGGGAAATTATCTCCTCTTTGGGCTTTGCCTCCTGCGGTGAGGATCTGTTTCAGTCTGAGGAGGCTTGATGGGAGCGACACTCACTAGAAGGCTGCGTGTTAAGAGAAGCCGACTTGTGGCTTTGATATTGTTAATATAACATGTATTAGAAATTTGTAATTTTATTCTCAGTTTGTGAATTCAAACAATGGTCTGAACGAACCATGTAATATATTTGGTTGGGATATATTTGGCGAGTATTGATACGGGGTGAGTGGCCATTATTTTACTATATGAACCGCATTGTGGTCATTATCAAACTTGTTGGGACAGGTTTGTACCTTAGGTAGAGCTCCTGTTCAAGGGACTGCAGATTGCCAGTGGGACGTGGTGTCGGTGCTGACCGTTTCCGTGAAGTATTCCAGCGAGTGCGGGTTGTCGCGGGTTTTAGGTGCACACGGGGTGTCACGGCTTGGTAGGCTTAGGTAAGCGATTACCTGGGGGCTCGGGTTTGGGTATCCATAAGTTTAATTCTGATACCAACTTCACAGCTTAGGTATACGAGTACCTAGGGCTTAAGGGGACTTGGGCTTAGGCCATGGTCATTAAAGTGGCTGGCAGGACATCCACAACGTATAATCGATGTTGGATACTAGGGTTATGGCTTAGTATCAAATTAGTTGGAGTATGTGATTACCCCTTCCTAGACAATCACGGAATGAATTAGAACCTTTGCATGCTGGTGTTTTTATGTGGTTGGACATTGTGTATAACATGAGTGATGTGTGATCATGTGTTGTATAGATTGTAATGATTTGTATGCTTGGTGAGTAGCATAGGAGAGAAAATGTTGAACACTAAGTCGAAAAGTATAACCTTAGGTGTTAGAAATTTTTGGCAAATGGTCCAGAATTGAAGGAAAAAAAATTATAAAATATATATATATATATATATATATATATATATATAATTTTCTGTAGACCCCGATGATTGATTTTAGACATAAGCAGATTGTATTTGTGAAACTCTAGAAAATCTTTCCAGTTTTTGCACAAGAAGGGTTCAAATTTAACTCTTAAATTTTTTTGAGTTATATAAGTGCGGTGTCTGAGCTCTTTGCATTTATGGAGTAACAGAGGCTATTGGAGATGAAAAAAAAAATGATGAGAAGAAATTTTTCTAAGGTTTTACAGTGTGTGAAACTGGAAGAAAAATAAATAAAAATAAATTTTAATAAATTTATTTGGTTATACTGGAAAATGAGAAAAAACAAATAATATATTTTTTTTTTTGGTGTTTTTCCAGTAGCTGACAAAAAAATGAGACAAAAAAAAATGCGCTCAAAAGCGGTTTTTTTGGCATAACGGGCTCACGCGCCGTGTTTTAGTGCCAGTCGATACAGTGTTGTATGCGACCAGCCAAGGCTAGGCATGGCACGGGAGGCGGGCTACGGGCGCCTTGAGGGCGCCTGGGCTGTGCGCTATGGTGGAAGAGCCACAGCACGGTAACCTGCGCCCCTCGGGGCAGGGAGGCCACGACCTGGCCGGGTGGTATCTGCGCCCATGACTGTGAGGGGACTATGTCGTGATATAATAAATTGTATCGTGACCGGAGGCAGCTTAGTTGCTAGGTTGTATCGCGATCACGGCCACGCGGCCGTGCGATACCGGCCTGGGCTGCGATCTGTGGCGGCACAACGGCGTCTGATGAGGGGGCTGCGACCGCGGCCCGATCTTTGGGCCCCGCGATCTGGCGTAGTCACGGCCTAGGCACCTGCCGTGAAGCTGACCAGAGTCCGTTGGGTGTACACGCCCGTAAACGCGGCGTGGTGGCCCCGGTCTGCTTGTTTGATCCTTTATTTGGGACACTGTTCGCGAACCGCTTTGTTTACTAAGATTTTTCAAGAAAATCAAATCAAATCAAATCAAATGAAATAAAAATCATTCAAAATGAAATTTTCTAAAATAAAATTTTTGTTGTTAAAAAATGATTTAATGTGGAATTATTGTCTTGCAATTCCTATGAATGCGGGACATTGCCAATGTATAAAAATGTTTTCTATGTATGAATAGTGTATCCTAGAAATTTGTGTTTACGCCTTCACCGAATCTTTGCATTAAATTTAATTTGTCAATTTGACATATGTAGATGGCTAGTGGGGCGAGGACATAGAGATCGATCCAGATCTTGGTGGGGGCACCATCGGCTTTTGACCGACGGAGTCTTTCTTGCAGAGAATTTGTGAGATTGCGGCTCTTTGCTATTGCCTGTTTGGTGCGTGATGACGAGGAAGGAATAGATGACATACGAGGCATCGAGATGGTCTTTGATGTAAGGAAGGAAGATCCATCTTAACTTCCCGACCGGGGAAAGAAACATAAGATGTTTCCACGAGGATATCGGGAGACGGTAAAGTCGCTCAAGACTAAGGCGAGGGATGGGACATTTAGTGATAGAGCGGATGATGTGTTATTTACGCTGTGATCGGATACTTTCTATGGGATTATCCACGGAGCGAAGTCCCAAGGTTGCATGGGGACACCTCAGTCCAGTAATGATGGGGCGGATTAAGGTTCTTCCGTCCAAGATGGACATATGGTGTGCTACCATTGCCAACAGCCCGGACATATGAGGAGGGATTGCCCCCAGAGACAGGGATCCCAAGGTTTTGGGACAACATAGTCCTAGTCAGCGGTAGGATAGGAGAGGACACAATTTGTTCCTCCACCCCCTAGTATGGGTCAGGGGAACCAGTATCAGTTCCAGGGTGCCGCACCAGCACCTAGTACTTCGCAGACGGGTCACATAGGCCAAGGCTAAAGCGTAGGTCGAGGTCGAGCATAGTATTTGCAGGCAGAGGGGTTCGGGTCAGAATTTCAGGCCCGGATGGCATGTTACCATTGCCGCCAACTGGTCATATGAGGCGGGCGTTGTCTAGGAGGCGGAGGGTCTTTGTCATGGTGAAATTTGAGCATACGGTCATTTGGACATGCAGGGTACGTTTTATACCTGCATTTGTTTTCTAATGCAACTTATGTGATAGGTTTGGGCTTAGAGGTTGAGGCCTTTAGAGAAGCCAGGTGTAGATGTTCTTCCCTAGGATGTGGGGTGAGAGTTGACCTGATAGGTCGGGATTGTGAGTTAGAGATCTCCGAGATTCTGCTCATGGTGGACCCCTAGGATTGGGGTGTCACAGTATGGCATCATTGCATTCATGTGCACGGTAACATCGCGTCGAGTCGGGTGTGGGTGCACGATATGGTCATTCACCACTCTTGGTGAGTGCGGGATGGGTTTGTCTTTGGGACTACGTCCAATGAAGACTCATAGTTAAGATCGGGGAAATAAGAGTAATTAATGTGTGTTGGGCAAAGCAAAGAAGGGGGCCGTTAATCCCCTAAGGTGAGAAGCCTGGAGTTAGGAGTGAGAGGAACTGTGGTAGTCATCAAAGAAAGGTCTGTGTAGGTGTAAGAGACCAGGAAGCTATTAGAATTTACGTGGGTGTAAGGGCAGGTAGGTTATCCGAAACCTCGTAGGTGTAAGAGACCCATGGAGATATCCGAAATTTCTGTGTGGGTGTAAGAGACCCGTGGAGATATCAGAACTTTTATTGTGGATGTAGAGGCTCACGAGTGTAGGCGAAAGAGTTACATTTTGAGAAAACACACGATCAAGTTATCACAAAGACTTAGAGTTGAGTGATAGGAGTTGGGAGTGATTCAAGATGAAAACACATGGTCAAGTTATCACGTAGACTTAGAGTTGAGTGATGGGATGCAGGTGACTCCGGGGTGAGAAACACACGGTGAGTTATCCACGTAGACTTAAGAGTTGAGTGATAGGAGTGAGTGACTCGGGATGGCCTGCGGTCATAGTTATCGCGTAGACTTAGAGTTGAGTGATAGGGTGCAGAGTGACTCGAGATTTGGATGCCTTTGGAAATTGCATTGGGTGTTGGTGGTAAGCAAGGGACTTCGGTATATGGATGTCATTCGAGGACATGGATTAGGTTGAGTCCATTGGATTATCGGTGGTGACTTTGGGAAGGTCAGTTACCACAAGCGGGGGTTGTGGCGGGATTACATGTTGGCGTGGATTATATACGGTGTTAGAGGACATCTGCGGCATGCGTCACCGGATCATAAGGAGTAGTTGGGAAGAGCACTTGCCCTTAGTGGAATTAAGCCCTTGTGCAAGCAGGTTATCAAGCGAGTATACAGATGGCACCATATGAGGCGGTATGGGAGGCCATGTAGATGCCGATATGTTGGACCAAAGTGGAGAGAATGCATCATTGGTCCTAATCTGGTCAGGCACGCCTTTGAGAAGGTAAGCATGCGATAGCGTCTTTCTCACGGCGGAAACGGCGGAAGAGCTATCTTTGGGAAATATACTCAAGCGTCAACCGCGAGTTCGAGGTTAGGGATCCACTTCTTCTTGAAGAGGAATTAGTCGAGTTCGGCAAACAAGGAAGCTATCACCGGGAACATTGGGCCCCTTCGAGATACTCGAGAGGGTGAGCCTGATAAGCGTCTTTGGTTGGCTTCTGCCCGACATGTCGGTGTCATCTGCCGCCTCCACGCCCTAAGTATACTCCGGTGACCGCCCAGCGTGTAGTGGATCGTAGTGGTAGACGGAGGCTGACACCGATGGGACCTTCGAGGAGGGACCAATGTGCATTATGGATAGCTGGATCGTTTTGCGACGTGAAGACCGTGAGGCAGGCAGAGCGCCAGAGGGTACTATGGCAGCACCATGGAGTGGAGGAGTCAACGTGGGAGCGCGAGGACACGATGCTGGCCACCTATCCCTTCTTGTTTAGGGATGAAGGTACGTGGTTTAGTCTTTAATATTTAAATGACTAGTTTACATGCATGGTATAGTAATGCCAAAGGAAGGCATGGAATTGTTGAGATTGTCCGTAATTCTCGGACGGCAAAATTCCTTTTTAAGGAGGGAATGTAAGACCGCTGAAAATTCCACTCTTCGAAAAATGGTAAAATTAAGGTTCGTCAAACCCAAAATTTTTCTAGATTCGGGATTTATCAAACGGATTTCACCGTTGGAATCGTCTCGCCAAATCTAGCTACCACGTCGACTTCGTAGAACTCGGTATATTAATCGAATTTCACTTCTTCGAGGCACCGCATCGCAGTCGAAAACTGCTCAGAGACATGTGATGCGACAAAGTCACCTACTACATACCTGTGACACATGTTGCAAGATTAGAGAGATGATGGAAACACGCCCGTTGTGCTAAGTGCTGGCAAAATAGTGGCACCACATGATGGAATTTTTGACTGTTAATGAGATAAGACAAAAACGCGAACGTTAGCAGGTTGTCTTCTTCATTTTGAGGCCAAAAATGGACGCATCGTGCAAGAGGCTGGAAGTTGGGTGCAAGGTCGGGTTTTTCATTTCAGAGAGAGCACCTTCTCTCTAGATTTTCGCCGACGCATCAAGCTGGGGTTTTCCTCAACCGCGAGCAAGAAGTAAAGCTTCTACACGTGCGAGGGTTACAAAAGGGCATCGATTGGGTGTGGAGTTTTAATAACCCAAGAGTAGTGATCTTTCCCTACTTGCGTTAATCTTTCTTACAAGAGCCACGTAAATGGTTAGAATGTTCCGCGAGGCTTGTTTTAGCTTTCTGCAAACTCATGCCTCGCAAAGTTTTTGAACCGAAGAAAACTCCTATTTGTGTGGTCATGAATTGCGTGAATCCCATAGTACTCAATTGCTTACATAAATATGGACACAAAATTTTTTCAAAAGAAAATGTGTTTGGTCGATGATTCAAAAATGAACATGTTTCGTTTGTTAATTAGCCGCCCATGTGAGCGAATTTTGGTGTAATAGATTGTAAATTCACATAACATGTTTTATGTGATTTAATTATGTTAATATATACACAGAATACATATAAGCATGAATGTGTTGGAATTCGCATCACAGTATCCATATGCACCTGGGGCGCCCAGAATATTTGGTGTGAGTGCATGATATGAAATGCCAAAAAACGAAAAATGTTTGTGAAAGGAATTTTGAAGGAAGATTTTCTCCTAAGAATTGCTTGAGAGGACGTCCAACACTGTCACCCGATGAGGACCATGATCGTTGAGAGTTGCATGTCCAGTACTCCGCCGGAGGGTAGTCCAATGTTTTTCAATTAAACTCGCAAGAAGCTTTCAATAACAAAAAAGCTTTTGTTGGGTGAAAAATTGGATATTTTTACTTCAGCAGATATCGTTTAGGCATGTGTGAGGTGGAGTCGCATGGAGACTCGAGACATGGTTTGGGCATGCGGCAGACATTTCATTGAGCAGGTTCATAAAATTCTTGAATATGAGCCGCGTTTCAGCCACGCAATGCATCATATGGAGTAACCCAGCAAAGGAAAATCATCCCATCGGGCTTTGCTCACCTCGTCGAGGGATCACCATTTCGTGCACAGCGGAGCGATCGGGAAGGCCACAGACTCACTGGGAGGCTCTATATAAAAAGTTGTGAAGAAAGTTTCACTCAGGCTTGATACGCGTCAGATACAACATGTATTGTAGAAATTGTAATTTAAATGGATAAGTTGAATTTAAGAGTAATGTTAAAAACTCTCAACCATGTAATATATTTGGCTTCGGACATATTTTGTGTGAGTATTGATGCAGGGGCCCAAGTGGCCATGTTTACAGTTTTACTCTCGGTGATAATGATCCCAGTATCATTGTAACCTGTTAGTGATGTTTGTGGCACCCCAGAGCTCCTGCACAAAGCGAGATCCCGCCCGATTGTATGGTGTCGGCTCACCCGACATTCACGAGTATCCCACGAGTTGATCTGGGTTGTCAACGGACCCTGCTCTCAAAGTTCGCCATCCGGGCACAGCTCTACCCATTCAAACAACACGACCGATGATGGATGACCATACCCATGCACACACCCAATATGTTGATGTCCCCGCGGCATATGAAATGAAGAGATGCTGCATTTCATGCTATGTCATGCTCACATGCTACATGCATAATAAGAGCTCCATGCAACATTTATAAATTTCTGATACTCATACTCTTTGCCATAATTTCCATTTATCACGTCACTCCATGTTAATACATCACGCAGCTACATATTAACATGAATTTTACACACACACATTATTTATTTTTCCAACAAATAAACAAACAAACAAAATGGTGCAAATCTCGACCCATAAAATAAGGCACCTCGTCCTCTCATGGTTCATCACCGAATTACTCGGTGGATACCAAAACACAACCATAAACCCGCAAAGACATCGCTCCGGATTAAACCAAACCCGAACCCGCCTTAAGATTGCCCGAAAAACGCCTCGTGGGCTCCAGCCCCTCAACCGGTCCGCCATCCTGAAAATTTAGCATTATCCGAAAAAATGGGCCCCAAAATTCAACTCGAATCGTTCAAAACAGCCCCAAAATTCGCCCCGGGACCGAAATTTACGGCCTCTCACGACCAAGAAAACCCTAAGCCATTAAATGGCCTTTAGGGCTAGAAATAACCAAAGTAGGAAAATTCCTACCTTGTGGAGTTTGAACAAAACTCCAATATTTGATACCCACGCGTACTTCTCGAATGTAAATGGACTCGACTTTGCCTTTTGCTCCGACAAAACCTATACAAAACTGGACTTTTCTGTGGGGACATCTTAGAGATAAGTTTTTCTCTCTCTACTCTTCTCTTTTCTCTCTCTCTCTTTCTCGCTCACTCCTCTCTACCCTTTTTGCCTCCCCTAAAAATGGTCTTCTCCCCCTCCTTTTTGACTTTTCTTTTTCTTTTTATTTTTTTATTTTGATACATGGCGCAATGTCCACTCCCTCGTTTCTCGTGTCCAAGCTTCCTCTGCCTCCAAAACAATTTTTTCTGTGTCAATTCTGTTCACGAAATGAATCTTTGCTGCCTGCCATTTCCCGACTTCCGACTTCAAAAAACACGTCCCTCGGAGTCATTGGCACTTATCACCCGTAAAACTCAAAAATATCCCCGATTGTCCTGTTGACCAATGAAACTTTTCAAGTCACTACCACGAGAAGAATTTAACTACAAGAAACTGCCTTCTCACATCATCCGAGATCTAGAGAATTTTCTGAAGCCTCCCGAACCATTCTGAAACATTTTTCCTCGAAATTACTAATTTTCCCTAAGTTCATGTTGTTGAGTCTCCTGCATTCTTCTCTCTTCTTCACTCTACCATGAGCTCTCTGAATTTAGAAAATCAAACTAGTTTGAGGCCAAAAGCATGTCCTTTGACATATCTAGATCCTTGTCCCAAAATTTTTCCAAACATCTCTGCTAAAATCATAAGCGATGAACCATTCCAATACTGATTGTCATTATATCTCCAACAACTTCTCCTATGCATGAAAGAGAAAAGAGAAAATTAACAAATTAAAAAAGAACAACTCAATCATTCGAATATGGATTATAAGGGAAACATACCTTTTAATTTTTAGTGATGAAATGATACATTTGATTGCGGACGCTCCCAAATTTGGGGGTCCATCTGAGTCAACCCACAACTCCACGGAATTCGTCAATTTCGGGTGACTCGCATATCATTAATCGTTGTATCCCCATTTATCTGGGATCCATATTTTAAAAAATCTTGGCAAGTCTCCTCTGCTCTAAGCTCACCAAATATACAACTTGTAGTAACAAGATAATCATAGCCTCATATCCAAGGTTCAACAGAAGGTGGTTTTGACCACAGTGGTCCATCTGCCCATATCTCACACATATATCCTTTAATGGATCCATTCATTCACATTTAAATCTACAAACAGAAAATGCTTAATTGGCTAATCCATAAGAGTTCAATCACTTCCTTACCATAATACATACCCATCATACAATAGTCCAAAAGAATTTAATTACAAAACAGTTTTCCATGCAAACACTTTTTAAAAGTATTGTCAAGGCCACATGTCTGTCTTCATGCCAATCATCGCCCTCGTTCTGAGCCACCCTCCCCTCACACGCCTATGCTGTGACAACTGGCCACCGGTAAAGGCTAATGACACACATGGCACCAAGCTCTACCGGCCAAAACGCACTCCAATGCAAGTGCCACGGGCAACCGATCTCAGTCAGAACCCTCACTCTGCTCACGTAAATCAGTCTGCGTGGACAACCATGATCAAAGCCCTTTGGGCACAAACCTGGGCCACGCCGCAGGTCTCTTACATCTATACGTAATCCTTTCGTGATCACAATCGTAGGTCTCTTTACACCCATAAGCAGTTCTGTGCTTTCACCTAAGGGGATTAACGACTCTCCTTACTCCTACCAACACACATTAAATATATTTCACTTTATGATTCTAGAACCATGAGGAATCAGCACATCATTCATCCAAAGTATAGCCTCACTACCCATTCATCAACATCGATGATGGATGACCATACCCATGCACACACACCACCCACTGCCGCGCGATGATCGTATGCTGAAAGTTCCAATCACATATTTCAGCGCTACGTCATGCTACATGCAACATTTATAAATTTCGGGATAATTATATTTCCTGCACATATACTCCATTCATCACAATTTCCATGTTAATACATCACGCAAGATATATTAACACGATTCACACAATAAACTTCATATGTATTATTTATTTTTCTAATAACACACATAAATGGCTCCAAATCTCGACCACCAACTAAAATAGGACACACCCTTCGTCCTTCATGGTTCATCGAATTATCGATGCCAAACACACCACAAACCCGAAGACATCAGTCTCTTGATCGAAACTAAAACCTCAACACAAATCCCAGGTAGACTGCCCTAAAAAGTGTCCTTTGTAAAATCCCCGGGTCCGAAAAATAGTCCCAAAAATTCAGCCCAGACTGCTCCATAAATGTCTGAAATTTCTAAAATTCCTACACCCGGGTCCCAAAAATTTGGGATTGAAACAGGCTCTCACTTCGCCTAAGAAAAACCCCAAGTCATTAAATTTTAGAAATAACCCAAGTAGGAAAATTCCTAACTCATGGAGTTTGACGAATTAAAGATTTGGTACCACGCTGTAGTTTCATGCGTGACCAGTCCTTGCTCTCTTGTCTGACGAAAAACCCACCCACATCCCCATTTACATAGATCTGCAAGATAGCTGAAAAAATCTATCCCCTCTCTCTTTCTCTCGCCTCCCTCCGTCTCCTCCTTTCTCCTTGACTTTGCTTTTTCTGCTTTATCCTTTTCTTTTAATTTGACGCAATGTCCATCTCTCTCTCATTTGGCCTGCTTTCTCAAATAACATTTATTTTCACTAATTTGGTTTAAATGAACTTAGCTCAAGCCATCTCCCACGTCTCCAAGATCTTCGTAAAATATCTGCCCCCGGAGTCATCACAACTTTATTGTTTTAAAATCGTGAAAATTTCCGATGGTCTCGCACTGACGAAATTCTTCAGTGCAACTTTATTTCATGAGACAAATTTAACGGCGTAGTCTATTTTATTATCCGAGATCTAGAGAAATTTCTAGGCTTCCCTAAACCATTTTGGCAATTTATTATTAATATTATTATAATTTTGCCATTTTTAAAAATTCCGAATTTTCCCGGGTTTTACATTTTGTCACAAAAGTGTTTACTGAGAAAAGCACTTCGTTTTCCCAATTATATCTTCTTAGTGATGAAATTTTCAAGTTTGTTTGTAAAAGTTTCTAAAAATTCAACATTGTGATGAAGTTGGGGTACTCTCATCATCAAAAGTTACTTTTAGTTTAGTTTAAACGCACTATCCCTAAACTTTCATCCACATTAACTTGTTTTCTTGTAGTGATATAAACAACTATAAATATTAGATTGCAATTACAAATTTGAGCAAGTACATGTATTGAAAATGTCAACAAGTTACACCATATACAAGCGTGTGGCCCGCTTTCTAATATAACAATTATAGCAATGACACTTATTGGGGAATCAAACCCTTTAATATATTTGACTTGCCCGTGCCCCTTTGTCTGCTTTCATTTGTTGTGTCTTCTAACTTTCTCACTAGCACAGATACACAGGTGGTTGACTTCAAATATTTATTTATTTTTCAACCATAGCCCACCCCAAGTCAGCCAAACCGTATGAACCATTTTCATAATATCCCAAATTAAAAAGGGTGAAAAGATTCAACATTTATAAGATTAGGGTCTATTGGGTTTTGGTTTTTTAAAACTGTTTTATGTTCTTAAAAATGAGGATCATAGGAAAAACATGGAGAATATAGAAAACACTAAATTTAAAGAATAATAACAATTTTCAAAGAATATCATCTCTATGTTTTCATAAACTGTACTTAATAATAGTTTTCAAAAATAGAACCAAACATACCCTTAACCTTTATTTTTTTAAGCCCTGGCACAAGTAGTAAACGGGTGAGATATGGGGAATTAGAGGTTCTAGGCTCAAATCCTTGTAAGAACAGAATATTACATTATATGCAAAATGAATAGATGAAAAAAAAACATATATATATTTTTTTTAATTTGGAGGATAACCCATTTTTCAATATCATGATTATTTACATACCCATTTTAAAAATTATCATTTTTATGTTTTGCATAAAAAATAAGGACATTTTTGTCCAATATATTTTCTTTAATGTAAAATGTAGACAGAGATATAATTTTACAAATTGAAGATGATTTCGTCTCTTCTAATCAAATAACCCTAGTTTATTCATTTTTGGAATTGGGTGTGAAACCATCGAGCTTCCACATAAGTGAACTTATGTTAATGGGCCCATTTGAGTCACAAGAGTACCGCAGTCAGAATGGCTTCTTTCTTGCATAATTTTGATAATATTCATGTATCTTCCGAAAAAATCAAATATGCGGGGTTTCAGGAAAATGGCTGTCTCCAAGAGAGCATGTGTAGCACGGTCCTTCTCAACAGTCGGTTCTGTCACTATTGGTTTGGGTGTATATCACCATCAAAGGCAATATGGAGATATGGGCCTTGTTTTAGCACTAGAATGCTCTCAATTCTAGCACATGAAGCAATGGGGACTGCAACATTTGTGAAGTAACCATCGACAACAACATGCATGTGCCTAATATTAATGAATATACCACAATGTCCAAGCTAAATAAGGAAGCTTGTCCCAGACATTGAAACTAAAACTGTTAAAAAAATTTGTCTAGATCAGTTCGATATACGTTAATCTTTTTTTTTTTTTTTTAAACTACGTTAATCTATTATTTGTCAATTGGTTCTACATTATATTTGGTTCATGGAAAATTTGAGGGAAAAAGCCCAAAGGAAAAAGCAACAAATAGGAAGGAAAAGTTGTAGTTAAATAGCAATGAAGGAAAATGAAAATAAAGTTAATTTAATATATTATTTTTGGCTTACTATTTAAACCAATTTTATTTATTTTAACTTATCAATATAAAGATTAAAAAATTCACAGAATATGTGTTTTTAAATAATATTATTCATATTTTATTTTCTCTGAGGTTTCCATTAAACAACCAGAATTAAGAAAATCATTTTTCTGTTTTTTTTCTTTTCCTTCTACTTTCCAAACATCAAATACAATCTAAGATTTTAAATCGACGTGTAATTAATTTACTATAATCTCTATATCAATTTACGAGAGATCATGAGTTGGATCCTTAAGCTAATTTTTCTTGCTTCGGCCCAAAAGAAACACAAATTTAATAAAATAAAATAAACTTTTATTAAAATAAAATAATTTTCTTCCTAATCTATGATAAGGCTAGCCTTACACCACAAACAACAATCTTAAAAAAATCAATTGAAACAAAAACTCACAAGGAATTAGAAGAAATCTTTAAACAACACAATAAGAACATATAAACCGAAAAATTAGAAATTTTCAAAAATGGTAAATGATAATAATGGTTAATAATAAATCATTACACGGTTCGCCGAAGCTCAGCCCTCAGAATCTCGACGACGCCAAACCAGAGACCCGCAATGGCAACGGTCTCTCGTGAAACGAAAGACCCAGAAAAATTACACCCCTCAAACAATCGAAAAATTTTACGGAAGCTTCGTGATAAGTCACTGGGTAACACTGTGTGGATCTAGATTTTTACGAAAAATCTCAAGTTAGAAATGTTTTGAGCTAAGTTCATACTAAAAATAACTGAATCTGAAGAAATAAATTTTTCGGTAGAAACATTCCGATCGAGATAGACCTCGTGGGGTCAATTACTACTCGTTGAGACCTGACAGTAATGAGATGATCGTTATGCTGTGTTTGCATTGGTACTCTTGAACAAAGGAGACCTTTGCCCAATTTTGTGAAAATAGGGATCCCAATAAACGTGGACACAACAAAGGTATCGGGTCAAATCTTAAATCCACCAGTAGAATTCACGAGTTGATGGGTTGTCAACGGGACCCCCGGACTTAGGTCGTCGTCATAGCTTGGTATCAGAGCGTAGGTAAATGATTACCTAGGGAGCTCGAATGTAGGTATCCATAAGTATGGTCCTTCACATCAACTGCCTCAGCCTAGTAATAAGAGTCTAATAAGTACCGAGGGTCGATCATGGGTCTAGATCATGCATTGTTGTGTGTTACGTGTGTTGGAGTAAAATCGAATATATGGGCTGATATATTAAATAAATGTGAATTATAGGCTATCAAATAAAGTTAGGCTAATTAAAGTGATTAATTTAAGTTTTGGGGCCTTAATTAATATATATTATAAAGTGTGGCATGAATGTGTAGAGATTGTTTTTAATTTGTATTTTTATGAGGATGGGTTAAAATAGAAATTATGAACAATCGGACTGCTCTCATATACAGACACAATTGGTTAGTATATAGGGGTCATGGTCCCCAGACACACAGCCTTTCTTTCTTCTCGATTCCCATCGCTTTGAGAGAAATATTAGACGTAAAAACTTAGTGTGTAGATCTAGAAGATCATAAAGCCTCATATTCAGATTTAGATCCCAAGATCAAAAGTCTCGACTCGATCTCGTATCCTAGAAGAGATCATAAAGCCTTAGCCTCCGCAAATCCCGTATTTTTATTCGATGATCCAATACGAACGCTCTCGGCTTTGCGCGATGGTTTTCACATATTTTTTAAATCTCTCATTCGCACGTGTTCGATCATGTTACTGAATTGTTGAGAATATGTTAGAAAAGGATTTTTTTCAAATAAAAACATTTATTTATTTTTTTCCCCGATCCCTCGCCAGCGTTCAACCCTACCTGGTCCCTTAAGGACAATTAGAAGATGGATTCATGTCCCCTGGCGATAATGAGCAATGGCACCCCTGGGTTGGTACATGAACTACTCAAGCGTGGGAGACCTATTTGGCCCAAAGCGATTCCTCCCCGCGAGGTGAGAACACAATGAGCATTGGTACCCCGGCACATGAACTACGCCGCCGCGGCACTCCATCAAGTCCAAAGGATGTCTTCCGCGGAAGAAAGAACACAATGAAGATTATATTCCCGGGCTGTGACATGATAAAATACACATAATAATACCATGCCAACTCGGATACGCGTTGGTGATTTAAATATGTTAATGCTACAATGTATTTACGAAAATTTACATTCAAATATAGGTGTTTATATATATATATATATATATATATATATATTGAGATAACACAATATGTCACCAAAGTGACCACTTTTGTGCAAACTGACTTATTTCAAAATATAACAAGATTATGAGTTCAGATCTTACAGAATTATTAATTGCCCAAATATAATTAATATTTACCGTAATTGTATGTACACCTCGTGGTAATAAACGCCAGATAATTATTATTTACATATGAATAAATCAGCTCAAAGGAAGATTTATCATTCGTTCTTATTATCGCATTTGACATTACCACACCAAGAGGAATACCATAAGTTAATATTTTTTATCCAAGCGATAAATATTAATAGAGTATTCCGATATCTTGAGATGGGGTTTGCCTTTATTTGAATATATATTTTTGCTCGCATCTTATGTGAGTTTGTTTGCTTGCTTATCGCTCTCGATTCGCCTACTTCGCTTCGCTCTAACATTACGCCATCATTAATTCTATTCCTATGCTAAATGGCACAAACTTCAAGACATGGCATGAGAACCTCCACATAGTTCTCTGCACATGGATCCGACCTTGCGCTGGGCGGCTTTCCACGCAGATCTCTTATCATTGAAAAGCCTCGATGAAAAGAGGGATATCGGGTGCGTGGAGAAGTCAAATCGCATGTGTTTACGATCATTAAGAAGGCCATTCCATAAGCATTCAGTAAGCACAACATCGAAACGATAAAGACAAATGAGTTCCTAAGAAATTAAATAATGATTTGCCAAGAATGAAAGCTCCGAACAAGTACACTTTTTTGCAAATCTCATCTCAATGAGATATAAAGGAATGGAACATTAGGAGTACATTGCGGAAATGTTCATCTGCTCAAAGTTGGGCATATTATAAACTTGATTCTAAGGATTTGCTTTTTTGTGTATTGGTTTTATTATTCTTCCCCACACAATCACTAATTTTAAGGTGAGCTACAACCGCCAAAAGAGACTTGGTCTCTTTAATTGTTATCTCACATTATGCAGAAGAGGAAAGGTTGAAGTGCTGTTACGTAGAAAGTGCTCATTTGACTACACTCTCAAGGACCCGAGAAATCTAATTCTCGAAAAGGGCAAAATCGTAATTTCCTGGACACAAAATTGTAATGGTTAAAAATCCGTAATTTATTCTCGGGATTCGATGACTTAAACTGATTTCACCGCTGAATCGTCTCGCGAAATCTAGCTAGCACGTAAATTTTATTAAAATTCTGAGACTATCGGAGTTGGCATGTTTTTCGAAAGATCGCTATTCAGCCGAAACGACTCGACACGGCCTAAAGTCACATATAACCATCATGTGCCATGTGGATGAGAGAATAGGAAATTGATCACGAGATAAATGAATCGCCAAAACCGGTAAACAAAGGACATAATAGCATTGAATTTTTTTAACACTAAATGACAAAAGAAGGCAGACTTGTCTTCTTCAAAGAAAAGGAGAAAACGTGGGGGAGGAGGAGACTTGCGATAAGCTGAATCTCTGACTCAGAGCAGAGAGGAATGGCCCTCAAGATTGCAGAGATCCGACCCCCGTCACGCCGTGGGACAAAGGCGAAAGTTCGCCTAAAGCGGTATGCAACGCGCCGTAGTACCGGAGCAAGGAGTTTAGACAAACTCTTTCGGGCGTAGGGTTTCCTCCCTACTTGGATTTATTCTTTCGCTTAAGAACTATGTTGATGTTCGGTTGCTCGAGGCCGCGGAAAGCCACTCGCGGGCCCCAAAAATCCTTGCGACCGACCAAGCACTTATGAACTCGATGCATCCGCGGACTGCTCACGGACTGGTTGGGTGGCTAATGGCATGATTTATGCCATGGGCTACGTGTATGAGGCCGGATCGCCGAAACACGGGTTCAACGGAACCGAATTGTGCTTTGATGCGAACAGCACTGCGAGGTTTTTACCGTTTCCTCGAATGTTGATCACAAAATAAAGTGGTGAGAATATGTTTATCGGGTGATTCAAGTGGAATTGCTCTTGTTTAACACATACCCCGCGAGCCAATTTTTGAAGTGTGGAAATGTGAAATTACATACACATGATCGGTGATTAAATTTTCATATGAATATATGCATGTTTATATATTTGTACGTGTCGTAGACTCCAGAATGGAAATGGCATACATGCATTCCATATGCAATCAAGATCCCAGATTTGTATGAGTGCATGAGAGATGAGTCTAGGAGAAATGGTTCTGAGGGTTAAATATGAATTATCCAGGGTTGTCTAGAACTGAAAATAACAATCGCCGGAGACGGCCCAATTGATATATCTGAGGTAGTCCATAACATATCAATCGTTTGACCACCTTAACTGGATATATGGCCAATATCTGAGGGTCATTCACAAACAAATAAATAGAATAATTCTCATACGAGGCTTAGGCAGGAGAGAGTCAGAGACTCGGGATTCGAGTTGGTCATGCAAGATATTCAAGATCATGCATTACTGGATGGAAGCTTATTTGAGCATCGTATGGCACCAGGTGAGAGCAGCCCATTTGTGGTGATTCCACCATCAGCGATAGCTCAACACTCAATACCTATCATTTCAGGTATAGGGATAGGGAGACGGCTCATCATATAGAGGCCACTTTTGTAAGGAAAGTCGGTTTGCGGGCTTTTGGTTTTGTGATGTACTACATGTATTAGAATTTTAGATTTTAATACCTGCTGTATAAGAGTAAAATTCTAACTCTTGAAAATATTGGATATAGTTGTTGTATGATGATGAGTATTGTTATTGGGCCCAAGTGGCCGTTTTACTCATGTTATGATTATACTGGACTGCTTGGGACAGGTTTCATGCAGGTATGGTAATTGGGGAGAGCTCCTCGTACAAAGGAGACCTCGCTCGATTTTGCTCGTGTTCGTAACCCGACATCCACTTAGGCTCGCTGGTGACGGTAGTCAACGGACTCTGAAATGGGCTACCATACCTGTCAATGATAAGGAAGAAAAAGAAGAAGATAAAAACAGTTGTGAGGTCCCATATCAAAGAATATAAAGAAAAAGGGCTTGACTTACGTTTTCCTGGAGTCAGGGGACATAAGAAGAAGCAACGGTCAACTATCATGTTTACGCAAAAAGAAAGGCACACTTTAAATCTAGTTCGTCGGCGGTTAATTTGATTTTCAGCACCAAACACAATTCTGGTGGATAGATTCTGTTCAAACCATCACATCGTTGTGTCCATGCATGCTTCCGAAGGGGTCGAAGCCAAATGACGGAAAGATACATCTTTGTGCTAAGGCATACCAAGTTTATAATCAGACATTTAGGTTATTATTAAAATCTTGTACTTATTTGGATTTCCACGAGAGATATGTTAAAATTACCAACGGAATTTGGTTTCTATTTCCATATCGACAAATTTATATATTGTTCTTTGAAACACAGCTCAGCTCTTTTTTCGTAATTCAAATTTGATTGGTACCGGTTCTTTATCTTATGTAGATAACCCTTATATAGTTGATACAGCTGTTTCATATCATGAAACCTGTACTAAGCACCTGGCAAAAGTAAAATAGTGTCCAACCGATGAGAATTCTCATCATTATGGCATAAGAGATTAGGTCACATCTCCAAAAAGAGAATTGAGTACAGGTCGATGGATTCTGGGATTCCTTGATTTTATTTAAATGCACAAATTGCATAAAGGAAAACAAACAAACACAAGGGAGGATTTAGTGCCAACAAGGCAAATTTTACAACTGATAAGACAGATATTTGTGGGCCATTTCCTACGGTTTCATGGAATGGCCAACATTTTATCACATTTATGTATCGCATTTTTCACGCAGTGGCTACCTTTATCTCATTCAAGAAAAGTCCCAATCATCGGGGGAAGTGTTCAAATCGTTTCAAAGTTAAAAACTCAATAAAGGATTAAAAAGTCAGATCTGACCTGGTGGTGAATACTATGGAAAGTATGACGTTCAAAGAACAAACGCTCGGGACCATTTGCTAAATTCCTAGAGAGCGCGGATCGGTTCCACGCGCACACCATGCCGTGTTCTCGCCATGAATGGTGGATGAAAGGCAACAACTTCAAAGACATGGTAAGAAGTATGATTAGTCATTCTAACTTGCCAATCACTGGGTGAAGCATTAAAGGATCTACAAAGATATATATCCAATGTATACCTTAACCAAAGCAACCGCTAACCCCCTTATGAACTTGACTGGCAAGAAGCCTGGGCCTAAAGCACTTTCACATTGGGGATGTCCAGTTAAGCAGGCAGCCTTACTGTGCCACATGAAAAGAAATTGATTCAAGAACTGTTAGTTGTTACTTTTATTGATTACCCGAAGATCCAGGTCATACCCCGCGATCCTACTACTAAACTACCTCTTGAGACTGAAATGCTCTGCTCTCGAGGATGCTGAGTTTGACGGGGAGATAAAGGATAGGGATTTTGCTTTTTGAAGAGGAATATGTTGATATTCCCACAGCTGTTATTGATCAGGCTCCTACAATTCTCACATTGTTCAAGAAGCGCATCTAAATCAAAACAATATCAAAAGAACCCCTGCTCCAAAGAACAAATCCTCACTTCTCTAACCTACGCCATTAATGAAACCACCAGAGAAAGAGGAAGGCATTGCCAAATGATTACATTGTATTTCTTCAAGAACATGAGTATTTGACATTGGTGCGTGAAGGATCCAATCAACTTCTCAAGCCCGAAAGTTCTAAATTCGAGTGACGATGCCATGAATGAAAGAGATCAGTCCACAGCTGATGAATGACGCTGATTCCTTCGGTTCATTGCTTCAAGCGCAGAAACCTATCGGGTCAGAATGCGATATTTAAACCAAGAGGGAAGGCACTGAGATACAAAGCTCAGTTTTGTCGCTAAAGGTTATACACAAAAGGAAGGCATCTATTATAAAAGAGACTTTCTCTCCGCCATCGAAATACTTAGACAATAATGGCACTCAGGGCGCACCTTGACCTCAGTCATCAGATGGATGTTAAGACCGCATTTCTCAATGGTGACATTGATGAAACACCCATATGGTGCAACCGTGAAAATTTTTGTGTCTGGGAGATAAAGAGTGATGGTTTGCGTTAAAGAAATCTATCTATCGGGCTTAAGAAGCTTCTACCAATGGTATTACAAGTTTCATCAAGTTAATATTGCCCGGGTTTTGAGACAATATGGTCGATGACCGTATATACCATAAGTTCATGTGGAGTGCTATTATTTACTTCAGTTTTATATGTTGATGACATATTGCTCGCCACCAACGATATAGGCATAAGTTGCATGAAACCAAGAGATTTCATCAAAGAAATTTGAGATGAAAGATTCGTGATGCTTTTGTATACGACAATCGATCGATCTCGGGAATACTTACTTATCACAAAAGATCTATATTGAGAAAATTCTAAAGTGTTTGCATGCATGATTGCAAACCGTGTGACACCCCCCAGGGCTAAGGGAGACAAATTTAGTCTCGCCAATGCCCCAAGAATAATTTCAGATTCAGATGCAATGCATTCCTTATGCGCGGCCAGGAGTCTCGATGTATGTCAAGTATGTACGCTGCCCGGCCATGCATTGTTGGCATGTTGGGTGATATTGCCAATCCTGGAGCGATCATCAACGCGTACCTAAACGTGTCATGAGGTACTTACGTAGAACAAAAGACTACATGCTCACTTATCGAAAGTCGATCGCTAGAGATCATCGATATTCGACCGGTTTGTCGATGTCGGTAGATAGCATGAAGTCTACCGTGCTATATCTACTTACTGTTGGAGGTGCCATCTTCGGGAAGAGTGTTAAATAAATCTATCAGAGCTTCTTCCACCATGGCAACTAGGAGTTTGTAAATTATGAGGCATCCAATCATGGAATATGGTTGCGAAATTTTGTCACTGGGGCTGCGTATTATGGATGGAATTGAAAGACCACTTAAGTTATTTTATGACAATAAATCGCTATATTCATATCTTAACAACAACAGAGTTCGACTAAGTCAAAACTTAGACATCACCCTAGTCACAAAGAAAGGGTTCAAAGTGGACTTATATCTATGTAGCACATCGGGACAAACCTATGATTGCAGATCCACCGATCAGCGGATTACCACCCAGTATTCTTCACAGCACACCGCCATGGTGTGGCATTGAAAGGACCACTGTTATTTTATGACAATAAATCGCCAGCACTATATTCCAACAATGTGAGTTCGACGGTCAAAATTTATAGACATCAAATTCCTCAATACAAAGAAAGGGTTCAGAGTGGGACTTATATCTATAGAGCATTGGGACAAACTCCATGATTGCATCCACTAAGGGATACCACCTGTCTTTCATGGTTAATAATCGCCATATGGGTGTGGTTTCCTTCTTCAAGATGTGTCGCTTTCTTAGTGGGAGTTTGTATTTTAGATGCTTTTTAGATACTTTGCTATGGATATTATGGATTTTAAGGTTATTTAATTGGCAAAGAAAAGGGCCTTCCGGGCCATCCACTTTACTGTATGGTTTGATCTCATTGTGGCTTAGCTAGCCGACCAGTTGGAAATAGGCATGTTTCAGATCACACGCATGAAATTTCCATGCTACACATCCACACTCCTGATCTTGTCATTAGTTACATTGATATATGCGATCATTGACGGGTCTAGTTACGAAATATGTAACGATTAAATCGCTTGGTCTATATTATGTGGTTAGACAAGATTTGTTAATGTATATAAAGTTTTGATAGAAAACCTCTATAAAAGAATAATTCACGTTTATAAAGCTACATATATAGCCCATGGGAGATTTACCGAGTAAAATCGAATAATATATGGTCGATATATTAAATAAATGTGAATTATAGGCTATCAAACAAAGTTAGGCTAGATTAATTTAAGTATCTTAATTAATATATTATAAAGTACGGGCATGAATGTGTAGAGACAAGCGTGATTTCTATTTTGCGATGGTTAAAAATAGAAATTATGAACAATCGTTATCGCTCATATACGTAATAAAAATTGGTTAAATAGGTCATGGTCCCCGATCACAGGTTTTTCTTCTTCCGATTCCCATCACGAGAGAAATATTGTGGCTTAAAAACTAGTGTAATCTAAAGATCATAAAGCCTCGTATTCGGGATTTAGATCTAGAAGATCATAAAGCTCCCGCACTTATCTCCGCATTGGAAGATCATAAAGCCCTCGCACTCGATTCAAATATCTCAATATTTTGTTATGGATTCAGGTACGCTTCCGCAAATCCTGTATTTTTTTATTCTTGATGATTCAATATGAATGTTCCTATTTGTGTGATGGTTTTCACATATTTTTTTTAAATCTCTCAACGTGTTCTGTGCTTAACATGTTGTGTGATATGTGTGGTGATTTGCATGAATAATATACATGTATTTATATATGGAACAAATTGTAGTTAGAAAAAATAATCTAGGGTTCGAAAACAAAATGAACATGATAGTTCATAAACTGATTTGTATTAGTGGTTGGTATTATGCACCACTAAGAAAAAAGGATGAACGGTGTAGTCTGCGATGTTGTGTTTATTAGTGGTCGGGTCTCGTACACGCTGTGTAGATCGAGATAGATAACCTATCGCTATCTCACACGGTAGATGGCAGGCAGAAGAGACGCCAGGCGATGGATGGAGTAATAACCCACAATCACCGACTTTAGGCTAACAGACCTTCATAGAGGTTGTTGTTGCTGCGACTGCTACCCTTATGCAGGCAGGTGTTGTTAGTCCACCATCGCACAAGCTGGTGCTATTAGGAACTAAAGGGGGTCAAGTAACCGTAGAGGTTTCCAGACACACCCCCACACCTCAAGGCGGCGAGACCCGATTATGGCGTCATTGTTTTCAATTAGTCGAAAGGATACGCGCGCCCCCAAACGCCATCATTGCACAAGCTGGGGCCGAGGTGGCCGCTACATCGCACTAACTGCAACGGTGGGCCAGCCGAGACGAGTAACCTCGCGGGTTTCAAGCATATCATCCTCCGACATACATGGGAGGAGGGGACTAGATGGTCAGGACATCCTTGTCCATTGAAAGAGAAGTAGATGACACACGGAGCATCCGGGACATGGGTGCTAGTGCTAAAAGGAAGAAGAATCATTCTTCTTCTAATTCGGGAAAGAAGCAGAAGACTTCTATTCCACGGGGATTTCAGAGACCGGGCAGTGGTTATCAGGGTCAAGGCCTAGTCGGGGCTTCTACCTAGCCAGGACATATGACATGTTATTACTGCCATCAGCCCGGACATGTGAGACGAGATTACCCGCAGAGGCAGAGATGCCAGGGACATGGGACACATCAGTCCCAGTCATCAGTGGGACAGGCGCGAACGTAGTTTGTTCCTTCTCACCTCAATGCGGGCCGGGCCAGAGGGACCAGTGTCAATCTCAGGGTGTTGCACAAGCGCCTTCTGCTACACAAATAGGCCAAAGAGACCAGGGTATGGGTCGAGGTTGAGGACAGGGTTCACAGGCTGAGACATCAGGGACCCAAGGGCGTGTCTACGCCATCACACCACAGACTGAGCCAGTTGATCAGTCGGTGATACAGGGTATGTTTCTATTATCTCGCCTATGGGTCTATCGGTTAAGGATGCTGACTCAGTGCTAGAGAAGGCTTGCAGCCACATACACTCAAACCTAAAGCAGCTCATTGTAGAAGGTTATGGAGGAGGACGGTTTCCAAGTTGGACGATGAATGGTTGGTTCAATTGCGTTCTACCTAATCTCACCATAATTGATTGGAGAAGGTGTTCAAGATGCCAGACTCTACCATCCTTTATTCGACTCCCTCTTCTCATGTCTTTAAAGCTTTATCACCTGGCAATGGTGGAGCACATGGAGGAGTGTTCTCCTGAAGGCACATGGAGGAGCATATATATATATATAATTGAAAGTTTATGAATATATATTTTGAAAATTTAAAAATTGTATGATTTGCTTTTCCATGAGATCCTTTACTAAAATTTGTCTACTATTTATGAACTTTCTAAGCATTAAAATTAATGGTTATGGAAGCTCATCAATTTTTCCACCTTGGCAAATTGTATTTTATCACAAAATGGAGACGTTGGCTGACCCGTTGGTTCCGCCTCCAACGTCTCTCCCATCCAACGGCTAGAAATGATCCTTGATATCATCTAACCGTCAGAAAAGTTTCTAAATGCTATTTCGTGATCCAAATGGTTAGATTTGTATCTGAAAATGACCTAACATTAAAAAACGTTTCCCAACGGCTAGTTTCTACCACATTTTGCATATAAATGCTCCATCTTCCATTTCATCTACTCACTTGAAAGCTTTCTTTTATCTCTTGTTAAATGCTTGTTACTTCTCTCAAAATTTTATAATTTTAAGGCTTGTGCAAGAAGTGAGAACTATTGCAAATCAATTGTCAAACTACTACTCAAGCATCAACAACTACTCAAGGTATGTTACTAAATTAGTTCTGTCATAAATTATGATTATGATAATGATTCAGTTTAAGTATTAATTCCCATTGTTTAGCTAATTCTTTTTTAACATTAGGGTCATATCAACATTCAAATACCTTTAAATTTATTACTAAAATCACTATATAATTAATGAGCTAAGTTCAAAATATTAATTTGATATTGATTGATTTTGTATAATTTTATACAATTTATCATCTATACCATAGATGACAATTTTTCTCATACATGATTAACCCAAACCACCTCATTCCTATCGGGACGGGTATGAGAATTTTGTAATCATGTTTGAGTGTATTTTTAAAACCCGAATCAAGTTTGGAACGAGAATGGAGTTTGCCCAACCCGTCCCTTTAAGTGAGTTATAAAATTGCCCTCAAATAATCAATTTATACCCTAAAATTGAGCACTTAAACCCTTTATTTTCCAAACCCTAGTATGGTGCCTCCTCTCCTCGGAAAAACCCTAGGGTAGCAGCCATGACGGGTAACTACACAAAACTTTGTCTTAACTTTATATTTGGTTGTCTTTTTACAACAACAAAAAAAAAAAAAAAAAAAACTTTATATTTGGTTGCTGAGAATATTAGTGACAAGAAAGGAAAATTTTTTAATCTTTTCATTAATGTGTTGTATTTGTTTGTAAAAGAGCGAAGAAGTGAACCGAAATAAGAGAATGGTTTGAAGGTTTGTTTTATTGCTTTTTTTATACCCCCGTAATTATTTTTAAGGGTAGAAAAAATATAATTATTCAAAATTAAAGTAAAAGTATAAGGGTAATTGTCGCGTAGAAACGCGCAGGGCATATTTGTCGATTCACACCCTCAAGGCCTTACGGACCCCACTTTTAAAGTTTGAATTATGACCTGACATTATATTCTTGTTTGGATTTTGTCCCATTCCCAACTTTTGTTCAAAGTAAATGCAACTTTCTAAATCCTCAAATATCAACTAAAGGCGATAAAGTAGTGGCCAGAGTATGCCTTCAAAATAACTTCAAATTCAAATATTCCAAACATAACTAAACTTAAACTTATCTAAGTAAAACAATGTAAGTTTAAACAAATATTCTTATAATGACCATTTAAAGTCTAAATTACTCCTATGAACTAAGGGTACCTGAAAAATTTTAAAAAGAATAAAGGGTGAGCTTTCGAAGCCCGATAAATCTTAATACGTTTTAAATGGATTCGAAAAGGTTTTAAGTATTCTATATGAAATAGGAGATGTTTTTCATCAAAACTTTTGATTAAAAACTAAGTTGGAACACATTAACAAAATATACTTTGCAGAAACATGTTCTCTCACATCCATTTCAAATGGGTTCCGTATCAAATGTGATCCAAACAATTTCATATCAAATTTCGATTCAAACACTTTCATATCAAATCCAAAATCACCCAAATACATTTTCAAATATATTTTCTACGGTCATCAACGAAATATCAGAGTGTTGCATTGTAATGGAAGGACTTTCCCAAATGGGTGGTTAGTAGTAAATTGTTCACTTTTAAATGGACGGAATTAAACACTACTAGTATTAGTGCCAGTAGCCTCCTAACCAAGCTGGGGGGCAAGGATTGAGGAGTGATCAAATTTACGTTATGAGAAAATGTAAAGGTCATTATTATATAACCTCGTTGAGGGACGTGTGAGCCTCAGCCACAGCCCTGCTCTCCATTGGCATTTGTGACAAGTCTGTATTATTATTATTCCCGATGGCGAGAGACGAACTAACGATCAATATTTCAATCAAAGTTCAAATTACGAAACATATATTTTCCATTTTGTTTTAGCGAAACGAACCTTAATCTCAAAGTCTGATCACACAAAACTACTTTTTTTGATCCATGGATAATCAAATAAATAAAAAGTAAAACTTTTCATAAACCAAGATTATATATAATTTCAATTAAAACAATTTTCATCTTTCGAATGGTAAAAACAAAACTTAATTTTCTTTTAAAAATGCGTTAATATCATGTAATATATATAATAATAATAATTTTTTATTTTAGTGTATATTTAGAATCACTTTCCAGGGAGTAACATAAAAAAACTGAAGAGTTAAATCGGAAAGGGAATTTACCTCAATGCTTCGAAATAACATACAAAATGGCAAGAGAAACTATAATCATTGCTTATTTATTCATTTCTTAAACTTTCCTAATTTGATATTCTTGGCACATTTATATTGTTTTTTTTATTACCTCAAAAGCATATTATTATTGAATAGTAACTCTATTTGAAGATTGGTAGTTTTACAAATTTTATAAACTCTCATATTCCTTTGGAGATCTTATTTTTAATAATTTATTTATTTTATGCTCTTATTAAGAACTAAATCTTTTACTAGAAAGAAAAATAATATTAATAATATTTTACAAATTATATTATTACACAATACACATCATAGCCTTTACTAACAATTATCATACACACGACAACAGAAAAGTATTATTAGCAGGATCTTATTTATATAATTGCCAAACCAGAATTATTTAATCTGCATTACTTTACACTTTACCTTCCAATAAGATTTATAATCCTTAAAAATATTTACTTGCCAAAATACATATATCTTTAAGTAACACCACATCTATGATATTATGTTTTGCATAAGTGAGCCTTTTTGTTGTGTCTATTTGTTTATCATTATTTTCTTTTTCAAAAAGTGTCCTTATTTTTCATTCTCTTATTTCTCATCATACTCAAAGTAATTCATGTAGTACCTTAATCCTCTCGCCCATTTTATTTTATTTCAAAGGAAGGGGTGAAAGTGTAATAATCTAGCACGGGGTTAGTCCCAAGTGAAAGAAACGTTAAGAATCTACGTCAATCACAGAAAAAGCCGTGGAAAGATCTTTACCTAGAAATTTGTTTTCAAACCTTTAGATCAGCGTGTAAAGGCAGGGATTTAATTTACGGAAAAGAGCAAAATCGTAATTTTGGTTTACAAAGTACAGTTTTATTCAAAAATTCAAGAATTTACCCATTTCTCACCGGATACCAGGATGATCAGCGCGGGTTTCGCCATTAAGAATCACCAGCGCGAGAAATACACATTGTACGTAGTGTTCGAGATTGGGAACCAGTGAGGTGTACACGTTTTCCCAAGGCATCGCGAGTTCGAGATTGCCGTAGTAAAAGCGATTTTCGATCTACGACGAAAGTCACATATAACACGTACTCATGTGCCATGGTGGTATGAGTGAAAATGGTGTAAATGGGACGGCGAGATAGTACCGGAGGAATGTCAGGAAAGAAGGTGTAACCAATTAATTTTATATTTGTTTTTAATGAATAATGCCAAAATAGACCAGCCAACAATCTCATTCATTAAACCAAGGACCCAAAAAGCGAAATTGGGGGAAAGAAATCCGCATTGCCATTTCGTTTGCTGAGAGAAGATCGAAGCAGCACCGCACTTACCATATACCTGCTATACTATATATGCCTCCACCTACCTACGATTTCTGTGATCAGACGGAGTCGTGAGTCTTCGAGACGAAGGAAAGCTACTTCTGGAGGGCTTGCGTGGATGCGGTTGAGGAGTTTGACAAACTCAAGTCAGAGGGTGGGTTTCCCTACTTGGGTTTACTTTATTTAGAGTGAAATTTCAATGTTCCCGGTTAGCTTGAGGCGCTTGAATGGTCGTTTGATCGGTCCCGAGCTTGGGACCGGTGATATAATTTTTGGGGGAGAACCAGCCCACTACCGCCCAAAGGAAGAAAGAGAGAAGAGAAGAATGGGCGACCATATTTGTGTCCCGACGCTGATTTGGGTGGATTAATTGTGCGATTGTGTTGATGCGTATGTGATGATTGGAATGAGGCCGAGGGAAATGGCGAACAGACCAGGTTCACTAAGTGAACCAATGATTCTAATGATTTTTTTCGGGAATAGTAGCAAGAGGTTTCACTATTCAGGAATAAATATTCTAAAATAATTTTTGTGAATTAATATGTTTGTTCGAGTAATTCAAGTAGAATTGCTCGTGTTTGATCATTAACTCATGTGAGCTAATTTTGATGTGATGAAATGCGTAATTACATAACATGATTGTTGTGATTCGATTTTATGTGAATATATAATATGTGTATGTGTAGCATTTGCCTGTTTGTGTGACATGGCCTGCAGAATTGGCATGTGTGGGTGCCTTGGCAGGAGCTTCCCCAGGATGATAGGGATTGAGTGCACATGAGGGAATTTGAGAGTCTAAGAATGGTTGAAGGATTGTCTGGTAAAAATGATCGGAGGGTGGTCATCTTGTAAAAATATCAATTGTGAGAGGCAGCCCAGTTATACATGCGGGAGAAGTGTGCCCAGAAGTGCATAAATAATATGTCGTCGAGATGGCCCAGATTGATATATATATACGTGGAGGGTTGTCCACAAAGCAGATAATCAAATATATAAGATTCTATTCACGGGCAGGCGTGTGAAGTCGATGAGGACTGGGTATGAGTTGATAAGTTAGGCGTTCGAGTAGGATCATCTACGTTGAATAGTATTTATTTTTAGACATTCTTATTTCACCTTGGGTGGAGTAACGACAGGGTGGATTCACTACTAAGCATTGATACCACATCCCTAGGAAGGATGTTGTTTCTGCGAGTACGGGAGCGTGCGGAGACGGCTCGTCTGGGTAGGAGTTTGTGAAGAAAGAAAGCCTGGGTTCGTAGCTTTGATGATTTATACATGTATTAAATTCTACCGAAATTTAATATATGTGTTTGTAAGTAAAACATTTTGTTAGAACTCTTGAGAACTAATGGATATAGTTGGATTCATAGTTGGTGTATGTTTTATGGGTATTGTTTATGTCTTCTTTGAGTGGTAGTTTTACTCATGTTGTGATTATGTACAGATTTGTTGGGAGACGGGGTTTCTACGGGTGTTGTGTTGGTGGGAGGCTCCGGTACCAGGGACTAAAATTTTTGCAGTGGCGTCGGGTAACGGCATCCCATATTCACGTAGTTGACGGTGGTCAGCTGGACCCCGGGTTTAGAGAGAGGAAGAGTCCTGGCCGTGCGTCCTGCGGAATTCTACCGACGGAGAGAAATTCGAGAAGAATCAAAGATTTTTATTTTCTTACTCCAATTTATACAGCGAGGGTATCTATTGGAAAAATTTATTTTACCCCTCTTTCATTATGTGTTAATTGAAAGTACTAATTGAATTACCATTATTATTTTCATAACATCCTTTTTCATTAAAGTAATTAATTGATATACTAAATTTGAATTTACCATTAACATTATTTTCATAACATATGTCTATAAAAATTCACATCATTATTATTTTCCCTAATTTATACCTATACAAATTCACGTAATTAAGTATTATTTTAAATAACTTATACCCTATCTGAGTGTTCTATTATTAATTATTAGCATTTTACAGCATACTGTGTATACAATTCATAGATTTATGAGTAATTGGGTAGATTCTCTAAAGATACAAAGTATAAATGAAAAAATATAATATTATTAATGGAAACCTTTTTTTTTGTGTCAGATTTTCAGGGCATAGCTGTCTCTCTTAATCGTGAAGCTAAAACAAAGTACATTAAATGGGTTTTTTGAGAAAAGTGATTTTACTAAAGAATAGGAAAACCTAGAAGACTTTAAATGCAGAGGTTAAGAGAGAAATTTGAAAGGTAAAATCTTTCCCTTATTATTTTTAGAATTCTTTTATATAGATTCTTTTAATTTTCTTTAAATTTAGATCAAACCTAAAGAAGTTAAATTTATATTACACTCCTTTTCTTATAAAATGAAATAAAACAAAATAATGGTTAGTGAATGAAAAAAAAAAAAAAAAGGAAATACACGAAAGTAAAAACTATAGTTTTGCTGTGAATATATGAAAAAAAGTAGTAAGCGTAAGCTTTGAGTTTAATGAAAAAAAGCAAAAGAACAATTTAGCAAAATATAAAAATATAAAAATAATAAAAAAACTGAGGAAAAGCACATTACTTAAGAAGAAAAAAACAAAACAAAAATTATATAGGAAGGTAGAATTTAGAGATGAACCGTAAAGAATGGCGAAGCTTGGAAGTGGGTTGAAAATTTAAAATAGTTGTTTGCATGATGGAGTTTGGAGTTGGTATAAATTAGAAAAGAAAGGCAAAAAAGGAATGTGGTAAAAACCAAAGGAGTTTCAGCATTATGAATAATATATGTATAATTTATTCAAGACCTAAAACCATTCAATGAAGAGCCAAGTCTTTTAAACTTATAAGATTAAAGAAATCTAAGAAATTCAATTCATGATGAATGCTTGAAAAAAATAATGTTGAAGATATTCAAGATTTATTTTGAAAAAAGAAGCAAATATTTGAGTGTTTTGAAAGAAAATAATAATAATAAACAAATAAAAGATGAAATTGAAAGAAAATTTAGAATTTTTATAAATATATGTATTTGATAGAAATGACTTTAGAAGATCTGCTGTATATATCTACCTTAATTTAGCACAGATTAATATTTTATTAAAATTGAGAATTTATTTATTTAGATAAGGAATATGATTAAAGTAATTATTGACATAATTATAGGAAATATGATTTGTTAATAATTGTTACATCAAGGGTGAGGGGAAAGGGAGAAATGAGCAAAAATATGGCAGTGTAGGAGTAAAAAAGACTAGATGGGTATTGTGTAATAATATAATTTATAAAATATTATTATTAATATTATTTGCAACACAATAAAGATTTAACATAGTTCGGATTAAGATTAAGAGCATAAGAATAAATAAATAAATAAATAAATTATTAAAATAAGATCTAAAAGGAATATGAGTTTTAAAAAATTTGAAAAATATCTAAATTTAAATAGAATTGCCTTTAAAAGTTACGTAATATATTTCAGGGTGAACAAAAAATAATAATGTTGATAGAATAAACTTTATAAAATCACAGAATTTTATAAAATATTCAGAAACCCATTAACTTTTATTGATACGAGTTAAAAAATTAAAAATAATATCATTGTTAAGAATATCAAATTATATAAAAAAGTTTTAAAAATAATAGTAATGATGTTAGTAACATATTATTATTTTAAGGAAATATTTTCCATTGAGGTGAAATTTTTAAGATAAAACAACATGAGAACTTTGAGAATTTTCCTTTGAGCTAAGAGGAAATGTGTGTGCGGATCCTTTAAAGATAATTGTTTGTTTTACTTCATTTTGGTAGAAATTTTTATTTGAATTATATATAATCTTGGTTTATGAAAAGTTTACTTTTATTTATTTGATGTCATGGATCAAATAGTATTTTTGTATTGTGTACTTTTGAGATTTGTTTTGTTTATGAAGAAAATACAATAAATATTTTTATGAGAATTTGAAGCTTGAATGAAATATTTGACTCTGGTTGATTGGCGTATTGTCCAGCGAGGAATAATGGGTGATCACTATTTATAGCCCTTATCAACGGGAAAATTAGTTGACCTTTACATTCATTGATGGCGAATATAATTGATTTGAATCCCATACATACTAGGGGTTTCGAGTTACAAGATTCACTTTAATCTTATTAGTGTTTGATTCCGTCACGCGCCAAAATGAACAATTGCATCGCCGCCATTTTGAAAGTGTTCAGGCATGATTTGGCGTAATTTGATGTTGATGACCCGGAGAAAAATATATTTGAAATGTATTTGATTTTGGACTTTTGATAACGAAAGTGTTTAAATCGAAATTTGATATGAAATTGTTTGATCCGCGTTTGATGAAGCGGATTTACAGAAATGAATTTGAGAATGTTTTGAAGGAAAATTTTTAATATTCCAACTTATTTTTTTTTAGTAGTTTTGGCGTAGAAGGCATGTCTCTTGGTATTTGTTATATAATTGAAAAAAAATTTATCTATGAAAATGTATTAGTATTTATTATTGAGCTTTAAAGCTGCAATATCGTGGCAGGAATTATTTTCCCGCGGGTACTTTTAAGTTTCGTGATGAGAGATGGCTAGGTTGGGGATATCATGGAACAGGATTTGATTAGGAGAATTTTATGTTGGGTCATGTTAGACTGTGAGTGTTAAAGAAAATTGCCACGTTAACCTATAGAGGAATACCTTTGGGTCTTTGATCTGCAGATTTAATGCGGAATGAAAATCAAGACTATAGAATTATAGGTTGGGGGAGATTATACCTCTGCACAGACCATGGTGTAGATCTAGGTAGAGCCGCGCCCAGTTAGATGGCCAACAGCATATGAGGGGAAGGCGAGAAGTGGCTTGTGGGTCCATTTTGATCTTGATCCTCCGAAAGCTCCACACTCTCACACCTCCAGGGCGCCTTTGCACCACCTCTGCAGGTGAGACACGGTTTTTTACGAGAGAGAGGGGGCGAGAGTGGATGAGATGAGAATGAGATGGCTTTCTCTCTCCTTTTATAGTAATCAAACCGAGGATTCGATGAGTTTACTACGAATGATGGACATGATCCTTGCTGTTAAAAAAAAACTACAACAAACTTCGTGACTGAATGCCCATCCCCAGAGGGTGTGGACTTCAAGGTCAGATCTGACAGCTAATATCTCACCACTTATCACATATGGGCTAATAGTCATTACCTTATACTAATCTTTATAGGCTCCCTGAGTTGGGCGTTATGAAAATCTAACATTCTCCCACTTGGTTCAACATTGTATGGGTTTTCCCCAAAAATAATTTTTTGTTTTTTTTTAGAAGAGCGAAAAAATAAATAATATGTCATCAATTTTTACTCACTTGGGGGTGCGATAAGTGAACATGAAAATTCTTTTGTATGGCCATGGCACATTATTTTAGAAAACAATATGACAATTAGCCCCGAACCTTGTGTGAGCCAACGTCTTTATATAAGTAAGATATCATAATTACATGAGCTGTGAGTTATATTTTTGGATGGCAAATACTTCCTTCCGATCACAATGTAGTTATTTAAAATGCCCAGTATTAAGTGTGTTTATGTAGTATTAATTCTTTATGAGTGAGCACTCCAGCTCTTTTAATACAAATAAAAATCTCAATATCTTTTAGTGTACATAAATAAGAGATAGAGGCGAAATGTGGTTAAAATGTCGGAAAAGTTACAATAATGTCATGACCTTTAATCATCAAAAGGTTTCACAAGTCCCATTCTATCAGCACGCACTTTGACTTTTATATACAATTTTGGCGGCAGGGGGAAGAGAGAGAGGGAGCCCTTGCAGTCAGTATGGGATCTCTTTACCATTAGCGAGTGTGCCTATCATCTTCCAAGTGATGATTTTACTCCTCTCGACGTTTTTTCTGCTTTACTCTAAGTACTTTATATCAATGTGCTTCTTCTGTGGCTCCACACTTTTAACATTAATTCTTGGAGAGAAGAACAACTGCTGAAACATTGTATCATGAAGAAGCTTTATTGGCTTAGATCTTGTATCCATCACTCTCTACAATACGAGAGAAAAATTATTTAAACACTTGTCCTGTTCCCAATTTATTTATAGCATCGACAATTCTCCATGTCGAGATCTTTGTAAGAGTGTTGCTTGTGGTGCTTTTCCATGCCCTTTGCACCTTTGTGCATAAAAAGAAAAAAAGTATGCTGAGTAGACTCTGGAGCAGATGGTCTTGGCGGCTGAAATCGCATCTGTATAATCGATCAAAATCCGGATAGTCGGACTCTACGTATGCTTGCTTAGCTTGCATATGGTCGCAGTTTCACTGGAATCTGCAAGTAACTTCTTGGCCGGGGGCGTCAGGGTGTACATCCGGGATTACTTTGATATCTTGTATTTCACCACACCCCACAACATTCCCACGGCGGGATGCAATGTGCGAGTCTAGTCACGAACCTCTAAATAGACAATTTTTTGACTCTTGAATCGCCAGCCAGATATTCTTCATGGATTTTTTGATTCAGAGATTCTTGGACATTTGTGTGAAGCTGAAGGAATTTGTCACCATAATAACAATGGGAGCTATTAGACAGGAGGGCAGGAGCAATTTCCATATATTAGCACTCTAATTTTTCCCATTGATATATAAGGTATGAGAGGATAGCGAGAGATCGCTTTGAGATCTCTCTAATATGTCTGGAACTCTAGTATGAAACACACTCATATGCTGTGTCAGTGGGGAGAGAAATCGTTCCCAGTGTCTCCCTAATTAATCCCAAGTTATTGCTTGCAAAATGAAAATATGTGGCGTCTGGAGACTAAACGTGGTGCTCCATGACCTTGAAGTGTATATATCCAGAACAGTCTACACGATGGCGCCTCAGCCGAGATGGGGTGTATACGGCGATGTTGTGAACTTCACTTCCATTATCGTGAAAAGCTTGTTTGGCCGCCCTTATAAGGCTTCTTTGCAGTTTTTCACTTTGGATAAAGATGGTGCGCTTTTTCTGAAATGAATCCTTGGTGAGTCATGTAATATACTTCTCTCCAGGTTCCCTGCCCGCATAACAAGATTACGGGAATCACGTTTTGACATCCATCAGTACTCTTATATCTTGACTACAGAAATCAGAAATGGCTGCAGGGCGCGGAATTATCCTTAGTGAGTCCTTCTTGTGGAAACTGGAGAGAAAGGAAGGTGTGCTGATGACTCATTACCTCTTTTGAGAGAAAGAGAGCGCTTTATACCTTTGGCAACAAGAAAAGGTCTTGCCTTATATGTTTGAGTGTTTGCAGAGGCATCGGTTTGGTCTGTATGGGCCCATGAGCCTCACTGTGGCTTTTGTGGCTCTACAGATCAGACTTGGGTTGTTTGCCATTAGGTTTGATTCTAATAATCCATTCTTATGTTAAGTGTCAGACCCAGTTTTGGGAATGTAGCTCTTGGCCTCACAGAAAAGAAATGGGATCTTGATTAGTGGTCGAACTGTGCGGGTCTCTGCATGTGATACTTGCGCCTGGCATGAGTGGGCCCGAATGGCGGGGCTTTTTGGAAGCTGGGGATTCTTATTCAGTCTCTGGTGATTGGCCTGTTGCGGTCGTTCTTGCCATTTTGTGATTCATGAATGAGCGAGAAATCTTCCATTCGCTTCTTCATGAGTTGGTAGGAGGATCAGATTGCTTCTGCTTTCTTATAGATTTGTGATCAAAACCAAGGAGTGTTCTGAACAGTGTAAGGTATGTTGCCATGAGGTTGCACGTTTGAAGTGTATGATCTGTGCTTCCTTGTCTGTTTGAGAGCAGCTCTCATGTGGTGTTATGTCCTGAGAGGAGAAACCCATGCATTGTGGCTTCCATTATGTTTGTGGGTGGGAGGGACAGCCAAAACTTCATAACTTGCCGGGCTTTTATGTGACCAGACTTTCCCTTTGCCTTTGGCCATGTTTGTTTTCCTTTTTAAAAAAACATGAGTTTTTTCCTCTCCATGGCCCCGTATCTGTGTTGCATGCTTGGTTTTTAGCCTACGAGCTTATTACGTCATTCATATTTCAGAGAGAAGGTCTGTTTCAAGGAGCGACCGGATTGGGTTATGTTTAGAATATTATGGGCATGTGTGAGAACTAAACCTCAAACATTGGGATTGGACATGTCATTTGTCTTAGTGGCATCTAAAATGGTAATGTGGGTTATTTTCTTGAGTGGCTTTTACCACGTTTTGTTTTGTGAAAGGTGAAAAAAAAGGATGTGATGTCTTTTACATTTCTTGATGATTCAGTTCCTTATGAGATTTTGCGGGAAATGATGAATATTTTGGCCTTGATGCACGTGAACTCTATGCCACTGCCGCACATTAGGATCTTCGGGTTTTGCAATCAGTTGTTTCTCTACCTACGCTGCCAGACTTTGAAACATCTAGGTGCTTCGATTTGTCATTTAGAAGATAGAGATACATGTATCTTATCGAAATCATCGATGAAGGTAATAAAATACCTTTGACCATTCAAAGACATTGGTGGTAAATGGAGGTCACATATATCGGTGTGAATTATCTTGAGTTTTGTATCCTTTATAGTAACCTTTATTGGACTTTGTTAAGTTTTTCCTTTACATGCCTTCATAGTGTCAGTCTTCAGTGTGACGTGAGTGTTATTGTGTTTGTGATGATCAGTGTGCAGTGACACCATCATGTATTAACCTCTTTAGACGCTCCCATTGAGATGTGACTCCCTTGTATTGTGTCTTATGCCATAAGCTAGATGGTGATTGTTTGTGATATTATTTCTATGTGTTATGCGTTGTAGTTAATTAATTGAGCACATTTTACAGATCGAACGAACAATATAAAACCATCTGTTAATTTGCAGGAGCGTGGTACTGAATCTTTAATAATGGGGAAAATTAAATCTTTGTATTGAAAATCAAAGCTGAGGCGCTAGTCTGGGAATCTGGATACTTTGATTTGAAGAGCTAGGAATATAAAAGTCTTGTCAATTTGCACGTATCGGTGTGTAGAACTAGCTTGTATTACGGCATTTGGCGGCTGGCGTGACGTGCCTTATTTCTGAATAAGCGCGCAGTTCACCCTCGCCTTGGTTTCCGTAGGTTTTGCGACACGCCTTGGTGAAACATGGATTGTAGAACTGGGTGATCCACCGTAATGTTATGCTTAAATCGAAATTTGGTGATTCATAACACACTAACGATGATATCATACGCTTCTACATACCATTTTCTTGACCATATCACGGTACTTGATGCATTCCTTCTTTTGTATTGAGCCTTTTTGCTTGCGGAAAAACAGAATTCAATAGCTTTGTCACCCGTTTTCTTTATAGGAAGGGAGGACATTCTCCTGCCTTTATCTTTTGGATCTTTTTGATTCTTTGTTGACATTGTGTACTTTTTCTTTGTGAGAACACAAGATTCTTATTCAATCTTTCTTTATGCCGACTTTGCCTTCCTCCTGGACATGTTTCAGATTCGTGTTGACCATTTCTCAGCACATGCCTGTCAGCGCAGGAGGCGCAAATCGCGTATAAGTGTGGGTGTGAGTGAAGTAAAGAATAAAATGATCGACTGAGGCAGCTGCAGAAAAATCGACATCAAAGGGCCTTGAGTTGACGAGATATCTCTCTCATCATTTATATGTCCTCTCGCATTTGTGTGTCCCTTTAACCTCCTTGTAGAACTTTAATTTCGCCATTAGGGTGCTAGCCGGGCACATCGGAGCTCCTGGCGGCTTGATACATTCATCAATGGCGGCCCCCGTAACCGATTCTTTATGATTATTGGGGATGGTCCCGCGTAACCGGCTGATATGATTGCGATCACCATCATCTTTTGAACGATTTGGATCTCTCCCGCCTTTCGTATAATGCAGATTGGCGGTGCTTTTTTTTTTTTTTTGCTGCATTAGAGTTGGAGTTTACGGCTCATATGAAGGCACGGGGGAGGTGTCCCAGATCCGCCTTACACACACTTTGCCTGCAGCGCGCACTTTAGCGGCGAAGCAGCGCATCTTTCCATAAGTTTCCCCTGAGTGAAGATCGTAGAGACGATATAGGAATAAAGGCGAGTTGGATCAGCCGCGGTGTTAAATGTTGGAAAAGAACCTTGGAAGGGAGTGCTGTGGTGTAAGCAGCTGGGGTGTATGGTAAATGGCATTATATTGAGTGACATTTTATATCTGCCTTCTTGTATTTATTGTTGAAGTGATAAAAAATACTTTGAATGTCATGAGCGAACCCATTCTGCATGGGTTTTATGTCCCAACTTCTTTTATCTCTCTTGTGTGTGGTGGTATACTAAACTTAAACTAATAGAATCTGCGTGCTGTGGGCATAGGGACCGTATTAATCTCGGTATACTCCTAATACTATATTCAATCATATTCTTGTTATTTTATGATTGCTTCCGCAATGGCGTAGAGGGTGAAATGATTTTTAACTCAAAATATAATTGCAATGTGTGTAAGTTCTGTTATAATTAACCATCCAATATCATACCATATATCTTATATATATATATATATATATCATATATATATGTATATATATTTAAAATTGTTTTGTCATAAATTAACCTTTATGACCATATTCTCACAGGCAGCAGCCTTATTATTTTGTCATAAAATATAAATGGGCTTACTATTATTTTCTGTGCATTAAATGTGAGTAATTGGCTCAGTTAATGAAATGAAATAAAGGGGGTTTTAAATTCAAACACGTCCCTCTCTCCACCTACTTTTTACATTTTTTATTTGATGGACTCAGCTGGCAGCCTTCTGCTGTGCCATGCGGGTTAACTCTTCCCCGGCCGCCGCGGCCTTCCTTTGCCTGCTCCCTACACGGCCAATGCTTCGCTGTGCGGGCGCCGGCCGGCGGCTGCAGCCATGATCTTGGCAGAAGACCGAGATCTTGCCGGGAGGTGCTCTGTGTCGGGAGAGATCTCTCTGTCTGGGAGGGCCCGAGATGGGGAGGGGGGAGGGAGAGAGGAGGGGGGGGAGAGAGGAAGAGGAGGAACCACGAACACATGATTGTGTCTCATACAAAAACTTATGAATATTGCGTGAATTAATTTACAACAATTTTGAAATTGATAAGTGGATTTAAGATAAAATTACGTATAGAAGATTGAGATGACAGGCGCGCTCACAAATTTTCGTACTTCAGCACCATACAAACATTGGAAAGAGCGAATGCGATCATATCTTTATGAGTGAAATTTACATTTTTTTTTTTTTTTTTTTTTTTTGCCAAATCAACGATTTCAATTGATTTGATTGTGGTTGTGAGATCAAACGTGTGGGCCGCAGAACATGGCTGATCAAATTGTTTAAGAAAGTGATTAACTCTATAATCTTCTTTGGTCTTGATCTGATTAATGGGACTGAAAATCAAGACTATAATTATAGATTTGGGAATTCTCACCTCTAGGCCATGGTGTAGATCTAGGTGGCCATATGATTCATTGAGAAGGCGGAAGCAGAGTGAAGGCATGGATCGATCTTGATCTTCCTCTGTAGAAACATACACAGCCATCTTGCCACCGCCAGGAAATTGAGGCATTTGAGGACTTAGCGGATGAAGAAGGATGAGAATGAGATAGCTTTCTACTCGGCTTTTATGTAAACCGGGGTCCAATGAGTTTGCATACAAGGATGATCTGGACGATCAAATTGATCTCCCATTCTTACAGGGATGTGGACTAAAGTCGGATCGACTGACTCCTTATCACATATGGGCCTAACAGTCCCTTACCTTATACAATCTTTCCATCTGACATCTCTGAGTTAGAATTTTGATGAAAATCAACAATAAGGATCCATGTTGTTTATATTTGGAATGGTAGGTTTGAAGATTAATTAAAGCCACTTGGATTGTGAAGCATGCATAACATTCGTTTTTTATATTATTGATGCACGAAAGATTAAATTTGAGATCTGAAATATTGGTATAAATACAAATAGAAGCTGTAGTCATAATTTGGATTTAATGTTTATGAATTTTTTGCCTTGAGCGTGGTACAGTTTATGAATTGATGAATTTACAAAGTTCATTTTGCTTTTACGGACCCAGGTCGTTTTGGACCTACCTTACCCAAGGAGTCTGATTCTGAGGATGGTTAGTGTTGTGGCCTTACAGTTTTCTTTACAAAACCTTAGAGAGTGAAAATGGCTTGAGTGTGGTGGCGGTCGTACCCTGCAGAAGTTAGTTTTGGGGGCATGACTTTGCTAATGAAAAATTGGGGATTTTCAATTTCAAACTCGTTGTTTCCCAAAAGTTTTCTCAACAACCAAACATAATGAAATTCTAGAAGCCACGATATCCACAATCATTGTACGCACCAAATACTAAATGTTTTTTAGGGCCAGATGGGAGTTTACAAAAAAATTATTGTTGTTGCAATATATTGGGACTTTTGTGTTTGTTAAAGAAAAAATATTCTCAATATAAGATTTTGAAATATTACTCAATTTTGTTTAGATGTGGTTTGCTATATGGAATCCATTCAAAAGTGTACTTTGAAAAGACACTTTCTAAAAGTGTTTTTTGAAGAGAAACTTTCTACATTGAAAATACGTTTTCTCTAATTTTAAATTTTTAAATTCATTTAAGTATCTGTGAGAGGAATGCCGCTATGAGTACAAGAATTTGTTGAATTATGCTGAGTGTCTCTTGAGAAACTGCTTGACTTTGCAAAATTAATTAAAATGTTATCTTGAAAGTGTCTTTTAAACCAACTTTTCACTTGTTTTTTTAAAATTTTTATTTTACCTATTAAGTATACTTTGAAAGTGACTTTTCTAAAAAAGTCAAAAGCCCAAGAAACCTTCTAAATGAGTTTTCTCTTAGCTTTTTTGTTTTTAAAACTCACATTTGAGTTTATCCCAGTATTATTATGTGGAGAAAACATATTATTATATGGAATTGGTTTTCAATACACTTTCAGATTTTTTTAATTTTTTATTATTTTGGAAAAGCATGTAACACTTAGTTTATTTATGGAATTTTAGAAAAATAATAAAAGGCCCCAAAAAAAATCTTTTAAAAATCTCTAAGGTTGAAAAATAATCCTATAAATATATTATATAGTTTTTCCATGTAAACAAAATAGAGGAAAATTTGAAGTCTCTTCAAGACCTTGCACTCTGCAAGAAATTTGAAAAATTGAAAGTGTCCTTGAAGGGCACCGCACTAACAAATTTAAAATTTTAAAATTATGAATCCAGTGTATCTCTTGAAAGTCTTTCGATGATAATTAGTCGCTCAATTAAAAAGTGTCTTACAAAGACATTTTTTTTTTTTTTGTATATTAAAATTTTTAATTTTTACAGACGTGTCTTAGAACTTGTTTTTTTTAAGTATCTTTGGAGAGAGACTTTTCCCATTAAGCTTAAAAACATTATATTGGAATATTTCTGACTATATTATTATCTAAGAATTTTTTATTTTCAAATGTCTCAAATGTCCGTTTATTTATGTATAGGAATTTTTTTATAATACCGAGATGGGGCTGGAACAGTGTGGACAAGATTAAAACCTGATGTTTTCTACCACCTGTCCTCATTTATATCCTATGATAATCTATATGTTCAGCATCTTTTATGACCTCAATGTTGCTTTGTTCTTATTTCTAAAGTTTAATTTTCAATTATCGTCCCTTTCATCTATCATTGTTTTTATACTTATTCTTCCATGGGAAATGAAAAGGAAATAAAACTTCCAGTTAATATTTGCAGTGATAAAGAATGAGAAAAAAACAAGAGTTGTGGGTACCCATGTACTTTTGAATCGGTTCTAGTCAGTACTTTGGGCTGACAATGGCCGGTAATGAGCGGGCGGGGCTCAAAGTCGAGCGGGTGTGATGTTGGCCTTGCCATGTCTTGTGATGCTGCCTCTTCAGGCGACCTTTGCGCCCGGGTACGCGCTCTTATACCGTGCTCCTTTCCCCGATCTGCACTCTTTTGCCGGATGCGGACGGATGCCGCTGCCGGTCTTCAGCTCCGATCAGCAACTTCACTGAGCTCAGTAATCATGGGCTTTGCGGTATTATAAGTAAATGTTCTACGGGAGCAATCCACCACGCCTCAATGGAATAAGAGTACTCCGGCGTGAGCTAGAATTAGGCTTGATTTATAAAAAACAGTCCATATTCCGAAATAAGGCCACTTTCCCTATCTTTATGGGAAGAAATGAATCCAGCTCTCTAAGAAAGATGGATCCCCTTTCTCCTCAATAAAGAGAAAACCAAATCTCACTTTTAAATGAGATATGAGACCTTGGTGATTTGAGGATATTGTTGCTCTAAGCCTTCAGTCTTCCAGGCTGGCACACCATGTCGGGAGGGCGTGGAATACGCTGTCGTCTTCTTGTTGTTTGGGGTTGCAGCCAAGCTGTTGAATGCTCAGGAAGAAGGCGAATCCACCATTGTTGAGGCTCTGAGAATTCAGGAGACTCTGATTGGCCGTACAGTACTTGGGAAGCGTGGAGGCAAGAAGTGTCTGGGAGACGTGATCTTTGTGGAGCTTGGAAGAATTTTTACCGCTCTCAGTGATCTCCGATCTCAAGACCTTGGCCATTCTCTTGAACACACATCATGGTGAAGTCACTTCCCTACAGCCATGTCCACCAGCCCTGAGTAAACCCACCATCGGGACTGGTTCTCCGCTGAGTGAGGATGGGGCTAAAAAGGCTTGGGGAGGCCGGCAGACCAGAGATGGCGGGTGTTACGAGAAGCATGCAGGACAGTTTATAGTAGGAGAACCGCTACAGACAGACTTGGAAGTCAGGCAGCAGGGGCCCCCAGTGTCGCCCAAAATGAGCTAGCAGGAACAAATATTAAAGGGAAAAAGTGTCTGCGAATATAGTGATCATTGTTGTGTGTGGGCTCTCTCTTAGGACAGCTCTCCCTTCCCAGTCTCACTTACCCCATTTGACGTCTGGAAGAGCAGTCTCAGAAGGGCCTGGCCGGTGTCCGGCCGGGCGGCCTCATGGCCCGAGCATGGCGGCTGAATCTGAAAAGAGGGCGACGGGGATGGGCCGTTCTAGTGTGGCCCCAGTGAACATGGCCTTACCGGTTGAGCATTGCATTTATACATGCGCGGTATCCACCGGGCGCTCCCGAATCCATGTGGCCTTTATCCCCCAATCGGGGACCTATTGCTATCCTCCCTTTTGGGCCAGCATATTTTAGACTATGAACCTCCTCACGGATTTGCTATTCCGCCATTTTGCTAATAATACGCTGGCTCCTCCGTCCACCGATCACATGTTACCTTCCAACCAGCGATGATCCTCATGGGGGCCCGATGCCAGTAGTAAGTGTTCCCGGCCAACCTCATAGGCCGAGCTTTGGCCTAGTTCCATAAGCTTCCTAGAGGGTCAATAAACTCGTTCGTGGTGTGGATTCGTCTCGGTGCGTGCTCGGTCGGGCGAAGGGAATATCGACTCCTCGGTATCCTCGAAGCGAAGGCGGCCCATCTTGGACTTCACACGTAGGTTCAGACAAGGCATCCGGGGAGATTGATATTCTGATATGGATGCGGTCTTATAAAACTTAGGGCTTTGGACTGACCACTGATTCTTCGGTCTTTATCCCTAGATCCGCCCCTGACCATGGAAGAATTATATCGGCGGGCGAGATAAGTTCTCACACTAGAGGCAACTTATTGAGCGGCCATGGCGTATTAACCGCACGGTGGCAAGCGGCCACAAAGCTCGTCGAACGAAGGACGGCCCGAACGGGGTTGGCGTGTGGGTGGTAGAAAGGAAGGAGACCCCCCAGTTCACTCCTCTCAACATCGCCTATGACCGACTCCTACCCCTCATTCGGGACCTTCCCAATTTCAAGTGGCCCCCACCTATGAGGGGCGGAGTCGGTTATTGTGTGAATCCACTAAAGTCTGCGATTATCATGAGACACGTAGCCACGAAACCAACCGTTGCCAAGCGGTTCTGGTGGAAAAACTAGTCGAGCTGGGCACCCGCCGGGGAAGATATATCACGAGGCCGATCAATGGGGTAGCGATTAGCCCCCACCGGTGGCCACGATCATTGTTGACGGTGGGCATGCCTCGGGGCCCACGTCAAACCATCGACTTTATACTAGGAGGGCGACGGTGCTTGATGTCAAAAAACTGGGAGAAAAATGGCAAATGCGGCCTCAGATAGACGGGGTGAACACCGTCGGTGCGAGAACATCACGGCGGTTCGGCCAGTTGGCGGCCTATATCTTCCCCTATCAACCTGCCAGTCATTACCCACCATTCACGATGCACTTGTCCTTCTTGTCGGTATTAACGAATTTTGATGTACGCAGGGTCGTCGATCGACGGTGCAAGCCGTTTACTACACCTCGACCTTTAAGCGGATAGAGTCCTCCGATCATCTTTCGATTCCTCTAGCGGGGTTTTGTCCGGGATTTAATGGGGCTACCATTAACGATTGAGGACATTGCATTTCAGATCCAGCGGTCCGTGAATTTATGATAGACCGCCCTTAAAAATTCGGCCTACGACAATAGCAATCACAGTCATGCGCTCGATCCGCCTTAGAGGGACGGAGTCTGCAGCGGTTGATCCTTGGAAAACACACCTTATTGGCCCAGGATAAATGCACATCTATGTTAGTACCCTCCACAATTCGAGAGAATTTGATGCCATACGTCTGATTAAATACTGATGTATTTGCTTGGACTCATGCAAATATGACCCGGAATAAATGCACATGCCTCGCCTGATTCATTTGTTAGCCCCCTCCATGTGAGTCGGACAAAGGGTAGAGGCGCTTTCACGGATCGCCACTTGGTCATCGAGCCGAGGTCGATAATCCTTCTACATAATGGATTGTCGGAAGCGGGTTCATGCAGATAGTTTGGCCAGCGTGGTGATTGTCCCAAAGAAAGGGGAACAAATGGAGGTATGTGTGGATTACGGACCTCGCGATGCTGTCAAAACGACTTCCCTCTACCCGCATAAATCAAATTATAGCCAAGAACCGACGGGGCATGGTATGCTATCTTTTACGAGCGTGTAAGGCTTTGAGAAAATTCAATTTTTACGAAGAATTAATAAAAATAGTGATTTCGGTTGAAAACCGGAAATTCTCTAGATCTTGGATGGCCAAAGCGGTATCTTTGTTAAATTCGTCTGTAAATCAGTGACCCGAGAAAAGTTTACGTCAGTGCGAGACCATGGGGAATAGTTTGCGATTTTCTAGGTGATAATGAGTCAATTGACTTCAAGGAAGGACGAGATTTTACGAAAATCTCGAAGTCGAAGAAATGGTTTGGGTTAATTCATTTTAAAATAAAGTGGCCCGAAAATTAATTTTTTAGGGACAAAACGGACCGAATAAACAATATGAATCATGTATTCAAAATAATAATAATAATAATAATAATAATAATAATAATAATATAATAATAATAATATAATAATAATAATCATAATAAAATGGAAAAATCAATAAAAAGGGAGAGAGAGGGTGTTGGGAGGAGACGGAGGCGCGTGGAGAGAGAGAGAGGTTGAGAGAATTTTAAATTTTTTTATTTCTTCTCTTCACTTCTTTCTCAGATCTACGAAAATCGGACCATAGGTTTTCGTCAGGACTGAAGGCAAAGTTGATCTACGCGATGAGAGCTACGCGTGGACACCAAAAAGTTGGAGTTTGAGCCGACTCAGTGAGGTGGGGTTTTATCCTACTTGAAGTTACACTTTGTTGTGTTTTGTAATGTTCCCGATTAGTTCGAGGGTCTTGAACGGCGTTTGATTTAGTCCCCAAGCGGGACGGGTGTTGAATTTTTGGAGAATTTTGGAGCCCATTTGATCCGTGGCTTGTGTGGGGCTGTTTGGGGTGTTTCTGTTTCATAATTTATGCGGCTTAAATTGTGTTAATTATTAATGAGGCTAGGGAATGGCGTAGTTTGGGTGCCAAAGTAGAGCAGATGTTGGATGACCGTAGTGATCGGTAACGGGGTTTCTTTGTTCAAGCGAATAGTGACACGTGAATAGTGACATGTGAATAGTGATACGTGAATGAAACGACAGTGACAGTGGCATGAATAGGTGTTCTCAGAAATCTTTTTGTGAGAGAATGTGTTTGGGTGAGTGATTCAATTGGAATTGATCTCGTGTTAGTTAATAGCCACAGGCTAGTTTTGTGTAATGGATTGAGAAATTAGAGAATGGCTTGGGTTGGTGGATGAAGGAATAGATAGGTTAATACATGATTTTTAATGTGTTAACGTAAAACGTAATTATATGGAATATAATTGTGTGTGTAGGCCATTAGATGATATTATGTATTGCTCAAATGACCAAATTTGTGTGATGGTTGATCACTATTGAATGACATGTGTTGTGAGTGAATTTGAGAATGTTGCATATTGATATATTGATATATTGTATAAATGGTTTGAAATGGCATAATGCATTTTTCATATGCCTTTGGGTAACCTAGGATTAGGTGGTAGTGCATGGCGTAGATTTTACGAAGCGAGCGTAGTTTGCGAAGGAATTTCACGGGGATGATTTTCCGGAGGAATTGGGTTGGGAGATGGGCCAAGGGTCCATTTGGATGAGGACCATGTTGTTTGAAAACTCACCAACCAATTCGCCTCGGAGGGTAGTCCCATTTTCTGAACGCGGTGGTATATTTTCAAGAACAACAAGTTTTGTTTTGAAAATGATTATTTTCTCTATACATGGCTTAGGCAAAGTGTGAGTGAGTCGGTGAGGACTCGAGGACATGGGAGCAGACTGTAAACATTCAAATAGGATCACGTATTTACTTGAGTGTGTGTTTAGAATTGGATCATTGCGTATTCGACTTTGGGTGGGGAGTAGCCCATTTAGGGTGATTCCTTCTTGGGCGATAGCTCACCACATCGAGGAATATTTTTTTCGGTCTGGGGCTGAGAGACGGCTCATTTTAGAGCCGATTTTGAAGAAAGTCGGGTTGTGGCTTTAATGTTTTGGATAATATAACCTTTAAATTGTAGATTTTAATATGTATTTGTATTAAGAGTAATAAAATAACTCTTGGACTATTGGAATATAGTTGGGTACATGTTTGATGAGTATTGATGGCCATTTTTACTCAGGTATGAGTCTCGCGATATGAGACATATAGATTTTCCGTAGGTTGACGGGTAGTCAACGGACACCCCGGGTTTTGGGGCGTCACAGAACGGCTTCTCGGGATACCACTTTAGATCATTACACACGGATCTTTGAAAAAGCATCTTTTATCCTCCCCATGGACTCTGCATTACAATGTGATGCCTTTCGGCAAGAATGCAAGGGCCACCTATCGGAGGTTGGTAGCGAAGATGTTCCCGACCGTTACTCAATAACCTGATGGAAATTACATATTGATGATATCTTTGGTAAAATCGAGTAGCGCCGGGATCCGCGCTGCCGTCCTCGATAAGCGTTCGACCTCCCTCGAGTATGGTATGGCCCAGACCTTAAAATGAGCCTTCGAGGTCGGCGCGGCGGTCCATGCTTTATGAGCGCCCAAAGGGAATAGAGGCTAATCTGTGCAACTTAAGGCCATGCTGCAATCACGGCTGACTCGAAAGGATCCGGTATTTGTCCGTCGGTTGGCGCTCTTGGGCGTTTATTTCTTAGTTCGCGGGCCAGTTTGAAACCGCCTTGCTACCTTGAGGGCCAACCGGGCGAATGGAATGAGAATTCAACGGGCATTCATAGCAATCAAGCAATACTAACGAGCCCACGGTCTTACTGAGCAGGAGCCCGGGTGTGGCTATCTCTACCCCTAGCGGCCTCTGATATAGTAGTAAGCGCCGCCTTGTTTAAAGAATGTGGGGATGCGAAGTTGAGGCCTGAGTTCTTTGTCAGCAAATCCTTGACCATCACGGGACGAGTCATAGCCACCTCGGCGGCGCCTTGGCCTCGGGATGACCGCCCAGCTCCGCCCATACTTCCAAGCTCATCCAGTTGTGGTGCTAACTAATCTTCCACTCGGGCATAATTCATAGGCTTTGATGCATGGGAGGATGGCGCTGGTGATGGAATTGAGCAAGTATGGCATCCAATACAAGCTGAGACTTTTGAAGAAGAGCCGTCTTAGTGCGGCTTCACCAGCGAAATCCATGGTGATGCACCTTGGATAGAATTTCGGTGGACACTCACGCGTAGATGGGGCTTCAGGTTGTCGGGGCGACGCGATTTTGTAATTAACCTCCCCAGTAGGAAAGTTGAGCGGGTGATGCGGTTGGAAGCTGGCATACCAATAACGTCAGTCACGAGGCCACGATAGCCGGACTTGAGCTCGCACTCGCTATGGAGTGCTAACGAGTCTTTTGATTGACGATTCCACGGCTGGATTGTCGGACGAGTTAACGCGTAAAATTCGAGTCCAGGGATCCCCGAATGACGAAGTATGCTTCCTTAGTCAAATAGAAATTAAACACCCTCTCGACATGGAAACTTGAACATGACCAGTATCAATAGGAGAATTGATGCACTACAACCGTTGACACTTTATTCTAGATAAGAAATAGTATTTCTCCCGTCTACTATCGGCCGGACTCTTCTATCTTTGCGTGCCCAGTAAACGGGTAGAGGAAGTCCCCTGTCTGGATGGACCTCATATGACTATTTTATGCAGAGAGAACTACCTAATGGCGACGAGGCTCACGAGTTCTGATTGATCGGCTAGATTCTCCATGATAGACGGGCGGCTCTACAAATGATCCCTAGGCGGGCCGTACCTGATGTGTCTAACCCCCGAACAAGGCCCGGTATGTATTGCATTGAATTACATGAAGGCATATGTAGAATCACCGGGAAGAACTAGCCCATCGGGCCCGCATAGGGTATTATTAGTGACTATGAAGTCGGGCCATTGGGTCACGTCAAGAAATGTGACCCTTGCCAGTGAATGTCCCCTATCTTGAAATCATCGGTACAAGACTTGGTCTCCATCTCTAGCCCATGGCCATTCGCTCAATGGGGGATTGACATAGTCGGTCCAACCGCTCTATAGACTCGAGAAACTATTATTGGTGGAGTCTCGATTATTTCGGTAAATGGATCGAGGGCGCTTTCGTCAATCAGATAGAGATGTTACTCGGTTTATCTGGCGTATGCACTTGATTTGGCATCAGATCAATCGTGTCCCAGATAACGGGCCGCGGTTGTATTAGGAGTCTAAGGGACTTTGCTAGGAATTGAAGATAAAAAAATGTATATATTCTACCTGGTATCCTCGAAAGAAATGGCCAGTAGAAACCTCGACAAGACCTTATGGCTACCTTGAAAAAGCGATTAGACTCTGCTAAAGGGAAATGAGTAGAAAAACTCCACGAGTTAACAGGCCTGGAACTCTTTGAAAACCAGCGGCATCTGCAGTTGCACTCACTACAGGATGGAAATCGTTATCCCACGAAATTAGCTTTGCCCGCAATCCGACGGCTACCCGAGGTTAAATCACGGAATCAATAGCTAGGGGTGGAGCATGAGTGATGGCTTGTGTGGGGAAAAGGCTGCGACAATCCGCATAACCTCCTACCAACGCTGCTTGGCGAACTCTTATGACAGATGGGTTAAGCCTCGAGTGTTTCAGTCGGGCGATCTAGTCTTGAGGAAAGTTTTCGAAAATATTGCAAACCTCACTACAGGAAAATTCCAACCCAACTGGGAAGGACCTTACATCATGACGCGAGCCGGTGAAGCCGGGTCCTACGCTATAGATAAAATAGATGGAACCCCTGTACCTAGAATGTGGAATGTCATACTTTTGAGAATGTATTGTGATAAGCTTATGTCATTATCTTTGGCTCCCCATGTCTTCACATATTTTTAAAAAAAAAAAAAAAAAAAAAAAAAAAAAAAAAAAAAAAAAAAAAAAAAAAAAAAAAAAAAAAAAAAAAAAAAAAAAAAAAAAAAAAAAAAAAAAAAAAAAAAAAAAAAAAAAAAAAAAAAAAAAAAAAAAAAAAAAAAAAAAAAAAAAAAAAAAAAAAAAAAAAAAAAAAAAAAAAAAAAAAAATTTTCATTTATCTACGGTGAGTATTAAAAGCCGGATAGTAGTAAAATGACTTTGTCCGTGACATAGATCACTTCATTTGGTCGAATGCAAAGCCGGATGGCGTAGTAAATGACTGTCGACCCGGCATAGATCACTTCATTGGTCACATTCAAAGCCGGATGGAGCAGTCAAATGACTATCGGCCCGAGCATAAGCTCGATTCCGGTTGGTCAATCGCTTAAAAGCCGGACTGACCTAGTGAATGACCTATCCGGGCAACCTGACGGACGGCCCGTCCGACGATACGATGATTTCCTATGACCTTTCGAATGGTGCACTTAACAAAAATCAATGCAAATCCGGGTGGCGCGGTATTAAAACATACAGCAGGGTATTAAACAAAAATTAATGAAAAAGAAGAAGGGGATGTAAATTGTTTGGTGCAACCACTGAACAATAGAAGTCTCATCTCATAAAAGCACTAAAGCCTGATTGGTATGGCATCCTCGGCCGTCATTTGTGGTAGGAGACCCATTGGAAGAGTCACCTCCTCTTCGGCAACGGTCGGGTTGTTCTCTGGACACTCCTCCTTGCTAACTGTAGCTGGATCCGGGGCTGGAGCGGCTGACGAGATGCTTAGGGGGCAATGGAGGTTAGCAAAGAACTCTGGAGTTAATGGGATTGAAGGATCCGGCATTCTATCCGGGATCTAAGGCTTGCTCCCGTATATGTTGTGCGTAAAAACGCAACAAACATAGCCATAGTTGAACAGCGTGTCGCCGCTTGCATCGAACTTGGCCTCCATCGTCTCTCTGTCGGCCAACTGACCTTCTCACGGGGCGACGAAGTCATCGCTTTGCGATCCGGCTGCTTGACTGACGAGTCTCGTCAGTCAAGCGGTACATTTTCTTCTTCGCCTTCCCTACAGAAGCTTCCCCCGCCCACGAGACCGCGCTCCTCTTGGCGGCTCACGCTCGGACTCCCGCCTCGAGCGACACTCCCGCAGCCGTAAGGCCTGTTGAACTTAGGTAGCTCGGACTCACGTGCTCGAGGTATTGCGGTGCCCGATCTCCAACTTGGCCGCCATTTGCCTCGCGGCGTCTTTGCATCCCTCTCGGCCTCTGCCGGCGCTCTTTGATGGAATTCCTTAGCCTCCCGGCTCGAGGGCGATGTGAGACCGGCTTCGGCATCACTGTGAAGCACTCTACATACTCGCTCGGCCATCCCAGTGGACATATAATTGCGACCATTCATCCCATAGCCCAGAGACTCGAACTCGTCTGACGCCATGTTCATCGCGGCGATGGCACGCAAAGAAACCATTAGAATCTGAAATCAAGCATAGGCGTTAATGTCCTATGAGGCTTCGTTATCTTAGGATTCGATCAGTGGAACATAGTTACGGTTGCGGACTTGAATTCTGTCATTGATAATCCGCTCAATGTCTTCCTTAGGGTCCACTGCGAGGCGCTCATAGAGTAGTCCCTCGCCAGACCTATCCGGCGATACGGCATCGAAGCATGTGCGGATACAAATTGTTCAGCCGGTCAGCCTCGGCCTCTCCACGGTGGAAAGGCTCCCAACAACGCATGATATACTTCACCTTGTCCGCCCCGGGCGCCGATACTTCCACTCTCGGAGGCTCCGGCCCACTCGAAGGAGCATAACAGTTAGTTGACCCTCATCCCCGATCGGAATGGGGATTACGATGCACTACGAAAGGCAGGTAGGCCTCCTTTGACTCTGGTCGGGCCACCCCGTGAGCTCAGTTCGATCTATGAGCCGGTTCGGAGAGCCGGGATAATGATATGGCTTGCGTCTCCGATCCTCCCTCGGCGGGGCGGCTAGGTCCATGATGCAGGCGAGATCGGACTTCATTTCTTTGGAACTCGGTGCGGCTTCCTTTTGCGGGCGACAATGTGATCCTAGCCGGCCACACGTCATCCTTTCCTCCCGTTCCTCCTCCTCCAAATCCTGGATATCCTCGTGTTTGGAACTAACCCAGGGAACTAAATCCTCCCCCTTGGACCCAGGCGCGTTTCGTCGCCCGGTTGCCCTCGCACAATTATTGCTCGCTCCGGGCGAATCCATTGCCTTCAGTAGTAGCCGTTTGGGACGGCTATACAGTTCTCCTCGCCCGGGAGCAGGTTGGGCAGACTAGAATCCTCGCTCAGGGAAGGTCGGCCAGACCCGATGCGCTCGAAGCACCTACGCTGGGCGATGCCTCCGATCTTTTGGGCCCAGGAAGGACGGGGCTGGCGAATCGGGCGTCGTAGATCCGGCCAATGACAAAGTGCTCCCCTTCCCGCAATGTCAGAGAGCCTTGATCGGGGAATGGCCCGATTAGTGCCCAAATAGTGTTGTTTTAAGCCCTATTGATTATAGGTTTTGAGCACTTTTTGTGTACTAATCAACATAAATAACCCAATTAATACATTGAGGTCCCGGCTATACTATTGATCATATTTTGTGGATAGTTTTTATAGTTTTGCATACCAATTACACTATATTCTTCATATCGATTCAAAATCACACGATGAACGGGCGAACTCGAAGCTACATGTGCAAATCGGAAAGCGGTGGGCTAAAATGTAGAAAGGAGAAGAAGCGGCGGAATTTGCGATTATTCGCGAGGTACTATGACTTCTTGAATTTATGAGTTCTGCGAATCTTAAATAACTGAAAATTTAGCAAGTTACTTACGTATCTTGTGTTATTTGCTTTTTGAGCGTATTTTATGGCTTTTACAAAAATGCCGCTAATGTAACTCACATTTGTTTCATATTTTTATGTAATTTCCTTGAGCTCTTAGCACCATATAAGCTTTCAGTCAAGCTCATGCTTAACTGCTTGATTTAGTTTATCAATAAGTTGGCACTAAAAGCTTTGGCTTTCCCGCCTCTGCAACTTTTCTTTCACTTTCTCTCCCTTTGCCAGTATTTTCTCACTTGCCAAACACCTTTGAGGATGGCAAACTCAAGGGATGCTTGCTAAATCTCCTAAATCGCTTGAAGGAGGACCCTTTGGAGTTAAGGTTGGAGGTATTACTGCTGTCTCTGTTGTGCAGGCATCTATATTCATTTATGTTTCTGCATCTCTCATGTGGGTTTAAATCCCTGTGATGTACCTGCCTTGAGTGGTTAGTGCAGCCAAACTTTCAAAGTTCGGTGGATACTTATTTCTATCCCATTTTGATGCTCGATTAGATTGCCATTTATTAGCTCTGGGTTTGGATCAATGGAGATGGTTTACTTGCTTTGAAACATTAATGGGTCATAAATGCGTATGCTAGGAACTCTTAGGGTTCGGTTTTATAATGAAACCCTAGATCCAGGCTCATGAAATGACTATAGAGTCATCCTCCCAGTATGAGAAAAGGACGAGGACATTACGGGTTACCTTAGAACCTAAGCCCGGTGGTCAGAAACTTCCAAGGAGTTCTTTTACACTTTATTTCTCTGCCCGATTCTGATTTCTGACCATCAACCTCACTGTTTTTACCAAAACCCCAAATCCAAAGTGGAAACACTAATTTCAATCAACTATGACTCATTTAGCATGAAGAAAACTCATCCCTGAGTTCAACCTTAGGCCATTATACTGCAGTAGCTCTGCCATAGCAATAGAAATCCTAGGATACAAATTTTGTTAATTCACTGGTGCACCTGTGCTGTGCGAATCCAATGACAAGTGTAAGTGGGTTGCACCTCCGTGGAAATATTATCTGGAGTCAGGAGAACCTTGTAATGACGCTCCTACTCAAAAATCTCTGATAGCCAGCGAATTTTCTCGAAGCTTGACTTCTCCACCCAGTTCACCAGCCTGCCTCGCCAAGCCTTCCCTACACGAGCAACCCAAGGTTAGTCCATCATCATACACTAAATATCCGGAAGGCTATCGGGCCAGAATTCACAACCCGACCACACACGGAAAGATTGGGTGATTGATATTAAAGCGAAGACCGGGAGCAGGGGACTCGATCGAGGGTCCACTACTATGGCTACTCCTTTGCCTCAGTCTTAGGTGAGTCGGGGAGCCCGTTAACAACCTGAAGTCGGGGATTCAGTACCGACATAGACATCCAGCCTGTGACACCCCAAAACCCGAGGGTCCGTTGACAACCCGTCAACCCGCGGAATACTCGTGAATGTCGGGTAACCAGACACCACTCACGAAAATCGAGCAAAGTCTCCTTTGTACGGGGAGCTCTACCCAAGGTACAAATCTGTCCCAACAATTACAATCACCACACAGGGTCCAAATGCGAGTAAAATAATGGCCACCTTCAGGCCCTGCATCAATACTGCAATATAAATATCCCAGCCAAATATATCTCACATGGTTGAGTTTTTTATATTACTCTTAATACAACATATATTGACCTTAGAATTTTAATACATGTATACAAAATGACAATGTCAAAGCCACAACGACTCTTCTCCAAGCGGCCTCTAATGAGTGTATCGCCTTCAGATCACTCTCTATACGAAATAGTGATCCCTCGATAGGGTGAGCAAAGCTCGATAGAGATAATTTCTGCATGGGTTACTCAGTATAAAGTGCATGTAGCAAACACATTCAGAAAAGTGCATGAACCTACTTGAATGTCTGCATGACCGACCGTGTCCGAGTCCTCACAGAGCTCCCTCACATATGCCTAAGTAGAATGAGTAAAAATATCCGATTTTCAAAACAAGCTTTTGTTCTCGAAAACTCACTCGGAATTCGGTAAAGTATTGGGTACCCTCAGGCGAGATGTGTTGGAGAACCTTCCTAAACAATTCTGAACTCTCCATTGTAATTGTGGAGCCTTATGACACCATTCTCGGAAAATCATCAGTAAATTCTTTCACAAACATTTTCTTGTTTTGTTTCATTTCATGTCATGCACTCACTCCTAATATTCTAGGGTGCCCCAATGCATATGGAATGCATGATGTCAATTCTAACACATTCATGCTAATATATTCACATGCATATATATTAACATAATTAAATCACACAAACATGTTATGCAATTTCACAATCAATTTCACCAAAATTAACTCACATGGGCTAATTAGCAATCACAAACTGAATTCATTTGAATCACTTTCGACATCATAAAAATTCACACAGAAAATATTCACATCATTATTCACGTGAGCAATTAAAACCCTCGGGTTCTTTGTTCACGACCACTACAAATAGGAATTTTCTCCGCTCGGTTCCGGCTTTGGGGCCAGGAGTTTCACATTAAAACAAGCCTCGAAACGTTCTAACCATTGTAGTTCTTAAACAGGGTGCCACAAGTAGGAAAATATCCCTACTTCTTGGGTTCGAACTCCACCAAATTGGAGTACTTGCAGTAGCCCTCATAGCGTAGAACAACTTTCCTTGCTCCGTCGAGAACCGACGGTCCGATCAGCCGGAATCCTAGAGAGAAGGTGCTCTCTCTCTCTCTAAAATATAGAAAATCAGCCCACACTCAAGTCCAGCCTCTTGGTCTTGCCCATTTTGTGTGCTCTTTTGAAGAAGGCAACCACTGTGCCGATTTTAGTCTCTTCCTCATTAACAATTGTATTAATTCCACTTGTGTCCTTTTGTCTTGATTTTGACACTTGGCTTAATCTAAGTCGTCCATTCCCATCATCTCTCTACTCATGCAACATGTGTCACATGAGTACATGTAATAGGTGACTTTTGTCACATCACATGTCGTTTTATGGCGCTGACGCGATGCCTCGAAGCGTGCAAATTCATTGTCTCGGAATTCAACGGGGTCGACGTGGTAGCTAGATTTGTGAGACGATTCCAACGGTGAAATCTAGCCGTCATCGGGAATCTCGCTTTTTGGTTGGTCTTGAAGTACGATTTTGCCCTTGTTCGAAAATTGGAATTTTTCTCGGGTCTTTACGACCGCCTGCCCTATTCTCGGAGAAAATAAATTATACATAAGCTCGACCAGTGAAGTCGAGTTGATATGAGTGGTTCAACACGCGGCACTTTCGATCCAAAATCACGAATGGCGTTGGGGTGGATAAGGCGGGAGCCGGGTGAAATGCAAAACTACTTGACTAGAGTAGGCACGAGAGGCGTGGCCAGTGTAAGGTGCTCTGGTAAAAACACACCGTATGTTCTCCACCCAAGGTGGACTCGTCCGCCCTCTCCATCAACTAGAGGTCGATGTTATCAAGCACCTCGTAATAAGCCATTAACTCCTCCATCGTCAAGGACAAAATGATCTTTTTGCTTGCGAAGGCGTCGCCGAGCACCCTCGGGGCGACCACTCGTGGAGTTCTTCGACCCCTCACCATTCTATAGCGGATCAAAGGAGAAGAGAAAGCGAATGTGGGCTTTGGCCGTCTACCCATCTACTGATTGGTAGAAGGCATACCCGAGCCAGCGCCAAGGGCCTTGTGAATAAGTGTTAAACCCACATCTCCTCCCTTCGGGCCTGCATAGGAAACCGAGTCACTCTCAAGGGCCAACATTACTAAGGAGTGATGATGATTTTGCGGAGTGAGGCGCGAGTGCACCTGATGGCCAGCGAATGCGAGGTTAGGTAGCTATTCACAGCGGTTAGTACTTGAGAGGAAGAAGATAAACCAAAATAACACAAAAGGGAAAAGAGTACGACTTAATGAAGCCTATCTATATATATCGACACCTAGGGCCTGCAGTCGTATTTAATGCAGCGATGATTGATCTTCTGTCCGAGATCTCAACCATCACGACGGTTTGCGCTCTAGGGCACAGTAGACTAAGGTGGGCCAAGCTCAGGGGCCTTTCTCTCGGGCAAGTAGATCAACCCGTTAACAAGTTTTATAATGTTCAACCGGCCTCAATTAGACAGAATGTCCAAATACATCACACAGAATTGCAATAAAACACTAAGCCGTTAAAAAACTACAATTTTATTAATTACACCGAAAAGGTGTTCGGCATTACATAGAGATGCTTGTTTCCAAGCAATCATATTACAACACGACAAACTAATGTTCATAACACCCGAAATACAGAAGAAAAACAGGCAAGGCATCCGTCGCCAGAACCGAGAGAAAAGCTGCTGTAGAGACCAAGAAGAAGGGAAAGATGGAGATGGGGTTGCCCTGAGACGAGAATGAGAAAGACGGAGATGGGGGTGGTGGAAGCAGAAGCGATCCCGACGAGGAATTGTCACCGGACTCCATTCAAGTTTTAAAACCACTCAAAGACCCCGGGACAGACCGATAAACCAAACCATACGATCCTAAGTCCGATCCATGCTTAGAAAGCGCTCAAATGATCGAACACGATCATCCTTCGTCCGAAATCCTGATTACGGGTCTTATGACGATGATTATCCTTCTCACGTGAAGGAGCGGATAACGATAGGACAACCAACCTCCTAACCTATTAGCCTTTTATAGCAGCCTCTAGTCTTAGGATCAACTCAAACGACCGAATAGCATCTAATGCAATTTCAAAAAAGTTACAAAATTTACGTTGAAATTAAACAACATTGATGGTCCTGCTATTCCCAATAATATGGCCAGTCGAAGCTTGTCCTTTTTAGGCCAGGAATGATCTCCCTCCTCGGGAAAAGGGGCATTATGGGTACCCGTAGATTAGGGCTCGGTTCCCTAGCCAGCAGGCCCATTGATGGCCCAGATGGGACGAGCCACTAAAAGTCGAAGCAGGCTGGAATGCGGAGACCTTTGCCGGTACCGGGCCCTGCTATCCGGGATGCCTCCTTTCCCGTGCGCCCCGGGTGCCGAATGCCCCTTCACCGAATGCTTCCTTTCCGTCGACAACTTCACCAAACAAAGCGCCATCCCATTTTTCATGATATAAGTAAATGTTCTACGGGGAGCCAATCACCGTACTCCCGGCGGAATAGGAAGGCACTCCCGATAGCGACCCGATCGGGAAACTGATTTACATAAAAGAAAAACAGATCATCCTTCAGAAATAAGAGCCCTTATTCCCCTATCTTTATGGGAAGAAATCGTCCACTCTCGAGGAAAGATGGATCCCCTTTCTCCCTCCATAAAAGAGAAGCAAATCACACGAATGAGTGCGAGATTCTTGATTGAGATAACTGCTGCTCTAAGCCCTCAGTCTTCCAAAAAAGAGGCTAACTTTGCCATTGGAGGGGAGACGGAATACCACTATCGTCTTCTTGTTTGTTTTGCAGGTTGCAGCCAACTGGTGAATGCTCCGACAATCCATTGACTCTGAGAATTTCGGAGACTACAAGAGTGAAGATGATTATTATAATATGAGATAAGCACTTTATAACTTTATAAACCCTGCATTCACTTTCATACTTTTTCTAATTATGTTTAATAAATTTTTTTTTCTTTATCTTTTATGAGAAATTTCTCGCAGTGTGTTTTTAAATAAGTGTTCACTTTTCGATTAAAAAAATAATAATAAGTGTTCACTTTTACAAAATAAACTCTACTATTACAGAAAATGCTAATAATTAATAATATTATGTTTAAAATGCATAAGAAAAGTTACTACAATTTTACAAATGATTGGGTTTAAAAAATAGGCGCGCAAGCCCACTCCCCAAGTCCAAGAAGTATGATTAAAAGAAGACTTATAGCGGCCCGATCAAGCGCCTAGGCTCTTAGCGAGGGCCCTGAAAGCGAGCCAGTTCATCCGCGAGGGCGATAGCACGAATAGCCTAAGGAGCCCATATCTTGTAAATCAAATCAAATCTCACCAATAAGGGAAGTAGGATAATTTTCAATAACTGCTTTCTAATTATCCCTTATCAATCCACGTGATAAGGAAAAGAAAATCCGTCGATAAGAGAATCCTTATCACCGACGGTGAAAAACATCTCACGATAAATACCGGGCCGCCCCATCGATGAAAGTGCGCACAAAACTTCATTCCTAAAGCGGTTGATCTTCTCCTCCACGAGGAAAAGGGCACTTAGGCATCGGAGAGGCAACGGGCGAACCCCCACCGATCCTTTTTGTTTCTTATTTTTGCAGAGGAGCCCGACATCTAAAGACAGCGGACCGGCCCATCAATTCTAACATTCTCCAGCCCAGTTCCGGTTGAAAAAGCATGCCATCTGTGGGAACGACAGTTCCTTTACGAATAAAGTTGATCTCTCAGTAACTGATGGTATCAACTCGGAATACAAGCAGAAGCCACGTTAATCCCCGGGAATCGCAAGGAGCCCGTGAGCCGGCGTAGATGCTTGACCTCCTGAGGCCGCAGCTGGAAACTATACCACGATAACCTGGAAATGAGATGGAGGTACTCCGCCCTCACAGCAGCGCTTGATAAGGGAATTAGAACAACTCACGGGCGGATGCGCGGGGAAGTGCGGCAATTTGAAGGCACAATACCACCCCTCGGGAAGAGCGTACACCTCGGCCCTCCAGAGAAGCGAAACCAGACGAGAATCAATAGGGCCCGGGGCTCGGGCCTCACCTAACCCCCCCCCGAGAGGACGCAATGAGACGGCTTACTAGGGAACATCGAAATGATGAGACCAACCCCTCCTCGGCGAGGAATAGGAGCGATCATGGGAGCGAGGTTGAGGGCATCAGCCGGGAGCTGTGCATGAAGGAAGTTGTAAAGTAGGAGCTCCAAATTCTATCAGACACCTTGGTGCGGCAAGTGAGTCCCCATTCTGTAGAGTCTTACATTTCCCCCTTCTAGCAAAGTTTAGGATGCCGTAAATAGAAGCGTTCGATGGAACGAAGGATCCCGTTGACCATCTTAATACTTATAAGAATCAGATGGAGCTGCATGGATATCAAGACTCCGTACGATGCAGAGCCTTCGCTATCAAGCTAAAAGGCCCTGCATTGGCTTGGTTTAACAGGCTCCCACCCTCGTCAATCTCTTCGTTTAGAGAACTCTCCATCGCATTCGTCTCCCACTTCATTAGAGCCATGACATACAAGAAGCTGAGTTATCACTTGCTTTTTGTCCATGCAGAACCTGAGAAAGCTGAGGTCTTACGTCCAGAGGTTGTGCCGAGTCATTAAAGGTAGATGTTCCAGACGAGAAGTTCGCCATCTGCCCAACCGTATTTGGGTGTTTGGGATCTGATCAAAAGACTTAATGTTTTCCATCTCAAAGAATCCTCGGGCAAGCATGGCGAAGTGCTCGCTAAGCGAAAAGTACGTGCTTGTGAAAGAAGCCCTCATATCGAAGAGCTCTTGACCCCGCGAGAGAAGCGGGGTAGTGAGCAACGGGAGGCGAAGCCTAGGAGACAAAGGCGGAGAGATCCCCGAAGGGACGGACGATCCCCCGAGGCGAGGGAGCGTCGAGGCCCGCTTTGGGGCCGCTCGGCCCAGGAGCTCTGTGCTTGATATTCACCTCGCGGTTCACCCCTAAATCCGCGGTATCACGGGTCTTGCGAGGTCTGACATGAAAATTTTACGAGATGGCCATCCCGAATGAGGACGGACCCTACCAAAGAGATAACACAGTGCTGTGAGTTCCATAGGGACCCGGGCGCCAGTGACGATTGCATATAGCTCAGGAAGGAAATAGAATAATTGATTCAACGGGGATATCGCCTTCGCGCTACACCAGCCTCTGAAGGAGTCGAAGACCGGCGACCACCATCACCTCGGCCGACCCGGCCCGACTCACTTTTGACAGCCCTTGAGAGGGGAAATCCATGTGATCTCGGGAGGATTTACGGGGAGGTGGGGAGTCCAGTCCTCTTGGAGGAAAGGCTCATTTGGGTAGCATCGGTCGGGAGAGGTAATGGAAGTGCTGGCGGTGTCGAGCTACCTCGACTCGGCACCTCACCTTTTATTCCAGATGAACTAGAAAATCCTCGCACCCCATGACGATCCTTTAGTGATAAGGGTAATTCTTGGCTAACAAAACAATCCAGGTCCTTGTCGACAATTGGGCTCGTGAGCATCATCTTGCATCGACTTTTGACCGGATGGGCATGTCGGAAGGGAGGAAGGCTGGAACCGGTCAAACTTCCCGCCCTCGAGGATTCTGCGGGAGAAAGTGCTACCTTTGGAGTCAATCTGATTAGTGCTCTCACTTTGGGAGACCCCCGTGCCCAGCGACAACGACGATCAAGATTTCTCATAGTATATGCCCCCTCAGCTTATAACGTGTTATTGGGCAGGCCATCTCTCAACGCCATAAAGGCCATCCCTTCTGTTTATCACATGGTGATCAAGTTTCCCACCACAAATGTAGTAGGAATGGTTCGAGGAGACCAGCGCGTGGCCAGGGAGTGTTACTTGACATCAATGAAGCAAAAAGCGTTCGACAACATATACGTGGATGAACTCGACATGCGAGACGAGGTAAACACCCGGCCTGAGCCCTCAGAAGAGCTTGAGCCTATACAATTGGACGATCACCCTGAACACCTCTCCTACGTCGGTTCCAAGCTAACAGAAGACCTCAGAAGCCTTCTTATCCACTTCCTGAAACAGAACAAGGATGTTTTCTCGTGGAAGCAGGAGGACATGGGGGAGGATTGACCGCGATAATCACTCCTGGACTAAGCGTCGGTCCATCCTTCAAACCCAGTCAGAAACCAAAAAGAAGAAGTTTTGCTCCAAAAAGAAATGACGATTAATGGGAGGTCGGCAAGCTCGCTCCCGGGGCGAGTGCGATCAGAGAAATTAGATACCACAGATAGTTGGACAAGCGTCGTATGTCAGCGAATGGCAAATGGAAACTGCAAATCGATTTCATTGTCAGCCAAGGCATGCCTAAAGATAGTTTCCCTCTACCTCGGATCGACCTTATAGTAGATGCCATAGTCGGCCATGAACTCCTCAGCTTCATGGATGCTTTTTCTCCGGCCCTCTGACCGGATCGGCATGGATCCCGGCTGAGGGCCTGTCGTCCAGGCGAGGGACTGTGCTGTCGAGTAATGCCCTTTGGGCTAAAATGCGGGGAGCTACCTACGGAGGTTGATAGACGGGGATGTTCGAGAGCAAATAGGGACATCTACGGAGGTATATATAGCGACATGTTGGTAAAATCAACTCGAGCTCCATATGAGCTCATGGCGAGGCATTCCGGATCTGAAAGAGTACAACATGAGTTAGATCAGCCAAATGCGGCTTTCGGAGTCTCGTAGGAAAGTTCTTGGGTTTATAGTCAACAATGGGAATAGAGGCAAACCCAGACAAGATAAAAGTTGTGCTCGACATGTCGCTGCCATCAAACATAAAAGAAGTCCAACGCCTAATTGGAAGAATAGTTGCGCTAAGCTGTTTTGTGTCCAAGGCCAGCGATAAATGTCAGCCCTTCTTCCAGGTTCTAAATAAAACTTTCCAATGGGATGCACACTGCAAAGAAGCATTCACAGCGATGAAAACTTATCTGAGCTCTCGCCCCATTCTGGTAAGTCTCTCTGAGGAAGAGCTCCTTACTCTGTACCTGGCTGTTTCATATTTCTCAACCAACGTCGTCTGTTAGGAGACAAAGGCAGTCACGGCCTGGGATCTTTATTGCGGTAGGAGCTTTGAGGGCGAGGAGAGAAGGTAATCAGATGGAGAAATTAATCCTGGCATTGGTAACCACAACCCGAAAACTCCGCCCTTACTTCCAAGCTCATACCATTGAGGTCCCAATAGAATACCCAATGAAGCAAGTGCTTCACAAATCAGAGACCTCGGGAAGATTGATGAAGTGGGCCATAGAGCTGAGCGAGTTCGACATTAGATACAAACCAAAAACAGCAATAAAGGCGAGATCTTGTGAGACTTCGTCATGGAATTCACCTCGCGGGAACTTGCAAAGCTACTCAAACGACCGTCCGAGCCTCCTGTTGGAGGTTGGCCAAGTGAGCAGGTATGTGCTCAAGGGAGTGGGTAGGTCTAATTTCCCAGCCTCTCGGAAGGAATAGATATTGAATATGCGCTAAGATTTGGGTTCGAGCCTCAATACTTGAGGCCGGTATGAGGCCGTCATAAGCGAGCAACACCAATTCGTGGAAGTTGATCAGCCCCAGAGGTATGCGGCGACTCACAGCTAGTAGTAAAGCAAATGAAGACTCTACGAGACCGGAGCGAAAAATGATCTATCTCGAAAATTACACTTGAATTACTTAAGAAGTTCCGTGCGAGTTCGGTGAGACATATACCAAGAGTAGAGAGTTTGCGACGGATGCCTTGAAGCGGCAGCAGCCTCCCGAAGACCTCAATAGGCGCTCTGTCGAGCACCTTTCAGAGCCCTCCGTAGATCTCAACAACGAAGAGGTCTCCCCTGTCATGTCCGAGCCGAGCTGGATAGATCCCATTTGGGACTACTTAATAGAAGGACTACTACCAAACGACCCGAAGGAGGCATCTAAGCTTAGGTCAAGGTCTACCAGGTTTACTATTCATCGGGGAACCCTTTATAAGCGAGGTTTTTTCACACCCATCCTCAAGTGCATTGCAAGGGAAGACGTCGACTACGTACTGAGGGAAGTACATGAAGGCGTATGTAAATCCACAGCCGGAGCTCGAGGCCTTGGCGGGAAAAGTCCTAAGGCGGGGGGTACTGTTGGCCCCAATGCTCGAGGCCTTGTGAGAACTAGTCGAGGAAAATGCAAAGTTTGTCGGGAGCACGCGAGATCTCTCCTCCAGTCCCGACCACTAACGTCGATTACAGAGCCACGGCCTTTCCGGCGGTGGGGGTTAGACATGTGGGACCCACGCCCATTGGAAAGGGCCAATGCAAAATCTACTCGTCATAAGCGGTGGATTATTTCACCGTGGGCAAAAGCCAGAAGCGCCGGCTACTATCCGCGGAACAAGGTCTGCGACCGTTTGGAGTTCCATGTATGTAGGTTTGGTATCCGAGGCCACGGTGTCGAATGATAGGAAACAAATTCGACAATCCTAAGTTCGAGTTTACTGTGCGAGCTGGGATCAGAACTACTACTCGTCCCGGCTCATCCACGATCCAATGGACAATGAAGTCACCATGGAACCCATAAAGTAGCATTAGAGGAGACGAGTTAAGTCCCCAAAGGCAAATGGGTAGAATACCTCCCCGAGGTGTTATGGGCATACAGAACTACACGCAAAACAGCAACTCGGGAGATCCCATTCGCTCTAGCCTTTGGCACCGAAGCAGTAGCCCTTGTCGAGATCGGATTAAAATCTCCAAGGATCGAATTGGCAAGCGTAGAACATAACGAAGAGGCTCTTCGCCTAAACTGGAACCTTAGATGGCGTGATCAGAATCTGAAGCACACGAGGCTACCAAAGGAAGACGAAGGCAAGGTACTCGACCAAAAGATCAAACGCAAGGAGTTATAAGCTTTGTGACCTAGTTTTAAAAGCACATCGCGAGAAAGACCTACACATGGAAAAAATTTAGGACAGTTGGAAGGCCCTTATCGTGTCTCGCGTGTTGGACTGGCAAATACGAACTCCAAACGGAAAGAGGAAAAATTCTACCTCATTCTTGGAACGCTGAGCACCTCAAACGGTTCTATCAATAGACCTCGAGTTGTAATCTTTAATAAAGTATCATCAGCTTTCAGATCACAGCCTGTATGTTCATTGATTACTTTGTTTAAGATCCTTATGAATCAAAAATCAAGGCATATCGGTAAAATAAAAACAGACATCTCGGCGGAAAGCGCGAAAATTACACCTTGAATCACGAGGTCATGCTTCACAAAAAAAAATAAATTTGTTCTTTATTCCAAAGAAGATATAATTGAGTACAATCAACAGTGCCATCCCTTACATCTCGTGAACAAATAGTGCGAGGCTCCTCCCGAAAAAGAAAAATCTCGAAGAGAGAAGGGAAAGGGAAAGAGAAGAAAGAGAGTGCGAACGGGAGGGAAAAGGAGAAGGAAAAGGAGAAGGAAAGGAAGAGAAGAAAAAAGAGGAAAAAATGGAGAAAGCGGTACTAAAAGTTTTTCTTTAAGTACACCGCCCTCTCCGGATGCATTCCCTAGCACGGCTCCGCCATCGGACGGAGCTAGGGAATAACATAGCTTCCCAGTAAGGGAGGCGGGGGAAAAACACAGCTCCACACAGCGAGGAGACCATGAGACCAAACACCGTCGGGATCTCCGGGGCGGACCTCCTGTGGCAGCCAAGCCTTGACACTTCATCATGCGCGGATTCCAGTCGCCTTAAAAGGGAAGAAGGTTCGAAGCGCAGGCTACATCGCGGAGAGTCGCAATTTATAAGGAAGCTGGAGCGCTTGGAAAATCGCGCAATCTGTTCTAATTCTCCATAAACCCGCATTAAAGATGCCCACGACTTTCCAAAAGAAGAAAGTCAAATCGGTCATGTAGCCACGGGGCCGCTTAGCCCACGGAGCCTCTTATTTCGGTTCGAAGGCTCATTTGCTTTCAGACAAGGCTGGCCGCGAGAGCGGTCCGGCTTCCGACGAGATTAGCCAGCGAAGCCTCGCGGCTACGTTTTCCAGAGCTCAGCCTTCGGACAAGGACATATAGCCGTAGATAGTTATTTCGAGGCGGATTAGCCTCTGAGCCTCCCAGCGGCTCGATTTTCAAGAGCTGGCCGCTCGAGCTAGGACATATAGCGCGAGCCCCGAGTTCGGCTCGGGCGGTGAAGCCTCGCGGCTTAGTTTCAAGAGCTCGGCTGCTCGGGCCAGGCCATATAGGCTGAGCCGAGTTTAAGCTGACGAGATTAGCCACGGGCTTTGTGCTCGATTATCAAGAGTATTGCTCGAGACAAGGCCATATAGCCCCGCGAGCCAATTCGGCTCGGTAGATTAGCCCGTGGAGCCTCGGCTTTCAAATTTCAAGAGCTCATTTGCTCAGACGAGGCCATATAGCGTAGAGCGGTTGACCGAGGCGGTGCCCGCTGGCCTCGTGTTTCGGTTCCAAGAGCTCAAGCTGCTCAAGCTAGGCCATATAGCCCGCGAGCAGTTCGGCAGCGGTCGCGGGCACCGGCTGACTGGATTTTCAGAGCTCGGTGCTCGAGCCCCAGGCCATATGGCGCGAGGCCGGTTGCTCGGCGAGTTAGCCCGCAGGCCTCCAGCGGCTCGATTTTCAGAGTTCAAGCTGCTCGGACAAGGCCAAATAAGCGCGAGCGGTTGCTTCAGCGGTGTACCGGGCCTCAGCGGCTTCGATTTTCAAAGAGTTCAGCTGCTGGAGACAAGGCCAAATAGCGCGAGCGGTTGCTTCAGGCGAGATTAGCCCACGGGCCTCGGCAACTTCCGGTTTTCAAAGAGCTCATTTGCCGAGCAAAGGCCGTATAGCCGCGCCCAGCCGAATTCGCTCGAGGCGGTCGCCCGGAGCCTCGGCAACAGTTTCAAAATCATTTGCCAGACAGGCCATATAGCGAAAAAGAAGAGCCAGTTATTTCGGCGATTAGCCACGGGCCTCAATGACTTTCGGTTTCAAAACTCGGCTTCTCAAACTAGGCCATATAATTTGCGAGCAGTTCGGCTGACGGATTGTATAGAGCCTGGCTTTCAGTTTCAAAACTCCAATTACCGGATATAGGCCATATAAGTCGCAAAGCCAGTTCATTTCGGGCATATTAGCCCACAGACCTCAGCGGCTACGGTTTTCAAAGGCTCGGCCTCGGTGAGCCGTATAGCGCAGAGCGGTTCGACCGGCATATTAGCCGCGGGCCACCGGCGGCTTCGGTTTTCAAGAGCCGCTCGAGACAAGCCATATAGCGCGAGCGATTCATTTCGGGCGGTCGCCCGGAGCCTCGGTACTTCAGTTTTGAAGCGCCATTTGCCGAACAAAACCATCTCTTGAAGCGATTCATTTCGACAAATTAGCCTGAGCCTCGTGGCTGATTTTGAAGCTATTGCCGAACTGAGAGCCATATAGCGCGAGCGGTCCTTCGAGCAGTTAGCCATGGAGCCTCGGCGGCTTCGATTTTCAGAAGCTGTGCACCGAGACAAAGAGCCCTTACTCGCTATGAAAAGCCCGGTTCGGCTGGTAGGTGCTTTGCAGGCCGCCGGCTGGTTTCCGGCTTCCGGTGCCGAACTAGGCCGCGCAGCGCCAGAAGGCCAGTTCGGCTCAAGCGAGATTAGCCCGCGGGCCCGCCAATGCTTTCGATTTTCCAAGAGCTCATTGCTTTCGAGCGAAGGCCATATAATACGCGCTAGCTAGTTTGCTTCGGTGATTAGCCCGCGGGCCTCGGCGGCTGATTTCAAGAGCTCATTTGCTCGAGCGAAGGCCATATAGCGCGGCAGATTCCGGCTTCGGCGGGTCTTACAGACCTCATTAGCTCAGTTTTCAAGAGCTCATTTGCTGGGAAAAATATGAAACCCTTGAGCGCAGTTCAACTCAGTAAATTTAGCCCTCTGGAGCCTCGGCGACTCGGTTTTTCAAAGAGCTGTTTGCTCGAAAAGACCATATAGCCACGAGCCGGGTCGACTCGGGTAGAGCAACGCGAGGGCGGTTAGGGGTAAAAGCGAGGAGATGAAAATTAGGTATTCGGTAAGTTCAGGAAAACCCATAGCGGCATTACATATATCGGGTTCGGGCGAGGTTAAAAAAAGAAAAGCAATGCAAGAAATTATACGAGGCTTGGGTGTCGAGTGCGAGATTAGGAGCAAAAGGCAAAAGGGCTGAGCCTGTAGGGGTGGGTTTGGCTCTCCCGGAGGAGCGATCGGCGGAAAATGACTCTTCTGCCTCCTCGTCGCTGGGGATATCAAAGTTAAGGTTCAAGCCGGGGTAGGCATTAGAAACCCTCCTCTGGAAAGCAAGCCATCCAGAAGCCCACTAAGTGCAGGCCTCATCCCTCAAACTCGCTATCACTCCGTACCTCTGAACGACCAGAGTTTCCTGCCTCTGAAGGTCCCCTCGTAACCCATGGCACTCATCGGTCAAGCGTTCGTGAGCCTCGGCCGAGGCTTGACGGGCTGTGCGTGTTGTATTAGGCGACTCATCTACATGACTTACTTGACTCTCCCACTATAGGCTACCCTCGACTCATTTTGGGATGTTTTGTTTTGCTTTAACTCTTCACGACTACTGAAGCAGTCTAGGCAGCTGCGGCCTATCCTTGGCACCGCGAGATCATCTGGCGGCCTGGCCCGTCTCCGAAGCTAAGCCTCGGTAACTCTTAAGTATCCTACGGGCCTTCTCTTACCACCCTCGGCTCGCTGCTCCCTTGGTATGCCTCAAATTGGACTTAGGCTTCGGCCTTCCTCGGAGTCATATTTTGCATCAGGCTCGTAGTTCGGCTCAGCTCTCGAGATAAGAGAAGCCACTCTCTCTTGCTGTAGGCTCTTGAGGCTTTGACGCAGCCCTCGATTCGTCGGCCTTTGCCCGAGCTCTTCACTATGGGGTAGCCACACAATGCCCAACACTTGAAGTCGACCATGCGACCTGAAACCAAGATAAAGTGCGACACACATAAAGACACGAGACTTACGGAGGCGACCCACAGGAAGGATAGAGGCAGCCTCCTCAGCCAGGCGGGGCACCCAGGCCTGCGGATGAGAATCTGAGGATGGATGAGATCGCACCAGCCAGCTTCGATTGGAGAAGCGGAATCTCGTCTCCGTCGGCTCCGGGCCTTCCTCCCCAGTCTTCCTCTGTCGGGGAGGCTCAACACTGGGGACTCTGGCGAGATGGGCATGACTCAATGGAACTCGCTGACCCAGGAATCTTTGGCCTTTGCGTGACGGGCGGGGTGCGAACTTGGCCTCTTGGGGACCTCGGCGGGTAGCAATGCCCCTGCACTTAGACATGGGCGGGGTGATGAACATCCAACCTCGGGACTTTACCGGGCGGATGGCTCTTCGAGGAGTCACGAGGTTTAAGCTTCACACTCGGACCTCTCAGGGGCAGCGTCTCCACAGAACTGAAGCTCTCCCTTAGTGGGCTTGACAACAGGGAGCTCTCGTGGGAGAACTTCATATGAGATGGAGTGAAGGCCTCGAGTAAGTTCGGAAGACTTTGAACACGAAGATCCTAGAATGCTCCAGGCTGATAAGCTCGCGATGTGTGAAGACATTTGTGACTTCCACTTCACGACCTGTGCGGAGGCGAAGATCGGGGCGGAGATACGAAAAGAGCGCACAACTTGATGCAAAGTTAGGGATACCTTATAATCTATAAAAACTAGACCAAACTAAAAGCAAAGCAAAACTCGTGGGTCTTGAGAGTGGTGGCCAAAGCGCCCGGTGTGTCTTCTGGTCGATGGGATCGTACTCTAACTCTGACCGCGACAAAAAGTAGCGTTCCTTCAAATTTATGGGAAGGCGGAATCGAGATGATCAATGGAACCTTTGGGCAACAGATAAATAAAGGAAGCCCTCAATGACTTCCTTCCTGTGAGTCGAGAACGAGCTATCTTTGGGAACACCAGGCCACTTATTCACAAGGCGACTAACATTGTCAAGAATACCCGAAGTGGGGCGAAAGTTAAGAGGCGAGACGTTGAAATCTTGCGAGACCGTTTTATAAAGGGATCTGGCGGAAAGCGGAGGCCATGCTGAGCCACCTCGAAAAACACACCATCTTGGGCACTTCAACAACATAGGAGGTAAATCGTCGGAATAGGCACGGACGCAAGCGGGGCCTATCGTCTCACGAAGATTTCCCCATATAAAGGCTCAACCCTGCTAGGACCCACCGCCAGGGCGTTCTGCACGGCCGACTTCAGATATTCAGACCCCACAGGGTATTTAATCTCATTGATTTTATCCTTGCCTTTACCTAAGGGGAAAGGAGGATACAGAGCATCAAGATATGCGACTGCGATTGGACTCACCACCCGTCATACGAACCGAGATCTTTGCGGAATCACCTATCTATGAAAGAGGAAGCGACGGACCCATGAGAATACGAAGTTGGGCTGAGAAACTGGCGAGCTAAGCCTGCGCCTGTTTACACCACTCAGGTAAAGAAAGGAGGAAAGATGTACAGTCCTAGGAACATAGCGAAAGGGACGACCCGAAGAGGTATTACAAAACACGGGTATGAACAAATGATCAAGCGAGTTTCAAGAAAAAGAAGCCGAACCCAGCGGAGAAAAAGCTGTGCTCAGGAGACACGATGCCTGCTTGGTCGAAGGATGTTCTCGAAAAGCTGAAAGAACTGGAGGAAATAAGCGCGAAAGTCGAAAAGCCATCATTACCATAGGACATTTGGCGGTGACAAAGCCACTAACGAACCAGCTGGCGACCATGGAAGTCGTACTGATTAACGTCGACCCTTGCCGCGCTTGCGTAACCAAGCTAGGGGTGGATTGGGTTTAAAAAAATAGAGGCGCACGGGCAGCTCCTGATCGAAGCAAGATTAAAAGAGACTTATAGCGCGAGGCTGATAAAAGCAGGGCTCTGGCACGGGGCCCAGCGGGAGCCAGTTCATCCACCTAGGGCGATAACACGGATAGCCTAGGAGCCCATATCTTGTAAATCTAAATCAAATCTCACAATAAAGAGTAGGATGGATTCCCGATAAGCCTTTCTAATTATCACCTCAATCAACAGCGATAAGGAAAGAAAATCCTCCATCAATAAGAATCTTTATCACCATCGATTGGAAAAACATCACGATAAATACAGAGTCGCCCCATCGGTGAAAGGTGCGCCTGAAAACTTCATTCCTAAACAATTGATCTTCTCACTCCAGGAAAGAACTGACTTAGATCGAGGAGACAGGCGGAGCCCACCTTGAAATCCTTTTTGTTTTCTTATTTTTCTGCAGAGGGCGGAGCATCCAGAACAACGAGCCGACTGGAAAAGCAATTACAACCTTATTTCAGGCCCGATTAGATTGAAAAGCATCATCAACAAATATAAATAAATAAATAATTTCTTTACAAGTTATACATTTACTCTTGAATTAGTATTACCATATTAAAGGATACTTAAACCAGTTATCTAAGGTTTTATATTAATTATTTCTAAACTCGTTTTCAGGGCAGAATCTTTCTTAATTTTAAAAAAAAAAATTCCATTCAACGAAAAATGTTTAAAAAAAAATACTAAACTTGCTAAATAAATCCAGAGCATTAATTTCAAGAAGTTAATTAGAGAAGCAAATTGAAAGTTGAAACCATTGGTAAACCGTAAACCCATTATCAAAGTGTGTATTATCTAGTGTTCAAAGATGGGACTATTATGAATATTAAATGACTTATAGTTTCCTTAATTATGAGCGAAATCAACTTTCTTGAGTTTTGTCAATAGGAAAAAAAAAGATAATAAATAAAGTCAAACTTAATCCATCAAATTTGTTAACAAATCTAATAATTTTTTAAAAATAATTTAAAACTTGAAATTTTTGAGTTATTGAACATTTAAATTTCTTATATTTTCAATTTATCCTTTACACATGTTGACTTCTATTTTTATAATTGAGTTATTTATGGGAGTTGACTTCTATTTTTCTTGGCTTACATTTTTCGGCAAAAAAATTTTTATCAAATAGTTTCATTTTTAGCAGTGTTTTCCATGATATGTGGGTGGTGGTAAAAGTCTTTATTATATGTCATTAGACCATTAAAAAAACAAACAAATTTAGTGCTTGTTTGAGTATGCCTTTTGTTCCCTATTTTTAGGAAACAGAAAATGGTAGCAACTTCTAAGCAAAATACAGAAACTTTTTGAGGCTTACCTTAAATAGATAATGATTTTGAGAAAATGTTTAAAAAAATTGTGGCATGAAATATTTTTACTATCCTAAATTTTAAACGTTTTCAAAATAATTTTTGAGATATTTTATATTTTGAAAACATAAAGAGGAGTGCATAATCTTGTGCTTTTGTGTATTGTTATATCGGTCTTGTTTAAAGTTGCATTGTGTGTCTGACTTCTTGTGAACCTTGATTGGGAGCCTGGGCATTCTTGATTGATGAGCATCTACAACTTGCAGTAGTCATCACCTAGCAAGCACGGACATGGACACGATCATGGGGATATGACACAGTGGGACACTGGCATTGTTACCTTAATCGCTTGACTTCCGAGACATCAGAGATGTAATATAAACCTACAAAAAGGGCAATCCGGCGACGATGGACCGGTCACCTCTCCTATGATTAAGTCAGCAAAAATATGGAAATTGAAGAAGAAGAGAGTTCGCACAGTTGAAATTGCATATCTGTCCGTCGTGGGGAATCTTCCTGATTTATAGAATATGGTTGTCGAATCTCCCCCCTATTTTAGGAAGGAATCTCTTATTTTTAAGAATAAATCTGTTTTTCCTTATCTGAGATGATTTTCCTTTATTAAGGATTATTCATCCGAGAAATATGAGATTTGGAAACAAGGAAATTTATGAATAACCATCCTTCGTGTATTTCCTGTCCTTATCTATTTATCAATAACGAACTTGCCATACGCGGAGGATGGCGTGGGGCTGCGTGCAGATGGGTGCAACACAGGGTTGGCGCCGGGAGATACGGGGCGCCCAGTGGCCTGGGGGAGACTCCTAGCCTGTCTGACGAGGCCTCGGGTTCCCGATCTAGGTGGTCCTACCGGCTTTGATATGGAAGGTGGTGGCAGGTAGCTTCACATTCTGGTCGGGGCGGACCATGAGCGGCGGGTGAGCCCTGGGCGCAGCCGGGTGGTGGGTTAAAACCACGGTGCCTGTGCCCCCTTTTCCTCTCTTGGAAATTACGTAGGGAAAATACTGCAATATTAAATGTAGAATGTGGAGAGTTATATGCGCCAAGGCGATGCTCTCGTGGGTTTAAGGCGCGTGGGAAATGCATGCTTTCCAATATATATACAGTGCATTTTGTTCTGATGGCGCATTTAATGCACCTGTTGACGCCTTACCCTTACAAATAGGGGTTGGGGTTTCAATAGCAGTTTCTTTTACATTATCTCAAAGTTTTCTTACTCATGTAATTTTTCCTTTTTTGTGCTTCTGCAAACTTTCCTTTCGAAGGAGTCATTGGAAACTCTTAACTTTTTGACGACTTTCGATTTTCTAGTGAGTGTTCGTATCTCAAACCTTCTTTTTATTATTAGTTTGTTTGATTATTTTTGTGGTTGGGGACGTCTTATTAAGTTCTGCGAAGGTTTTCAGTTCGCGTTTCTTAGGTTTTGTCATTGGTGGGATGTAAAACCTCTAGGGGGGATTTCTTTTATTTTTCGAGGGTTTCGTTTCCATCTTAGCATAATGGCCCTCAAGCTGACCTCCTCGTTTTTTTTTTCTTTTTTCTTTTTTTTTTCTTTTTTTTAAATAATTTGCTTGTAGAATGGCAAGAGGCTTTGAAGTTTCCACCCGGTCGGTTGGCGTTGGAGGGAACTCGGCAACACTTACAGAAGTCTAGTTCTTTGTATGAGGCGGAGTTATATAGTGAGTTCTGCCAAGAAGTCAGGTTGGAAGGATGTTGAAGGTCCGGCTTCACCTCGATTGAAGGGAAGGCAGATATGCGCCATCTACTTCGCTCGAGAACCTTGATTATTTGTTGTTGGGCTTTGTTTCCCCATCCCATCGTTGGTGAAGCAGTTTCTACATTTTACCATAGCACCTCCTACACTTGTACACCCTAATGTTTTTCGGATTCTAATGGGTTGCAGTGTGTTGAACTTTCTCTACCAGCTAGACATCTCGCTGGTGGAGGTTTCCTTCATTTACACTTTGAAGCTTAGGGCCCAGGGCCACACATCCTGTTTTGGAGCTCCATGACTCCCCCAAAATGGAGGCGAAAGGGGTCGTCTTGGTTAGGGGCCCATGGCATGTGACGCCTGGCTCTCTAGGGCTTCCTTTTGATATGAACCTGTCCCTCTCATTTCCATGTTTGTTTTAGTTTTGAGGTAGCTCATATTTTCCTAAGCGGTCTTCTTAATGATTTAAAGGTAGGAACAGGCGAGGTCAACTGGTCAATTGGGTAGAGAAGGCAAGGTTGGACAACATCAATCGATTGCTTGAGATCATAGAGAGGGAGCGTAACCACGAGATCCTTCTATCTGTGAAGAATCTATAGGAGCTGGGCGTCAGTCCTTTCCCATACATAGTGCCAATTCTTCCCCGTCTGCTGTCCACCAAGTTTGTCAAAGGTGAGCACTTCGTCCTCGCGGATCTCCTGAAGCTAATACTAGGGGGCTCTTCGCAAGAGGATTCTGCTCTAGAACCCTTTGTTCGACCAAACTGCCTACCCTTGTTCGCCTTGATATCGAGCACGCCCCACTGGGTGGCGAGAAGAAAGAAGAAGAAGAGTCGAGTGGGTAAAAATTTCTGGGTGAGGAGGCTTAGAGGGGTTTGTGGACTAGACGGATCCAACAATTAGCGAATCAGCTAAAGAAATGGAGGCTGAAATGTCTAGCCTCGTCATTGGAATTCTTTGCGCGGATCACGTAGAGCCTCCGGCAGCTTAGAGGGTGAGACAGCCTCGGCTCAGAAGTCACAGGCGATAAGCGCTTTCAGGCGTCCCAGCCGAAGAAGAGGCTCGAAAAATGGCGATAATTATTTATGAATTCTCGGGCAGGCCCCGATGGGCGTGCGGCTCACGGAAGGCCCGCAGGTGCTCTCAAAGAGGCCTCCGTAACATTGGAGGACCGAGCTCCAGTCGGAGGATCTCCAATCTGGGCCAGTTTGGGGGGGCTCTTTGACAGCTCTTGGGCGGGCCTTTTTGGCGGACTTGCTATAGTAGGCCCCCCTTGGTGGGATGGTCGACAGGATGGTGCTGAGCTCTTATGTTTAGCCGATGGAATAGGATCGTCCATCTTTGGACACATCGGTCCACGGTCGAGGCGCCCAGTCGGTGTCGATTGTTGGGCTCCCTGACTGGACCCTCAGTTGCGCGCCTCGCAATCTCTGCCTCTTCTCCAAATTATCGGTGGTGGCTCATGCCGAGGAATACTCTATCCCCTTCCCCATCTTGATGGACAAAAAGTCCTTCCAGCGGGTGGCTGAAGATGGGATGTACATCATGACCTGACTTGACAAAGCGTAAGCCCGATGTGTGAACTCTTAGTTTGCATATTGGCTTCATGTTATTATGATTTTCTTTTGACTATTTTTCATGGCGGGGCCATCACCGCCATCCGAATGGCGTGCCAACATAAGTGCTTCTGGCCCGGTGGATGACATCCGAGTTGAGGCGGCAGCTGCCGATCGGCTACCTCACAGCACCGTGCCACAGAAGGGTCCCAAACCGAGGCGAGTTAGATCAGGCTTGTTAAGGCGGAAGGCGAGGATGGCACGGAGAGATGAAGGTTCAGGAAGGGACAGGGCTAAAGAGGAAGCTCAGGTTGCTCAACTAGCTGCAGTCGTTGCAAGTGGCCTTGAAGTGTACGGCAGAGGACAACTGGTTAAGACCCAGGAGTGCCACGGCAGCAGCGGAGGAAGCAGTATGGTGAAGAGAGGTATCTATTTGGAGGTTGAGTGGATGTCTCTCTTATTGGAGATCGGGGCGACGAAGGATGAGGTTTGCTCCCTTCAGTCCTAGGCTGGTAAGGACAAGGAGGTCATGAAGGAGAATTACCAGAAGGCCCTAAAGGTGATCTTTGCCTACGGCTACAAGTGTTTTGCATTTAAGCACAACATTTATGAGGATCATCCAGAGGTCCCAAACGGTATGCCCGACTCCTACGTCCCACTACCTCCTGAGTTCTTCGCGAATCGGTGCCCCTCCGCCGCCCGCCCCTCCCTCCCAGGTCCAGTAATGTGGGATCTGGCGGTGAGGCGCATATGAGCGAGTGGCGAACACAGGAGAACACTCCCACCAAGGACCAGAGATGACTCCAATCCCTCATTCTTCCCTCTTTTTTTGTAAAGGGCCTTGTTCAATCGCCAGGACATATTTTTTGTAATCACATACGCTAATTAGCACATTTTAATAAAATATGATTTATGGTACTCTTATGCGCCGAACCTTTATTATTTCTCCTTCTTTTTACGAACATCGGCTAAGATAGTTAATTCTTTCAGAGAGCCACAAGGTCGGCTCTCTAAAAGTGCCAGCAAGCTTATAGCCACAAGTATGTTCTTTTTTTAAAAAAAAGTGTCAGCGGAGCTTTTAGGCCCTGATCTAGTCTTTTGAAAGTGCCGGTGGGCTCGAGGCCACAAGTGCAGTCTTTTTAGAGTGTCGCGAGGCTTAGGAAGTCGGGGTCTTTTGAAAGTATCAACAGGCTTAGAGCTACAAGTCTAGTCTTTTGAAATGGAGGTTATTTCAAAAACTGAAGGAAATAATGCCTTTAAAGAGCACCTGATTGGTAATACTCCAAAAATTGAAAGAAAATACTTTAAATGAAATCTTATAATGATAATACCTTTTAAGGTGCATAGCATTCCACATTCTAGGCACCGATGCCCCGTCTAGTTTATTTAATGCGTATGACCTAGCTAACCTCACTCTTACGACCACGTATGACCCCTCCCAATTTGGTTGGAATTTTCCAACCATTGGGTTAGTCGTGTTTTCAAAGACTTTTCTCAAGACTAGATCCTCTACTCATAATGCACACGACATTATATGCTAGTTGTATAAGTTTGTCATCCTTTGTTGGTAAGATGTTATACATATAGCGGCTGCTTTACGGAGCTCGTCTGCCATATCTAGGTCTTTGGAGATGGCTTCAGCATTAGTCGTTCCAAGAACCTCAATTCAAAGCGTGGCATCTCGATTTCTATAGGAATAATGGCATCCATACCATAGGTGAGGGCAAATGGTGAAACTCCATGCATAAGTTTCTATATACTTTGCTGTCAAACTACGGTTCATTGTCGATTAAGGCCAGGCGAGGTATTTCAAATCGTGACGATATTTTCCACCTGAGTGGGTGGCAGTCCTATCTTTGTTGATGGGTGAAACGCTTCAGCTATCCATTTGCTAAAGTAGTCGATAGAAACCAACAACTTTTTCTAAGCCGGGGCTGTAGGTAGTGGTCCAACTATATCGATTCCCCACTAAGCAAAGAGCCAAGACCTTGTAATGGTGGTTAGGTCTTGGGCTAGCATCCTTGATACGGGAGCTTTCCATTGGCAGTGGTCACACTTCTTAACATAGTAGGCGGCTACATCTGCTCTCATGATTGTCCAATAATACCCTTGATTATGGGGCCTGTAAGCTAAAAATATATCGTCCAGATGGTTTCCGCATACCTCCTCATGAAGTTCTGCTAGTATATATTATCCTTGCTGAGTAGTGAGACACTTAAGATATGGCCCGTTCAAAGACCGTTTGTACAATTGCTCGTTTACCAAGGAAAATCGAGCCGCCTAGACATGGACCTTGTGGGCTTCGGCTCTATTATTCAGCAGTTCTCCCGAGCTCAAATAATTTAATATAGGAGTCAGCCAAGAAGGGCCTATTTTATCTATCTGACTTACTCGATCTATTGCAATAAACGATGTTGGTTGGTAGTAGATTGGGAGGAATACAGTTTCTTTTATTGGGATGGGTGCGGCCACTGCTGCCAATGCGTCTGCCCTTTCATTGGAGTTCCTTAGGATATGTTCAAGCTTCCAAGCCACGAAACTCCCTATTCGTTGCTTGACCAAGCCCATATACATGGTCATACGCTGGTCTCGCATTTCATATTCTCCAATTACTTGTCCTACTACTAGTTGGGAATCGCTGCATAGGAGGAGTTTCTCTAATGATACTGATTGAGCTAGATCGATCTTGGCTAGGATTGCTTCATAATCAATCTCATTATTGGACGTGGGGAAGTCTAATTGTATGGCTCGTTCTACCCTTTCCCGATTGGGCTTTTAGGCGCAAGCTTGACCCTAGCTCTGTTTCGAGGAAAGCTGCATTCACATTAAGGGTCCTGACCATTGTTATCTGGACCATATCAGGCTAAATGGATGCAGCAATCTACCAATACGCCTTTCAATGCGAGCGAGTTTATCACTGAATACCGAACTCACTTAACTCGATCATCTACCAGGCCATCCTCCTTGACAGGTAAGGCTTGTGTATGGTGTTTTGCAGAGGGAGATTGGTCAGCACGACGATAGGGTGTGATTGAAAGTAGGGGCGAAGCTTCTTAGTTGCCACACTTTGGGCCAGTGTCGCTTGTTCTAAATGGGTATATCGAGTTTTTGCTTCTACTAGGGATTTGCTTATGAAGAATGTCGGTCTCTATTTTCGATTTTCGTCTTCTTTGAATAAAGTTGCCCTCACTGAGACTTCTAACACTGCTAAATAAAGATAGAGTGTGCCCCCTGCCCCCAAGCTAGTCAAGATTGGTGGCTCAACAAGGTACTGCTTGATTGTCATGAAAGCCTGATCGCATTTCTCATTCCACCCGGTATGTTTGGCTCCCTTTAGGGTTGTAAAAAATGGTCTCAACTAGTCTATAGAGCGGGATATAAACCGCTTGGGAAGCTATTCTTGATCAGGTTGTTGTACTCCCTTTGGTGGTAGAGCTTAAGGTTCGTTCTTGCTGGCCCAGACGAGGATTGGCCTCATTCTCTATGGATTTGCAAGCCTAAAAACTTGCTCGAACTGACTCCGAACGCATATTTAAGAGGGTTTAGTTTCATGTCGTACCTTCGCAACAACTCAAAGGTTTCTTATAAATGCTTCATGTGGTCGAGGCATTCTTTGGACTTGACAAGCATATAGTTTATATAGACCTCAATGGTCTTGCCTATCAGCAATTGAAATATCTTGGTTACCAGCCTTTGATAAGTCGCTCAGGCGTTTTCAGAAATAAGGCATTACATTGCTTGAGTATAACCCACGCTGATTGTAATGAAGATTAGTTTTCTCTACGTTAGGCAGGTGCATTAGAATCTAGTGGTATCCAGAGAAAGCCTCTAGAAACAACAGTATCCTGTGCCCAACTGAAGCATCAACAATCTAGTCTATACGCTACAGGGGGAAGCTATCCTTCGAGGCATGCTTTGTTGAGGTCCGTATAGTCTACACATACTCTCCACTTACCGCCCTTCTTTGGAACCGCCACCACATTAGCAAGCCACTTAGGGTATTTTACTTCTCTGATGAAACCTACTTTCATAAGATTGTCTACTAATGTCTAGATAATATGATAGCGATTAGGGTGGAAATGCCTTACTTCTGTCTGAGGGCTTGGCGCGGGAATACGATGGCTTGTGGGAGGCCCGACATCGGGTTGATTCCGATGCGCCTCGCGAGTGACTCCAAGCAAACACGTCTATGTTTTTTACCAGCACGCCTTGTGTTTGCTCCTTTCTTCACGGATAGGAGTCTTGATGTATGAACCTCCCGTCTGTCCGACACCCTGTTCAAAGGGATCCACGGCCAATGGGTCCTCTCTTCCTCCATGTCAGGCGACAACTTTGTGATTGCTATGAGGGGGTGTGATCTTTAAGTAAAGGATTTTTAGGATTGTGCCTCTCACCACCTGCCTGGATAGTTAATAACTGTATCAATACCTTGGTATTTGCTTAAAGGTCGACTACCCGTTGTTAGTCAAATGGTATTTGTTTGATGGTGAAATTCGAGGATAACTTTCATCGGCTATGACGAGTCCTCCCCTTTAGCCTTGCAAGGCCCCAGTCTTGACAATTGAGAACAAAATTTGCTGAGTGGACTGATCTGTTGTTACGGAGATTGCAGCATCCTAATGTGCAGGTAGTTACCCGTTGAAGCGGAGAGGATTCACCGGTGGATTCAACATTCGAAACTTCACATCCGCTGAAGTTTGGTAGTTTGTAATATAAATGCAGCCGCCTTGCCGGGAGTCCTGTACCTAAGTAAATCAAAACCATTAATCTGAGATAGTGAAGGCACTAGCGCATCATAGTGAGACATATTGACCTATTCGAGGTTGTGAAGGAAAAATGGGGCCATCTATTGGGTCGATTCTAATTGCTCCCGTGTGGATGGCGTTCACCCTGGCCTTAATCGTGGCTGCTCTCAAGAGTTTCTTCTATTGGCACTTTGATTGATACTGGTCATCAGACGGGCCACCCAGTATATAGTTTATGGCTGGTCTAGATTATGGCAGGGCTACTGCGTCGGCTGATGAGTCCAAAACTCATCTATTTTTAAGTCCATTTTTTCATGCAAATTTGAGAGTTTAAAGTTCAATTTAATGAAGAAATATGGAATCTTCATCCAAATTTGTGTTTTGTAGGTTTTTAATGCAAAATAAGTAAGAATAGCATAAAAATAAGCAAAATAGCTAAAAATGAGAAGGCATATGTACATGACAAAAATTCAGGCAACTTATAAATTTGTTATAGTGGCTTGTGTCATAACAAACAAGCGAGTGTAAGATTAATGATCAAAATGTTGTCATGACATTTCACAACTTCTATCGCAACATAATATGAGATGAAGTACAAGAAAAATGTCGCCAACACAAAATGAATCCTGACCTACAATGCGATGCAGACGAAATTTTGTCTCAACATTTTTTTACTCAATTGCAACATCGCCCGAGAAGAGCTCCTGAAGAAGCACTGGAATTCTATCGCGACATGGAAATGAATGTCACAACAAAACCATGCACATAAGAGAAGAAGATTGTCGCGACATTTGTTAGCCCTGTCACAACAAAGAACAAGGCAAGTGGCAGAAAAACTTTGTCAAGACATTCTACATTGTGTCGCGACAAAAGCAGAGAGAAATCAATGAATACACACTGAAACAATGTCACAACATAAACATTTATTGTTGCGATAGAAAGAATAGCAAAAGGAAGAAATGAATTATTGACACAAGCGAACTTAGTTCATGACGAGTGAAAGCGAATCGGAAGAGGCGAGTCATGTTGAGTTTAGCCTGAGCAAAGATTTTTATGTTGGAAAACCAAGTATTTTGGTGACATGTTCAAGGCAGAATATGTTGTGACATTTCAAAACTTCATGTCTACGACACTCTGAGTTCTCAAAAGCCCTAACTTGCAAGGCATGGAAATTATGTCACGACAACATAAAATTATGTCGTGACAATCACAATATGAATTTATTTGAACTCCATCAAGACAGGAATGCTTATGTCACAACAAGGTATTACCGGGATTAACATTCTGAGCGAAAATTTGTGCGTGACATAGAAAACCTCATAACAATTATCATATGGAATCAGCAATATTATGTCGCAATAGTTCCAAACTTTGTCACGACAATAACTCAAGAGGAATGCCAAGCAGAAATGTTGCGACAAATCTACAACAAAAAAGGAAGACATAGAAACTGCAATTATGTCGCGACATTCATAAACTTTATAGCGACAAACTTGACAAAAGGCAGACATTAAAGAAATAGTAAAAATTTTGCGACAAAGCCACAACAAAGCCTAAAGACACACAAGCAAGCTACAATGTCGCGACATAGACCAACTTTTTCGCGACAAAGACATCACTTGGGTTTGCATGGGAATCCACAATTTCAACCTCGAATTCAAGCCTAGCATTCAATAACTCTATAAATAGAAAAGTTGAGGGTATAATGCGCAGCTTTTCAGCTTTTCAGTTTTGATTGCAATGTTGATGAATTTGTCTTATCAACTAGTCATTGTAAATTGTGATCTAGATTTGAAAGGTTAAGCTTCCTCCGGGGAAAGAATTAGATGCTTTGAGTATCATTTGTTTTATTTACTGAAGTTATAGGTATGAAGAACTAGGTAGATCTAATTGATTTTGTCCTTGTATTGTGTTGTTCTGAATATCAGTGGTTTATACCCAGAAGGAGTTGTATCCTTGTTCTGATTTCCAGGATCCTTATGAGTGACATAGAGATGGACTACTTGAGAGCAAAAAGCATTCACCTAAGGGTATATTTCATTGATATTTAATGAACTAATGTACTCTAAGTGTAATTTTGACGCTTCACAATAATTGTTTCTACATGTGTTAGGACAATTTTCTGAGATATCACATTTTATCCTTAGAGGTTTTATACTCAATTGTGAAATAATCTTGATCCCGTGTTAGCTTAGATTCTAATCAAGGAGAAAGAGCATTCTAATGAATTGAATATTGAGGTATCAATTGAATTGGAAAAGGCTTGTATTATCTTGTCCATGGAGATAAGTAGTTTCCAGTCCTCAAAAATGGTTGTGAAGTATTGGAAAGGAAAAACAACCAAATCTGTAAGAAGGTCACACCAAAATTAGCTAATTGAATCCATTAACCTGGCTTAGGAATATGGTAATTTGATTAGTGAAATGTATAGTGTTAGGAGGTTTTCCAATGCTATACTACCATTTTCTTAGACATATCCAGTTTCAAACCCTGATGCTTGTTTTTAAACTGTGCGACTTGATAATTAGGCGCGTTCTTTCTACCGGTGTTGTTTCAATTTAGTGAGATCTTTGATTCATTTTTTTTTTAATTTTTTTTTTTAAATAGAGAAAACTAAACAAAAAAGTATTTTGATTATAGTCAATTAAGTTAGTTGACAAATTATTTCAAAACAATTGTTCAAATAGTGACTAACTTGAGTAGTAAGGGTAGTTGATCTTTAGATTTTCAAATCAATTCTTTTGATAATGATATCTGGACTTTAAATCCACTTTATTACTTGTATGGCCTATGCACTTGCAGTGATTTAGACTAAAATCAATTTTAAAATGCACATTATTTTACATTCTGCAGAAAATAGTATCTATAAATGTTGTCAAACAAGTTTTTGACATAACTATTGGAGATTAAAGAGTTTTTGGTAATGATATCATAAAACATTCAGTTTTTGGTTTATGTTAAGAAACAGTCTCAATCACTTAAACATACGATGCATCTGCATCTTGCCCCAGTTGGAGCCCTTGGTCAATTTCCTTTGACACCTCTGAGGTGCCAGCTTTGATGAGCTTTTCCACTAAGAACTTTAGACTTCGGCACCTATTGGTCTCATGCCCATGATCTCTATGATAGTTGCACTGTAAGGATATGTTTCTTTAGGAAGGATCCATCTAGATCGGGGCAGGCCATTTAAACTCTAGCAAGTCGTGAATGATGGGCAATAGCCTCTCATAAGAGACGTTCAGGGGGGTAAATTGCGGGGGCTCTCTATTCTTTTGGCAGTTGATCAGGATTGCTTAGATCTTTGTTCGACCTTCCTTGGAGGCGCTGGCGGCTTATTTCCTTTCGATCGGCTAGCTAGTAATCATAGTGATGCAGGCGGCGCATGAATATTGTCCTCGGCGTGAGTACGCTATCGACCGTCGTATAATTCTTCCATTGTTGTTGGCGGGTCTAAAGATAGTAACTGGAAGAAATGAGTGGATGGCCTAAAGCTTCTTCTAAAGTTTTGGAGGACGGCGTCTGATGAGTGCCTAAAACACTCCTGCATACATACCAGCGTCATCTTATGGTTTTAAGCATTTTCTGAGATAATCGTATTTTATAGCACAGTATCGATTCTTGCATTTGTGGATAAGCGGGTGGAGCAGGCGATTTTGAGATCATTGTGGAGTAGAGAGAAGAAGAGTAGAAAGGTGGCGGGCGTCGCGGCGATCGACATCATGACGTCGGTCAGCGAAGGAAGTCAACGGTGGCGGCGTCACGGCATATGCGTCAGCGACGCCTCAGCGTCACTAGCGTCACCATTGCCTCACCATCATTAAAAGCAAAGGGACGGCCCGATTTGGTGCTCGGGTGACGTGCGGACGAGAACGCGGACAGCGGCGTGACGGTCGATGAAGGCGGTTGCTTTTGTATTTTCTTCTTTTACGGCTGGCGATGCTTTATCGTTAATTATGTGTATAACCAAGTTCAGGATGTTCTAGATTCACCTCTAGGGTTTTGTTGAACCCTGTCACGATTGCATGAATTAAGTTTTTGATTTTATATTATTCAGTTATTCATGACTTGTTATTATCTGCTCTATATTTGCGATTTATATACATGTATGATATGCGGCCAACGCATTGGCATGATTGTCTTGGGTATCCGAGATCGAGAGATGAGAATGCCCAGGGATCCGAATAGAGCGACCCTCGGTCGAATTTTGGTAAATGAGATATCCGATTAGATGTGGTGCCGATTAAGGTTAAAACATTTAGCGTTTTTTGGACGTGGGTTGGGGTAAGTACACTCGACCACGCTAACAAGATGAGGCGGTCTTACCTCGAGAGAGGGTATTTAGTAGGCATGATCCCGTCTATAATAAGTCATGAATAGACTGAATAGTAATTTCTCTAGGTAGTAATCCATGTCGAGGAAGTGGTAGGGAAGTGACCCTAGTCTCCCACAACAATAATTTACTAAGATAAATTGGTTGGTTTAATCTCACACATTAGTTAATTTGTCACTCAAGCACATCGGATAATATTTAAAGCGTAAAGTCGATTGCTCGTACACTTCTCCCACAGTGGATCGATATCCGTACTTAGGTACACTATATTACTTGAGGCGACGCTTGCACTTGGGCACATAGGCGTATACATTTTACACATCACGCTTTCGACCTATCAGCGTCCATGCTATACGACTTTATTTGCTAGACGGCTTACCCGAATCTCTTTGTGAAGTCACGAATTGAATCTTTTTCTTGTTTGAGAATGGTTTGTAAGGAGATGATGTTTCTCTTTTGTCGCACCGAGCAAAGATGCTATGATATGAATGCGTCCCATAGTTCGTTGAACGAATTTATTAAGTAGTGCGGAGCTTGAAACCAAACGAAGCCAACGGCCCCCACAAGCGGTCGAATGCACTTTGCATAAGTCGTCGTTACCGTGTTCGAGTGTCATTGCCTGGTTATAATGGAGCATATGGTCGTAAGGATCAACCGAGCCAATTGAACGTGTTGAAAGTTGGAATGGCAAACTCGCGAGGCAGCTCTTAATCAAGGATGTGTTGCCCTAGGGGTAAAGAGGGCATGTCATTGGGTCTCCAAATTATGGTCATTGGCAATATGTAAAACGTTGGCATTGTACCAAAGGCAGGCTACGTGGGTCGCACGGTGGCGTGCTGGGGGCAGCAGCGAGTTCCCAAGGCTTGACGACTAATGCATCCTTACGCCACACCTCTCGTTGCCTTGGGAGATGCCACTAGCCGCAAGCGTCACTTGAAGCGGGGGTGAGGCGAGCCTCTTGCATGATACGGTCCTTGTCCTTTCTTCTCGGAAGTATCTTTCGTCATGAGAGATTCAGAACGGGGAGCCGCCCGGAGTTGTCCATCACCCGTGCTCACGCCATCAGAGGAACGGGCCGTCTTTATCGCGGCACCTGGCCGAGCATCGCACCACTATCTCCCGCGCTTCCAAGATAGATACCTTTTCACCCCAGCCCGTAACTGGTCATTCTCACACCGCTAATCCTGCAACTCTTTCATCTGTATCTCTTGTTCCTCTTGATTTCTCTTCATATCCTGACGTCAATGGAGGAATTGGATCTTCCGGGCGATCGTCTACAATCTAACGCCATCATCGCGACGCCCTCAGGGCTTAACTAGACATGTAACGGGGAACTGACAGCCCGTGACGATGGTTGCTCGACACCGCCAAGCCAAACTCTGCGGCTCAGAACGAGACTTTCTGCTCACCCCACTGCATCGACGCCAATTGTTGTTACCTTGATCGCTTAACCTCCCCGGCGGCATCACCGCCGTTAATGTAAACCCACAAAGCGCAACCGACGACCTGCTATTCGGGCCGCCCTCCGATGATTAGTTAGCAAAAATAATGGAGGAAGAAGAAGAGAGTTCGCGAGAATTGGAATTACATACCTCTCACTCTCCGTGATCTTCGATGATAGAAAATAGTCGCTCGATCCAACCCCTCCCCCCACCTCCCCCCCTCCCCTCTATTTCTGGAAGGAATTTCTTATTTTTAGGGATAAATCCATTTTTCCTTATCTGGGACTAATTTTCCTTTTTCAAGGATTACTCCTCCGAGAAATATGGGATTTGGAAACAAAGAAATTTATGGATAAACATCCTTCGCATATTTCTTGTCCTTATCTATTTGTCATAACGAACTTGCCATACGCGGAGGGATGGCCTCCAATGGGGACGGAACATCTGTACCCGGCCGCTCCGGGTTAGCCTTGAGGAGACACTCCCACTCTAGCCGCCTTAAAGGTGGCCTTGGGGGAGACTCCCTAGCCTTTACAAACAAGCCTCTCGAATTCTCCTGCTTGTGCGATGCCTACCATCTTGATATGGAAGGTGTTTCGTCAGTCATTATCGTGGTTCAGCGTGACCATGAGTCAAGCTTAGTTGGACTGGGCCCATCAAGTAGTGGGTTTAAAAACCACGATACTCACGACATGGATATGACATTCCAAAAAACAAGGATACGGATACGATAAAAATATAGCATAATAAAATAATAAAAAAATAATTATGCTTACAAATATTATCCTTAAAAATCAATTTAGATAAATAAAAACAAATGTTCAGCATCGTTTTTGCCAAATATTCAAAGATCAAGTATAAGTAATATTAAAACTAATTAAGTTATTAAATATGATATTTTTTTTTTATAAATGTAATTAGTATATGATATTTAAAAGTTACTTAATTAAAAGATTATTTTAATTTTTAGCTCTAATCTATATAGTATAGTTGTGAAAAAACATGATTTTAAATATTTAATTTAATAATTATGATACTACTTGAAATTCATAAGTTTAAATTCTTGATCTCAACAGCAAAGTTTGAATCAAGCAAATAAATTTTATTGCAACGTTGATCTTCATTTCGCATTTTCGCATTAAATATGATTTTTTTTTTTAAATAAATATGAATATTGTCTTTAACACATGTATTTTTGCTTAATTTAGTCAGTTTTAGACTTTTTAAAAATATTTTCATCAAATTTTATATAATTTTTGCTTTACCAATAGTTTTGTAAAAATATCCACCATATCTAAAAGAATAATAGCCAAATAAATTCAAAAGGTTATGGTTTTTTAAAAACTAGGATTGGATTGTAGTGTGCTTTGTGAATGTTAGCCCATAATTTTATTAAAAAAAAAAAATCAAAGAAAAAAAACTGATGAAATATGTCTAGCCATGTCATGTCCGTGTCCTGGCCTTGTCCTAGCCGTCTCCAAAGCCTTCGACTTCTCATCTAGTCAACGACACGCCATGTGACGTGTCCGACACATATCCATGTCCTGGCCATGTCCGAAGCCTTTGACTTCCCATCTGGTCAACGACATGCCACGTGGCGTGTTCGACATGTATCCAACGCGTGTCCGAGTGTCCGACACACAGACACTTCACCCTATAGACGTGTCCATGCTTCCTTGGTCATGTAGCTTTTCAGACATAACTTCCACAAATCTTCTAGACAATGGAGCTTTTCTTGAATGAATTTCATCTGTCAGCAATTCAAGAACAGATTTCTCATGTGGAAGATCGAGCTATACCACAACCACAGAGCATACTTATAACTTCACTTAAACATATTTTAACTATCAATATTTCAAGAGCCAATTTCTAATGTGGAAGATCGGGCTACGCCGCAATCATAGAGCATACATATAAAAGAACCCAAAGCTTTGATACCATTTGTTGTGCAAGCGCACCAATTAATGCAACAAATAGAATAACTAAAGACAAAGAAGAAAGAGAGCACACAAAAAGTTTAACAAGGTTCGATATAAATGCCTGCTGAATCCTGGTGTGATACACAACACTATCACTAACAAGAGAATTTGTAATCCTAGGCTCAAATTAATTTCTTAAGAAATTGAGCGAAAATTATCACTCAGCCAATTGAACGATACCTGAATATAAAGAGAATGGAGAGTGCATTTTAATACAAAGACCTTTTGCCCAGGCTAAAGGAAATAAGCGATTCCTTATAACCGATGTGAGATTGCATAAAGACAAAATATAACACAAGAAACCAAATCCTGGTTTTCCAGCTCCATCTACGCATGTCACATGAGATATGTTCCACTTGGTTGCTGTATGCTGCTTGTTCCATATGTTCGTTCAGTTAGGTGTTGTATGTTTATTTTCTTATATCTCAGACTAAATTGCCAATAATGTGATCATGTTTATTAATCTTTTATTTCAACTGAAAAGAAAAAAAAAATTAGTACAAGTTTGGGTTGGTAATTTAAATGACAGCTATTGATTTGTATACCCATATATAGCCCAGGTAAATATTTTGTTGTACTTGTCTGGAATTTTTTGATTTTGATGTAAGAAAACTATTCTCTTTACAAATAACTATCAAACCCCATTGTTTCTCTCATAATGCAGTGGGAAGGAATATTTTGCAGGACAATGCAGTCCTCCTAGCCCTTTATGGGGCCATAATAGCCTTGTAAGCGGTTTGATGGCCCAAGAATGCTCATATCCCACAAATTAACTTGTACAACATTATTCAAGAGTGAATTTATACAGATTTTAATTCGGGGAAGAAATCCTTCAATTTTCTTCTCAATTTTATTATCTTACATGCAAAACACTCTGTTTTCATTTTTCTTTGACTTTTCTTTGTATTTGCTCCTCAATATGTTTGTTAAAATGCTCAGATTAGTAGGTTTGAAATTTCGTTTTTCCCATCTTTAAACCATTATCACAGATTTCTCCATCCTTAAGAAACTTATGATCGATGTTAAAGGAGGCAGGTCTTGGATTGCCCAAAAGATTTTGCTCCGTTTTCATATCTACTAGATGACTAATTCAGAAAGTTCTTTAGCTCTAACTTCAATTTAAGTCTACCGGTGGATGGATTTATTCCAGGTAATCCTTACCCAAGTAAGGCTGACTACAACATCATAGATTTTACATTTGATTTGTTAACAGTGTTGTACTCATTTATATTTTTCTTTAACTAATTGATCATGTTAAGGAAAAAAAATGTCTAAACTTCTTGTCTTGTCTCTCTGTAAATGTATTAGAATAGATGAAACAATTACTCCTATTGCTATGTTTCTTAATATCCGCTCAAGCAAAAACACAACATACAGAACCACTTGATTATTATGTTAGCTATTGTTAGAGTTGAAGACTAGTATGAGAAACATCATGTTTTATACCAGTTGAACTTTTTTGGCTTGAAAATCATATCTTTACTTATGATGTGTATTTTCATGGTTAAAAATTAACTATTGTTGTCACACCCCGATTCCCGGTCTGACCCGAATGACGGATCCGAACCGAGTTTGGGGCGCGAGACTATATAACTTGTATCTGTTGGTATACAAATGGTATGTAATAACAAAACCATTTATACCTGAAGAACTGCAGTGGTGTCAACAAAATCTATACCCATATTGGGTCCCATTTACATATACAAAGCGCCTTTTACATTTACAAATCGGAGGCGCTAGACCTCTTGTTGATGAACCCTACTAGTGTCTTGGCCCGGCGGTGTCTGGGCTAGGCATCTTCTTGTACCTACGGATTAAAGCCCGTGTTAAGCTTTGCGCTTAATTAGGCTATATGTCTTATGCATATGCACAATTAAAACATAAAACAATACTGGTCATCAGATGCACCATTACCTTTCATATAAGGAACTTATACAATTACTTATCTGCGATAACAAACTTATGTATCTGGATATCATAGGGTTCTGTGAGCTTATTACTTATCGTGCTATAGCGTATGCTAGTACTTCTTATCTTATGCCTCAGACACATATAGGCGGACTTATTCCCATTCCAGTCTCATGGGACACTTATGTATACTTGTCTCCATTAGGACATATATATACTTATCTCATTAGGAGCGCATACTTATATAGTTTTCCTGGTATCGATGTTGATCTTCTACATATCTTTGGAGGTACTAGCACGTACTAGTACTTATCTATCTGAGATGCTCCCGGAGGAGTTCAGAACTTATGTATGGGAGAGTTTTCGTTGAGTCTCTGAAGCTTGCTCTTATACCATAGGGCTTATACTTATACTACGGGTTTACACTTGTTGAGTGCCGTGGGTACTACGGAGATATTCTGGGCATTATCTTGATATTGGAACTTATTCTTATACGGAAGTACTCGTAGCTACTTGTTCAAATGTCCCCAAGATACATACTTGTATATCAATAAACTTATATTTAATTAAAAGTGCCCGTGAGTACTACTAACTTATACTCATACGGGGTACGTAAAGTCTTATTGAGTTTATCCTGTCAGGGCTTATCTGAAGTTACCATAGAGTACTATAGAAATTAATTAGTATAGGCTTATTCTTCTGTTGGATCTTATTCTTGTATTACAGACATATCTTGTCTTCTGGATCTTATACTTGTATTCTGAAAGCTTATTTTGTATTGGATCTTATACGTGTATTAGGAACTTATACTTGTCTTTACAGACTTATCTTGTCTTCTGAAACTATTCTTGTATTGAATCTCTCTTATACTTACTCTTCACAAAGCATCTTGTGTACAAATCTTATACTTGTGTGTAGGGGCTTATTCTGTATTTGAATCTTACGGAAGTACCCGTAGGTACTACGAACATATACGAGAGATACCCGTGGTACATTGAATGTTACCATATTCATTTATTTACTCTTATTCTTTATTGAGTCTTATGCATACAATGTCGAGATCGGACTTGCGAGATACGGACTGGTCATTGTAGGCTAAATCACATCAAATACATATACGGTTCATATAGATTGAACATATCGATAGGTTTACATCAGAATCATATTGAACTTGCTCATCTTCATGTCAAGGTATGCGATTCGTCATACATGTTCCATGACTTTGTTATACAAATCGGAACATATGGTACCCAATTTTCTGATGCGATACTAAGTATGCTAAGCATACTGGGTCTTATTCATGTACTTTTTATATACATATCTATAGTCGTTTACCTAAATCGGGAACCATGAATGAGATGGACATAGTACACGAGAACAGGTATGGTGCAGTCTTGACGGATACATGTGCAGCCGCGTAACGAAGTGTCATTAACTTCGCTAAAGGGAGTGTGACTCCGTCGAGCGTGCTGCCCACATAACAAAAGTGTCGTAGCATAGCGAGTCTTGAAGCATTGATGAAACGTCAATAATTCATTCTTCGATTCTAGGTGGTCATCGATCATATGTCTTTGAACTCATAACCTTTGCCAATCTCATTCTGTGATCATGGCATGTGCCTTTCATATTCATGTTCATGTTCATATTAGATTCGTTTTTCATGTTTTCATATCATATTCTTGTTTCTTGAACACATTTATACCTATTTGCATTTTCTATATTTTCACATTTCATGCATTTGCATATGACATTTCAGATACTTGGCACGGTATGACACGATGTATTCACATCATTCATGTATTGCTTGTTCCTCTATGAATCCTCGTTACTTAGGGGTGGAATCATTCCCGGTGAATCATCAAATAAAAGTTATGGCATTTTTATGTCAAACTAGTCAATTCACCGATATTACAGTAGGGACAATTTGTAATACTCTTTTTTTCGGGGTCTTAACTCCATACCTGACACTGGTTCTTTGTATTCATTTGAAGCTAAGGTGCTAAGGGTTCATCTCCAACTGGAATCCAAATCAGACAAAACTCGAGTTATGTCGTAACCCGGACTTCTCATGATCAAAGCGAAGCGGAATTTGCTTGAACATAGCCCCTCTTTGAGAGTGAATTTTGAGCTACATAGAGTCAAATTCGAAAGGTGCCTATTTCAGGATGTTTGGTTCTCCTTGAGTCTAAGTTTAACAGAAACCCAAATCCTCCGTCGGATGAAATGACCAGGTTATGGACAAAATAGACATTGGTCAAAAATAGAGCAATGGGTGCGATGATTTTGGTACGATTAGACCAGAATGCTTATGGTGCAAATTTTCCACTCTGTTGGGGTACAGTACCACCTGAAAATTTCTAGAATAAGGTGGTTTTTCTCCCATTTTCCATATTTTGCTACCCAATCAACTCAATAATCTATATACATATCAAAACCACACTCCACGTATTCATCTTGTAATCTACTACTAACAAATGAATGCTCATTCTTGTCTTTCTTCAAAACCTTTCATGAATTTAGAAACCACTCTAATATGTCATAACCCCATACATGGTCCAAACATAAAGATTAGTTGGGGTTTGTTCACAATACCAACAAATTCTTGTAATTAATATGGTCCCGGCGCCAAAGGAGGATTCCATGCACAAATCATATGTATTTAGGGTTTACCAACCTACTTTCAAGAAATCTTTTGTTAGGATGAAAATCTTCTGAAACCCCTGAGTTTGAGGGCAAGCTACTAACCATCAATTGCATGGAGAATTCATACAAAACTTTGAATTCCATACAAGAATTCATAGTTCCATACCTTTGCTTTCTTCCTTCCCTCTTCTCTTCTCTTTCTTCTTCTCTTCCTCTTCCTCTTGCTTAACTCCTTCTCTCTCTCTCTCTCACGGTTTTGGTCTCTCAAAAATGAGAGACTAGTGATATTATCAATTTTTGAGTTGGGCCATGTTTGATTTAATTTTTAATTCTTTTTCTCATTTTTGCATTTAGGTTATCTCTCTCTTTATTGTTCTCAATCTAACTTATACATATTATGCTTTGGCATCCATCTTTTAGTGTGGTGCATATAGCATTATTGTTTATGCCTTTATGATATGATAATTAAATGACCACTTTGCCCTTGTGTCTAATATTCCATTGGTCTCTAAGTTTATTTTCCACGAAATTTACTATTTAGTTTTTTTAATATACCTAAATGTGTAGAAAACATTCAAATTTGTATTCGAGTTACAATTGTAGTATTTTCTAAATGATGTTTGCTATCTTATGTTTACATTTTCACATTTGCAATGGGTCAAGGATTTTTTTTGAATATGTTTTCAGTTTGTTGTTAAATGTACTAATGGTAGTGCTTGGACTTCTCTATCAATGGGTTCAATAAATGTTGCAGAGAGTTTTTTTGTCGGATAATGGGGATTAGGTTCATAATCAAATTGTAGACTTGCAAGCTAGAGTTGGTGTCTCCATGTTGCAGCCTCAAAACACCACCATTCTGGAAATTCTTAAAATGCCTTTCTTGTTTAGCTGCTTCATCAGACCGGATAAAAAACCAAAGATCTCTGAATGGGCTTCAAAATATTGTTTGCTCTTAAGTTGAATCATTGCCAAACATGGATGTGTCTTCAGTTCTTTAATATTTCCAAAATTGATATTGACCAGTAATAGAAGATTAACTCATTAAGGATTTCTGCTCTTTAATTTAAACATATCAACTTACATTATATTCCCAGTTATACAATCAATATTAATATTCTTGTTTTTAATGAACTAATTTTATTATTTATCATAAACTGTTTAATAAGATGATAGCGAAAAGGTCACTAAGTTTGAAGGTTTGCATCTTTAAAATCAATAATACCAATTAGAGAAGTTAAGTTATTCAATTTGATATAATTTGGAAAGATTTAACTCATGTCCATCATCTTTCAAAACTATGATCTCTGATAAGGTATCTGTCGTATTAAATCCAAATCCTATAAAACGAAGTTTTAAGAGAGTTTGGTTCATTTTTAATTTGAAAAAGTGACATAATAATAATAACTCTTACCTAAGGAGCAGGTTGAACCACCTCTTTTGTTATTCTCTGTTGTTGATTTGAATGTGTGGAGGACTCTATTTGTAGTTTATTTATTTCTCAGTAATGCGGATATAGCTTTGCGCATGTGAAGGAAGTGTTAAAGGCATGATATTCATAATATATATCAAATCTAACAACAGGCTTTAGGAGAGTTGGTCATTTAACGATCTCTTTAGTTTGTGCCGTCTACAATATGAAATCACTACACCATAGTTTACAGTTTCTCTCTTTTTCAACTTTCGATCATTAATCATTGTCCTTTATCAATCAATTGTCAAAACTTTGTCTAATGTATTTTAGTTTTGATGTATTGATACTTATGTGCAGTAGAATAAGAAGTTACGTGAGGAACTAAAGCTAACCGGATATCACATCAGTCCCCTCTTCATGGAATTCCCAAAATATTTGTGCCAGAGGTGAAGAGTAATGTCTCTATCTTGATGTATTCAGCATGTCATCCAGCGAAACTTCATCCTTTAGAGAATGAAAATGTTGAAAGTGGCACACTATTCAAGGGAAACCCTCATAACTTGGCTAGATTGGTGGTTGGATTTGTGGGTTGACATTTGCAAGGTAACAATTCGTCGACACTCTTCATAGTCTCAAATTCTCTACAAATACATGAAGATGCCCAAAAGGAAAAGGAAAATTTATATTGACAGGTAATTGATTGCTGGTGTAAATAGCGTGCTCTTGTTATACAAGTAATCTCCCACAAAATTCAGGGCTCAATGCCAACCTCTCTTCTCATTCTTTTGGTTCTATGTTTATTGTTGTAGGGCCCATCGCACAAATATTGTATTATCCTGGTAACGATGAAGTAATATCTCAATTTCATCACCAACTGGCCCTCGGTTGTTGTTACGGTTCATATTGTTCAAGCACAACTACAGCCCATAATTGTTTATTACGTTTCAGTCAGTTTTTTGAGGAAGTGTTTACATTGCATGTGATGTGGATTTGTTGATACCCATGTATAGTAAAGGATAGCTGAGAGTTGAGTTTGCAGCATATACTGCTAAATCAATATAACATGAGTTTGGTTTCTTCCTATTTTCTAAGCTTTTCAAGTACCTAAATGCTTAATAGAGGCATCTTGATTTTTATTATAGATAGCAGAATTCTCCTCATACTAGAAGTAGCCAGACTTTGTAGTTTGAAAAACTTTGCAAGAGTAAGCGACATTATAACCATACTTGATAGAAATTATTCTGATGAAGTCTTACCTGTTGAAAGATGTCAGAGGACTTTATGTTAGCTTTAATTCAAGCATGTCTATAATAAATTTTTAGGAGTGCAACACCTCCAATTTTTTTATCATTATATCATCATTATTCTGGATTGTTGTCCTCTGTTTCTACTTTTCTCATGCAACAGTAGTTTACTAAAATGAAAATCTCATAGTTTCCATAGAAACCTTCGCCATGTGAGTTAACTTAATATTTTTGATAAATATACTTAAAGAATTATGTTAACTAATTACTTTCAAATAAAATTTACTAGTGTTATTTAAGTTCATTGTAAATCCGTCTTGAATAATTAGGTTAATGATTGTTATCATTAATGGCTATAAGCCCAATAAATCATAAGTTGTTTCATATTTTCTCTCCAAAAGTCATGTAATGTTGAGTATGAGCCCTATATTGATAAGTGAAGATTTTACCTATAAAAAAAAAGTTCATACAATGTTGAAAACTTACTCAATTCAGTTGAATATAATATTGAGAATTTAATCAAATTGGTTAAAAAATTTAGAGATAAATGTGTTACAGATTATTGATGGTTGAGACATAAGAAGAAAGGCTCCTTGATAATATCTTCATTGTGTGGGGTCTATAATTCCTTCCTTTCTTTGGGCTTTTAGTTCTTGGTTATTATTTATTGCTTCCTTTCATATAATTCTTTTCATGCCATTCTAATTTTCTTTTCTCATACACAGTTAGATACCAACATTTAAGTGAGGATTAAGCTCTCATAATAAATCATAAGAAAATTCAGTTCCCCACGTTTGTACATTTTCTTGAGCAAGGTATCTAAATACTGTAAAAGTACAGCAATAATGGTGGTAGTGACTTTTTCTATCTTTCTCTTTATCTTCTATTTCATTGAAAGGGAATCTTGAGCAGCACTCTTCACATTCTGAATTGGGTTAGTTAATTTATTGCAGAGGATGTCTTCTCTTTGCCTTTGCAACTTCCTAACTACTACACTCTTAGTAGATACTTGATCCGTTACCAACCTGAGTATGTCCTGCACAGTCCTAGAAGTTAGAAACTGCTGGAAGTGTATATGCCTTTGCCACTGTGTATTATGGTATATGTGCATCCCAAAGATCCAAGAACTGAGGACGATGCTATGAGCTATAGTGAAGATCTCAAAATTATCTGAAATGACAAATAATGTCTGGGTTTCAAGACAAGTTCTGCCAATTCAGGGTTAAATTGGTAGAAGAAAAGTTCATACCTTGATGTAACATAGTTATTACTTTACATTCTACTGAAAAGATGTCATTTCTATTGCTCAAACAATTTATTTTTGACCAAAAGAAATTCAGAAGTTGAATAGAAGATAGCATCAAAATTGGTGGGAACTTCTCTAGAAAAGGAATATTCATTGTTAAGTTGTGTGTGAAGTGAATTTGAGAATCTGCAGAGTACTAGTCTTTTGTGGTTCATGTGACAGCTTACATTTTCATCCATGATAGACTTTTGCTTTGGCAAGCTATATAAATTGATTTATCTAGCCTCTTTTTTTTTGTTTCTGTGGTTTTTCTTTTTTCTGATACTAGCATTGGCCATCTAACTTTATCTGAAATATTTTCAGATGGTAGTTCTCTGAAACTAGTTTTCAAGTTGTTAAACTATCTGTTATGGCAAGTTTAGTTATAGATCTTATTCTGGCCACCTGTTTGAGGTTTGATTGTTTTTGTATTTTAGAAAGGTAGGAGACTTTGCGAATGAATATTCATAATACAAAATTAGGCTAAAATTGCAACGAAGTTGGAAATTTCATCATTCAACACACTGGGACACTATGTACATCGAGGAAATCTTTAATTTATAACATAGTAAACTACCCTAAACATTTTGATTTTCAATTTTCTTGAAGTTTTCATGAAGTGGTTGTGGTTGATGTTGGAATTATATAATATTTGGATATCAATATAATTTACGATAAATACATACTTGACTTCCTATTCAAATAGGTAGTTCACTCATTCTTTTACTTTTGTTCTTCGCTGTTGTCAATTAGTTTGGTTAAGAGCTTGCTATGGCACCAACATCTGAAGAAGTTCGAAATTGCTTTAGCAGTCTACCTTTGATCTGTTAACTTTCTGAAGAATGTATTTTCTGCTATAAAATGACATTTGTTTTTCAAATCTTACTTTTTGAAATATTTGTTTTTCACTTTCTGAAGAGTATCTGCTAGATACTCTTCTAGCTAGCCATTCAACTCTGATGATATTTAATATTTACTCTGCTGTCAAGAATCATACCAAGTCCATAGTGCTGCTCTAAGTTCTCAAGCAATATTGGTTCAGAATTAGAAGAAGCTAGCTAATATATATATATATATATGTAAATGTATTGTGTTCACTAGATCATTTCACTTGTGATTTGCTAAGCAAGACTAAGTTATCTATTAATAGTTAATCATTGTTGAGATTCAACTGAATCTGTATTTAGCAATTGTCCTTCAGAAAGATGGTATTATATTCAAATTTGAATATCACAATATCATTATATCACAGTAATAATAAGCACATCTCCAAAAATATTTCAACAAATTAAGATAAATATATCTGATATGTTATATTCACATTTATGTTGGTTGGAGGGATTTGGTGTGGGTTCATATATATGGATTTGAGTTGGGCCGTGAAAAATCCAACATGGATTCCAAAGAGTGCTATCCTTAGCGGTCCATGGACACCTTCATCTGCTATTCATGAAAAGAATGTAAAATTTATTTAGTTAATGAATCTTGAAATATATTTCATGAAGTTTTGACAGGACATGTGCTTATGTTCTTATGAAAAAGATGATGATAATAATAACCTCAAGTCTTCAGAACTAGAATCATATGGAAGCCAAAAAGAAAAAGTGGTTGTTGTGGCATGTGGCTCATATTGAGAGTAAAAGGCCGGTCACCAAGCGAAGCTGTGCGGTATGGCCTCTCCTCCTCACTTGAACACCTTGGAATTCATCGATGTCCTAAATTGACATCACTGGAGAAACTGGAAAACTTCCACTGCACACTTATCTGAAATCTGCCGAAGGGAAAAAGGTGATCCAATATTGGCCCAAGATCGGTCATGTCCTACTACTACTACACATTAGCATTAGCGGAAGAACCATCACAGGTTTTAATTATATATATTTTCACAACTGATAATATATTGTGTGATAACATGAATTCTATTTCATGAAATGCTTAAACGAGTAAGTTGAGAGTTTTTCTCGTCAATTGAATTGTGGCCCAAAGATTCATATCCACTAGTCTACTCTCCTTTTGATGTAGCCATATGCATGCTGTCAGTCAACTACCATAACCCTCTTTCCACAATCAATAGCTTTATCATCATCATCTTTTATTTTGGTACTGATTAATTGAAATTATATCATGCCCACTAAAATTTGGTTTTTTTTTTTTTTTTTACTTCTAATATTACTAACAAACTAAGCAGAACTTCATTTAATGAGCTTAAAAGTGCTATTGATCCAGAACTGAAATCACTGCCACAGGGGATGTCCACTCAGCAATTCAACGTTCTGGTGAGCAAAACCGTTGCTTGATTCATAAAGGATTTTTGTTCTTTGATTCAAGCCTGTCATACATTTAAAACATATTTCAGATTTGAAATGCAACGTCTTGTCCTCTTTTTGAGAGCTTCAATTTCAACAAAGTTACTTCCAATGTGTTTGATTAAATGCTTAGATCAATTAGTTTGAAAAATTTTGCTTCTTCAAATCCATGTATATTAGGCATGCTAAAAGTAAACATTCCATTCACACACCTACATATATATCCATATCCATTCACATACCTACATGTACCAAATATAGCTACATATTTATCATGATCATGTTCCAATATTTGACCCTATTCACCTCACTTACGAAGTAAGCCCTTATAACCATCATGATTGGAACAACAGTTTGCCGACACCCACACTGTATCCATGCACAGACCCAATCACACAATAAGGTGTTTGGTTAACTTTGAAGCCCATTCATTTAATATTATATTATTCAGAAAACAAAACAAAGAATTCCTTGATACAAATATCCCAAGACATGGAGAGAACATAGAGGCCATCAATTACCTGCTCATGTGAAAACGACTACCCGCCTTCAGAAAGAACTATTCAACTTTGCACTCAGGACATATTACATACTCAGCTGGACATACCAAATAGCCATCACAAGAATTAAAGATGTCATAGGCTAACTAATATGAAACAGTCACTCATCCCTTGTGGCAGCAAGGGATTTCATTTAGGTATTTCATTCTGAATTTCCAACTGGATTTTCCGTACTACAGGGGAGGTGAATCAGAGCGAGGGCAACCCTTTGGGGGGATGATAGTGTCGTACAAGCGGGAAATCATAATAAATAAACAATAGAGGAGCCTATGTATATATATATATATATATATATATATATATATATATAGTAATCATATCTTTAATTATAGATACAATAGAAAAACCGTATTATAAGGAGTAGAGGAACCTTCCGGACAGGGGTCGAAACAAGAAGCAACAGTCTTAGAAAAAACATTGTAAGCACAAGAAAGAAACGGTGCCTATTGTCAGTAATTAGATGCTCGCTATGGGCAATTGAGCTCCTCTTAAGAAAAGGAATTCACTTGCAATATCTTAGTATATTATACTAACTTATATGAGACAGCTAGCAAGTAAGCCCCTCCTAAAAGGAGGAACTCACTTGCTTGCCATCTCCACCATGGCTTGGCTTTTTGGGGTACGGCTGAATTCCTAAACATCTATTCTCTAAAAGAATACCCATATCTCATAGATATCAATAACACAATAAATCAAATCATGATTAAGTGCTTACTTGTATATCTTAGCAATAGCCCTTTATAAGTCTCTGGTGTAACTCTTCCCTTCACAACTAATCTTTGTTGTTCTTCAAGCGTTCCACATGTCCCAAGTTCAGTCAGCAAGAAGCCTATTACATGATCTAGCGGCCTACGCAACCTGAGATAAAAAAAAAAAGTAAGTAAAATGATAAACCAAACAACCTAATAATGCTCCTCTACAAGATATAGACTACCTCTTGCGCTATGCGGTAAAAACATATGTAATCCAAAGACGGATCAGCATGGTTATTTTTTAGTCAATATATCTTACAATCAAATACTGTTAATAGATGAAAATGTAACATGGCTTTCTCTTGCTTTGCATATCATAGTGAAATAGTTTCACTACGGAATGATGGGCGCTCATATGTTGTTAGCCTCTGTCTCTATAGCTCTCTATCTCAATAGCTCTGACTATTCTCACGAAAGAAGGTTAACTTCTGTCTGTTTTGACCCCAAAAAAAAAAGGGTTAATATCTTAAATGTGGAATGACCAATATAATTATAACTTGGCACAACTAGAAAAAATAAAGGGCATATTATCATACAACATATGATATCAAATCAAGGATTTAAATCTCCTTCAAACAAATTTAAGAAAGTCCCTCAAACATTAAGACATCCAACAGTTCAATTAAACAAGCTTTATACGACCAATTCTCCTAAAAGTTCAAGCTTGTAGGATTTGGGTTCAATATCATGCTCTTTAACACCCTCCTTCTGATGCGACCCCTGCTACACAAGCGAAGTCCCAGCTGGACTTTCAAATAAATATGAGGATTGAAGGCTTGCATGAGGTGTGAAATGAACTTAGTACCTCCCGCCAAGCAAGGCTCGTCTATGTTAAATGATCTTCTATAAGGCTGGCTTGTAAGATTTGGGTTTAAATATGATTATCATGCTCTTTAACAAACTCAACTAGCTGTAAACTTACAAAGTTTAACCACCCAACATGGCAAGTGATAAGAGAAGTTAAATTATTGATTATGATCATAACATTAAGGACACCACCTCAAAGAAACTTTATTCACATTATCTGGGAAAATAAAAAAATAAAAATCTACCTCCTCATACTTGTAGTTTCTGTCACTTCCCTCACAAGGATACTGATGTTGTAGGACAATACCATCATTAGGATCTTCAATCACAACCTTCTTTTTCTTCTTGTCAGTTTGATCAGATAGAGACCTGGCTGAGCAGCAATCATTCTAAAGTGGTGCATACAGAATATAGTATAGGTTAATTATTAAAGACTGGAACTTACTTCAGGAACTTTGTCCTTCACCTCATTCTGATTTTCGTCTGCCATGATTTACCAAAATTTGTAGGAAAGGTAAAAACTAAACAAATAAAGATAATTTCCTCAAGCATCACAAGCCTCAATCAATTGGAAAATACCATCAATCAAAATCGACCCGAATAAACCTATTCATTTACCCATTGTCTGATCTTAAATGATAAAAACCTAACACAAAATACAAGTAAAAATAAGGAAAAAAAAGCCCTATCAATCAAGCAACAAAGGAATAAAAACAAATCAAACAGGTCGTAATCAAGCATTTGAAAGTCCACGTAAAGCATGCAAATTAATGAAACATACAATCAACCACCTTATCGAAGGCGGCAGAATCCACTCAAGATCTATACCATCGATTTACATGATATAGCAAAGCATCAATACATTAAATATACGAAGAGCAATGAACATATAAAATCAAATCAGAACAAGGCAATTATTGAAAATTTCATCAGCATAAACCTAACATTTATTTGAAAAAAAAAAGACCGATATTAAGAAGGAGAAGAAGACGGCATAACCCTCACATTTATTCAAGAGCAGAAAGAAGAAAAAAAAATACCGATATTGAGAAGGATAAGAAGACGTACATCTGAGATTGAGCTGCTACCGGCTCCCCCTAGGGTTTCAATTTCAGATTCAAGGAGTAAGGTACCGTTTGTTTTCTTTTACTTAATGTGAATATAACTTATTTTGTGTTTAATGCTAGTAATTAATATAATTAAATATTAAATTGTTTATTTTTTAACATTAGATAATAAGTAGGGATATTAATAAGGTGGGATTCTTTGGTTTTTAAATTATTCCAGGCACTTAATGGGACGGGTTTGGTTTAACTATAATTAATTTTTTAGTGGGTTCAATTTTATTTTCTCAAACCCGAGACAGGTTTGGGTATTGTTATTCTCGCCTCTTACATCTAATTATATTTTGAAAATTTTTTTATTATTTGTTTTATCTTTAATATAAATAATAATAATAATAATAATAATGTTTTTTAATAATAATTTATAAAATTGATAATATTTTATTTTATGGAATATTAATTTTAATAATTAAAAAACAATTTAAAAAATTTAAAAATAAAAAATAAAAATAAAAATAAAATGAAAACAGAGCGCGTTTGGGAATTTTCCCATCCCTGTTAACTCGCTCCGCCCTATCCCATTTAGTTTTTTAAATGTGATGGGTTTGGTGAAAAAATAAACGAACGAAGGTCGAGATAGAACTACCATGTCTTGAAACCTCCTGTGTCATCCACTGTAGTAGTGAGGTGTTCTTTAACCATCCTTCTTATTAAGCGATGGTAGAGTTTTAACAACTTTTGATGGAAGATGTTTTTTACGAATATAAAGTCAAATATTTTCCTTTTTTTTATTCTGTAGAACATCGAAAAATTTAAAATTTTTTTAAAATATAAAATTAAATAATAAATTACTAAAATGACTCAGGGAAGCCTATAAAATTCCCTAGAGCTCGGATGATAAAACGGACTACGTCGTTGAGTTCGTCTCATGAATAATGCTTCGAAAAGTTTATTTACGTTCTAGATAGTGAGAATTCTTTATGAAATTTTGAAGTTTGTTATCTAGTAACCCCAGGAACGAGATTTTCTTAAAAATATCAAGAGTTAGAAATTGAGTTGAGTTAAATTCATTAAAATGCGATTGGCCAAAATAAATAAATTGTTTGAGCAATGACCTGACAGGTAGTGGACGCGTGGCGCAAAGTGGGCCCACGATCCCGACTTAAAGCTTAAAAGGGAAAGAAGAAGAGGAGAAAAAAGGGGATTTTCTCCCATTTATTCTGAATCGGTAGTAGTGAGAAGGCATGAGTTAAGTAAATGAGAGAAACTCCTCGCCTATAACCGATATCACGGATGTCGGGTTGGTTGGAATCCGTCGAGCAAGATTTAAAGTTATTCTACTCATGGGAGCTACTAGAGTGAGTGCAGACAACACGTAGTTTCCTGAGAAGATTTGGGTTTAGAGAAAATGCAGTAAGAAAACTCTGTATCTCTAAGATTCACAGCGATCGGTGGCTCAGTTTCCATCGAGACCAGGGCTTAGATTCAGTCTTCGTCGAGGCGACAGCGTGAACGAAATCAAGAATTTCGAGTCAAGATTCGAGTGGAAGTTGAGAGGTCGTGGGTCTGGTCATTGAGGACTCAAAAAGTTCGTCTTAAACCAAGGGTGGGAACCTTCCGCTCAAGTTTATGTTTAAATAAATGTTGTTTTGGTGTAGTTTGAGCCTAGGAATTTGTTTGGATTCTGTTCCACGAACACAAAAATCGTATTTCTTGAATTTTGAGGTTGTTTTGTTACAAGTTGATTTTGTTTGATTTGGGGCGGGTTTTGTGCTATGTTTATAGCTGGTGTGGACTCCAGTGGGATGGGTTTGATTCTTGAAGATTGAAATGGTTGTTTCAGGGATGAGTTTAGGTAGGAAAATAGCATGTTTAAGCTTTAAAGGAGCCACTGAAAGCAATTTCGTGGGTTCCACGTTCTTCTTGATCCCCGCGTTCATCACAGGCCTCCAACTGAACATTCATAACTTTTACTCAGCTCCGTTTTGGGTGTTCTTGGACTCTATGAAGATACCTTTGAGTCTAGAATCCATCCATATATAGCTTGATAAAATTCGAACTCATATTCAGTCTGTAATGTATGAAAAACAGTAGGCCTGCTACAGTTACGCGTTAATTCTTTGTTCATATGAGGCCTCCAACTTTGCAGCCATAACTTTCGTCAGAAACTCAGTTTGGGTGTTCTTGGACTCTATAAAAAGATCTTGGAGTCTAGAATCTGACCACATGCTTTTAAATGGCAATTGGTGCTCACATACTTGTTGAAAAAAATTGATTGTTACAACAAATACCACTAATTGATATTGGTTGTGTGGCTGGATGTGAGGTTGTGTCTTTGATGGTGTTACATGCGGGTTGTAGAGCTATCTTAGGTGCATGATATACCATGGATTAGCCCTAGGAAATGAGGTGTGTCATTACTTGCTAGGTAGTGATTTGATGAAATGTTAACATGTGTTTGTGTGATTGGTGAAATGACATTTCTTGGTTAAGAAGGTGTCGTGCTTGGATGTCGATATGTGTGCTCCTAACATATTGGGACTGATGTTTCATGACATAGCTGTACATGGCATGTTGTAGAGCTGGTTATTGGGCATTATGCTGTTCAGCCTAGGAGATTTAGTATGACATTACTTGTCTAAGTAGTAGTTGGAATGATGTTGATGCATGCTTGTTTGATGTGTTGACATATGAATATGATAAACGTTAAGTATGGCGCATGTATATTAGCGTTTGTGAATGTATAGACTTTTGTGTGCATTAGGCATGGTATTACATGGTACCGCGATTTGAGTGTGCGGTATAAATTGTCATGTAGAGGTCTTTATACATTGGGTATGACTTAGAGTGCAATAGCTACAATTGCATTGCATTGGTGCGCAGGGACGCTACTTATGGTGTGGGTGTGATTGCATAGTGAGTTGTCATTCACCATCTTTGGTGAATGGGTTGTGAACTCGTGCTGGACGAAGTCCAGTAGAATCCACGGTTTGCGGCCAGTTGAGTAAGTGCTGTTTGTGTGAGCACCCTAGAATAAGTAGGTGAGTGTGAATTTCTTGGGAATGTTGTTTCGGAGGGTTGATACAACAATGGCTATTTATCGGAATTATGTCCACTACAATATGGGAGGGTTATCCACACAATATCAATCGATGAAGTATCTTGATTGATATACATCGAAGGGTTGTCCATATAATGTCAATCGTCAAAGTATGCCTAATTGATATACGTGGTTGTCATAAATAGATTATTAGTGTATTATTTATATCGGAGGGTTGTCATGGTAAACACAAATACCTTTGTTTGAAAATGGTTTTCATTCATGGTAAAATGCATGTTTGAGGGAGTCGGTGAGGACTTGATACATGGGGCATGATGAGTCGCGTCTCATTCATGACAAGTAGGATTCTGTGCTAGGATTGCATGTCCTAGGTTGGTGTGTGCTTGGTTGTTTAATGAATTCATGTGCATTAGGTGGAGAGTGGCCTTTGTAGGACTTATCTCTATTGGTTGTTACGCTCACCCAGGTCGTAGGACCCCACTGGTGCGAGACATGTCTTGATGACCAGTGCTCCTTAGAGGCCCAACATTATCGCGAATTCGGATTCTGGCCTTGATCCGTGTTTGTATATTATATTATTAGAACATGTTAGTTTAATATATGTTTGTGATAGAGTGATGTAATAACTCTTGATGACCGATGATATAGATTGTATTTATATGGATAAATGAGCCATACGTGGCCATTTTGCTCGTATGTGGACTTAGTGTAGTGTTGTATAATATTTGTGAGTTATCGTGAAAATGCCTGAGTTATTATTTTGGTGAAACTCCCTCGTCACAAAGGAGGATTCTGCAGATTTTAGTTAAATCTACGAGACACAGCAGGAAAAGGGGACTAAATGATGCGGTGTCGGGTTATACAGCGTCATGAATCTTAAAGGATTATTGGGTTGTGTGAGCAGATATAAAGTTTGGTGTCATATTCAAATTTTTTTTAAATTCAATAATAAGTGGTGAAAATTTTAAACAATCTAATTTAAATGTAGGAAATTGTTGCTTTTGGCAAAAGTCGAAAAGCAATAATTAAACTCTTATTTCCGCTATTGCTAAGGACATTGTTATAACTCGCCTACCGACCGTTGCTGGGCTGGGCCCATGGCTATACATGACAATATTGAGCTTCATTGTTTATTTAGTAACTCCACCAGAATTTGAGTCCTGATCTGTGGAGTTGAAAGAAGGGCATGGAAACTGTGCTTCAGTTCTCTTAGGTCCGAGACGGCCCAACTTCAAATTGGAATTAAGAGATCAAGGTGATAGCACTTTCATTAAGCCTTAAGTTATAAAAAGTCCTTAGTAAAACATAAGTTATTAATTTTAAAATTTATTAAATAATGAGTTTGTGGATTATGCATTATAGGAATATTTGAATTTAGATTATGAAAATGAATTTGAATAAATAAATTACATTTTGCTTTACTTATTGAATTAAAAAAAAACGAATTTGGGAGATTTATAGAGGTGAACTGGTACGGATTTAAAAAAACTTGGTGGGGTTCTAGTAGGTGTGTTTTATATTATGAAGTTTATTCGCCCATCATGCCTAGTTTATGTGAGGTGGAGTGTTTAATGTTTCAAAAGGCCATAAGGGAGAGGGGAGAAAGACCTGGTTTGGAAGGTTTACAGTGAAGAGCAGTTTATTACGATTGTGCTAAAGTGTTTGGTTGTCCAACATTGAATTATTATTATTTTAAGTGAAAATAATATAAGGTGATTCAAACTTGCAATAGATTGATAGATCAGAAATATATAAATATTAAAAATATGTGATGAAATAGATTATTCAGTTAAAGATAAAATAGTAAAATCAAATATAGGATAAAAGCAATATTCGGGTTAATAGTATAATAAATAGGCATCAAAGCCTTTCAAATTATAACAAACTAAGCATACATAAATGGCAACCCCAAAAATATGACTTATATCTTTGTTGGAAACGAACCATTTTATTGAGCAAAAAAATTAAAGAAAAAAGATATGTAAATATTGATTTTCATACCAGAATAATAAAAAAAATCACCTCCATGATTGAGAAAAGGACTAGATAGCAAGGTGGAAAATAAGGGAGAATTATCGAGGGATAGCTTGGAAAAAATCACTTATGAATTCTGTGTCAGTGTGCTGTCGTGATCTCATCAATGTCGTTTGTACATCCATGCTAGTGGTAGGCGGTACACATGCCATGGCGGCTCAGTTCGAGACGACATGCTCTCTTCAATCCTAAGGCAACACATTCTTTACTATGAGCCACCACGAGTTCGTCATACCCACCTTTGCCATGTTCGAGCCAATGCGGCTACTTCTGCGTCACATGTGCTCCTTTATAATGAGGCAATGATACTAAATGCGCATGACTAGTTTCATTGCAAAAAAAGTGTTCTGGCTAACTGTGGGGACGGCGTTAGTCTGGTTCCATAAGCTCCCACGCCATTCGATAAAGTCATTGAATGAGTATTGGGCCGCATTGAAATCATCATAATACCTTTGTTGATTAGGACAGAAGACATCGTCGCTTATAGGCTATTCTCAGTAGGAAGCATGTCATTGAGACTACGGGGAAGTTTGGGCAGAGTTATTGGTGGGTAGAATCTTACGGCATGGATGTAGTCCTCCAAAACTTTAGGAGAAGTTTTGGGCTATCCACGTCGTTCTTCCAATCGTTAACTTTAAACCCACCAGAGACGATGGAAGAATTATACAGGCAGACAAATAAGTACTCAATGTTGGAGGACAACATCCATGCAGTAACCCGGCTTTGTCATGGTCACAAGTCGATGACCAAAAGGACATAAAAGCACTTTGAGAAGAAAGCCCATATGAGTCAAGAAGAGTGGAATATAGACCCAGCGATCCGTGATAGTGTAATAAAGAGAGGCCTGTGGTTCACCCCAGACATCATATGAAAGGCTGTGCCCATGTCGTGGTTGCGAGTTTAAGTAAGCTACACGATCGAATAAATCCTTCCCAAAAAAACAAATCCTTGCGATACGATTATCATAGGGATCATGGGCATGAGACCAACATGTGTCGAAGCCTAAAGTTCTTGATGGAAAAACTAGTCAAAGTTGGACAACTCAGGAGGTATATCGAAGAAGTAGACCTGAAAAATTAGAGACGGCGAACAAAATTGCAATTAGATGCAACTATCCAAAACTACCATATCGTCAGTGCAATAGAAAAGATTTTAAGAGGCGCCTGATCAAAGCTGAGGTAATCCGAAATACTTAAATGTTCTAACCTTAAAATTACCACCTTCGGGATCGGGAACTCTCTCTATTTCTTAGAGATCAACAATTTGCTCTACTCTTATCCCTAGAGTATCCTCATCTCTGAATCTCGGATCTCTAGTATGATCATGCTAATGTTGGCCAAACATCACCATGTAATTGATCCCGCAGTGTAAAGCGGATAATAATGAATCATAAATCAAGTATGAATAATATAAATTAATAAACTTTAATCCATTCCATGGTAGCGAGTTCCATGAACCACTAGTATGAGTAGAACATCATGACCAAGAAAATACCAATATGTGATATAATAAAAATCAGTTCTAATATCCAAAACAAAGGAAAATACAAATCACAGGCTCTCCTTCGAGATCGATGTACCTGCTGCTCTGATTTAGTGCCTGATTCGTGAAATTCCCATTACGCCAATCTCCACCCTTTTACTTTAATACGTGGCTCCTTCATAGCAGCGTTACTGCGATCGCGGCGTTGGCGTCGCGGCGTTGAGCGTGTGAGTTATGTTGACTTTGTATTGGTTGACCCAACGTCGCGACGTTGGGGCGTCGTGACGTGGGGACGTCGCGGCGTGGGGGCGACCGCTTTGGCGATGGGGCGTCGCGGCGTTGGGACGTCGCGGCGTGCGGCCATCTATCTGCGCCTCTATTTGCTCCCGAAATTGCTTCCAAAAGCTGACCCTTTTTGCACCATTTACTGCATACACACGATTACAAATCGGTATCTAACACAAAAACTACGAAGTGAAATATACAAAATAACCTTTGGCAACTTGAAAGAAGCGATCCGGATATAATCTGAGTGTTCTAGGCACTCATCACACCCCAACAGTTTCTTGTCCCCAACGAAGCGACTAACTCTTTACTATGTATGGTCTTTCTGACAATAGTCTTTGCACATCTTGATAGATAGAAGAGATCAAATTAGGCTATTCACACCCTGCAGTTCCATTTGAAAGTTCACGAGGATTAGCAAAGGTGTTCGAATGTGAAAGAACTGGGTTGAACTCGGTGAAATCGCCCGAAGTCTCGACCTCACGATATATTGATGGCGCTTTCCCGATGATCCCTATCTTAGTATAAAGAAATGACCTCTAGTGTATGCTTAAGTTCCTTTGAACTTGAGTTAAACTCGCCTAGTGGGAAAATCTAACTACAAGGATAGAAGCGCACCCTTACAGTAATCTAATATATCTTGCTCACTACATGAGACAAAACTAGTGCTTGTAAGTTTATGTTAAGTATCCATGTGGGTTAGTTGTGACTCCACCGGTTGGTTAGGGCACAGACATTGATTCCCCTGAGAGCGTCACGGTACTCAACTAAACTAAGAGCCCAAGTTGTGAAGCTTAAGTCATTCTGTCGCAATAGCAGGCGTGAAGTCAATCGTAGGTTGGCAGGCGTGGGCTTAATGCCTCGAATTTGTGCGGGGATTCCCTATTGACTCCATATTCTATTTCTAATTTTCTTTCTCTTTTTTTTTTTCATTTAGGGCTCGAAAGGCAATCCTCTTATTGGCGGTGTCCCATCTCTTTGATGTTTAGAAAATTCTGAGGTTTGTTGAATCTTAGTAATTCGGGCTCGGGTACTGGCATCTACTAGAGATCATCTGTGTGTGAATGTGATAGGCTCCTTTGGAAATAGTTTCTTGAATCAGGAGGTGATTCTAACTACTCCCTCTATTCAACCCTGGTCTGAACATTCAAACGACCAATGCAACCTTTCTTTATTGACCTGAAGTGTGTTAATTTTAAGGTGATCCTATAAAACATGGCATCATAAGAAGCTCCTAAACCACGACACTACTACACATGTATATGACATATCTAAAACACAAACTTGACTAAACACAAAACTAAACATCCTAAGATAACAAGTGTAAATAAAACTAAACAGAAATGTACTAATATGCATAAATGCAAACAAAACATAAAACTAATCAAAAACCTGATCATGACATACCCCGAACAAAAATACCCGGTGTCTTTCGCTGGCGATAAAATGCCGGTGATGAGGGTGAAGAATATGCTTTCACGGTGATCGACGGGTCACTGCGGTGGTGGCGGTGGCGGCTGGTGAATGCGGGAGGCGGCGAGTTGAGCTGGAGGGAATTCTTTCTTTGGCGAAAGAATAGCGGCACGGTTGGCAACCATGCATATATCGGTTGAGCGCCCCTCCATATCACGTGATGAGGACTCGGTGCTCCCAGTTCGTCCATAATGCATCAAGCTCGATGAGGTGAGGCACCAGGTCCTCGAGATCGGGGAAGGGGTGAGGGGCTGCGGTGAGGCTGTAAGGGTGGTGGTGGAGGTGGGTGGGGCGAGGGTGCCCAAATGTCCCAGGGATGCGCCCGGGAGTCAGCGAAACGATGTCAGTGAACTCGTCCTCGTAGAGGGCTCATGGCCCGAAATCGTGGGCCCCCTCAGGTGCGTGGGACACCGGTTTGTCTAAACAGCGGATATGCGTGTTGATAGGGTGTAACCACGCCTCATTGTCATCGAGAGGCACCAGGCTGGATTTGCATAATCCATGAATGAAATGGTGCCCCAAATTCATTTTTGCGTCTCGGTTATGGAGATGGCATCCTCATAGCTTTACTTATTTATCAAGGGATATCTTGAATGATGCATGGATGACGAAAGGGCACGCTTGGGTCACTTTACGTTGGTCGTCCGAATGAGGCCTTGACGACGATAAAGTGATGCGGACCTTGAATAAGGCGAATGTTTGGCCTTGAGTGAGCCATGGCCCTCCTTGATTTTGTTTCCACTCACCCGGTCGTGGTCAAGCCGAATGACCTGTGGTGTCGGGGTCTTTCGTGAAGAAACCGTCAAGCGGCTCGTGAGGGACATGATCCAGTATAATAGCTATTGATCGACTCATGAAGTGTAATACTCCCTCTTCGAACCTTCTTGGCCAGTGTGGGTGGCGAGATTGGCGTAAATTCTCGCACCGCCTCCTTATTTGGATGAGGTGGTTGGCAAGTGCCCGCCACCCGCCAGCTGCGATGTCTTCTGGAAAAAATCATCGAGGTGGTGAGCCTTTCCTATGTCGGAAAGAGGCGATTCTGCAGGTAGTGCTTGAGATCGGTCGGCCTCGTTCCTGGCAGAGTGTGACATCATAATTTGGGACTGGGTCCTCAGCCGAAACCCAGCATTAAGCTAATTTTACTTTTCCGGACATTGGTGGACGGATGCGGCTCCCGGGTGGAATCTGATACCTCTCACCAATGTAGCTTTTTGGTGGCTGGGCGATAGAACAAACACCTAGGGCACTATGAACCCATGACCTAATGGGGCTGCGGGGACGTAGACACTTGCCCTAGGACATATGATAAGCCAATTTGTCGCACCGAGACCTAGAGAGAGTACTAGCCCGAAAGGATGAGATAGAGCAAGGCCACAGCCGAGGCACGGACACCTCTTTGGTTGTGGGTGGTGCTGAGATGATGGACTAGGACGGAAGGATGGACTAGTGGTGACGATTGATGGTGTGGGTGAGCAGTCTCAGAAGAATGGGGTGGGGAAGGATTCCGGCAGGTTGGGTGACTGGTGAAAGGCCGCAGGGAGCTAGGGCTGGGCAAGCGGAAATGGGGTAGAACAACAATTGAAGGGGGAATTATATGGGCGCCAAACAGGGCGCGTCGCGACGTTCGGATCTGACGTCATGACGTTCAGAGAAGGAAACACCAGCGTCGCGGCGTTCGAGCTGACGTCAGCGGCGTTCGGAGGATGGAAATAATCAGCGTCGGCGTTGAATATCAACGTCGCTGACGTTCGGAGAGGTGCAAAATCAGCGTTGATTGATATCAACATCGTGGCGTTCCACAAGAGAAGGTAAAATCAGCGTCGGCGGCGTTGATGTCTCCGCGTCGCGCTGACGGACTACACGGAGGAGGTGAAATGGCGTCTCGGCGTTGAAACCAGCGTCAGTTCTGGCTAAATATTCATTAAGCAGCCATGGTCTAAGATAAGAGACCTCCCTCTTGTAAAATGTGACTCTACGGACTTTGTAATACTTTCTGCATAAACGGATCTCTCAGTGCACTGCGATTCGCGAGTCACAGTAAAACAACAAAAGAGATCTGGGTGCGAGACGAAATGTAAACCAAACATAGCGAAGCGAGCAAATAAATTTAACTCGAAGGGAAGGTGCAAGAAAACTTGGTTTGCCTCCCAAAAGAGCAGCTATGTTTAATGTAGTTAACCGACTGACCACAGACTATCGAGCATGCTTAGAAAGAGGCTTGGGAAATAGCACGCATCACTTATGTCTCTTTCCTTCCCCATGCTTTGAGTGGATGAAATATTATTCAGTTCATGCCTTGCCCTTCTCGGTGTCTTTAATGGGTCATAGGCTTGTCACGGAAGTTTTCACATCTCCCTTTAAAATCTCGTAGTGAGGTTCCAAAGATATCTTCATTTTGAGTGCATTATCGGGGATCTTTCATAATTGGAATACATTGAAAGTGATCGTCTCATGGACTCTCAATTTGAGCTCACCTTCTTGCACATTGATTTGAGGCTTTTCCCTTGGCGGAAGGGTGCACCAAGTATGAACGGGTTGTCTTCTCCATGTCCCGAGAATAGTGAAGTCCGGTGGAAGGACGAATTTACCGACTTTACTAGGACATTTCGATTATACCTGAAGGTTGAGTGTGACACATTAAGTTGCAAAGGCGTTGTGGTCCGATTTTGGTTCCCCCAACTGTATTTAGCATCGAAAGCGGCATCAGAAGTTGATGTGACTCCCAGGAGTCTGCAGGGCTTTTCGGATACGATTCCTGTAAGCGGTATATAAAGCCCAGGATCTTGATTTGAGGCTTCTTTTGAGATAGCGCGCATTCCTCGATTAAGCGTGGTCGCATGCACCAACTTCTTCTTACCCCGCGAATCATTTCATGAATTTCTGTAACTAGGCATGTTCTCGGTGTACTCAAAAAAAGGTATATTAATATGTAGTTTCTTGAAAATGTCGAAGAAAACTGCCAGCTGCTACCCAACACCTTTCTTAAACCTCGAGGATGCGAGTTGGTATGGTTCCTCTGTTTTATACATTTCTGGTTGCTTCCTGTTTTATTATCCTTAGGCGCTCCTCACCTTCCGGGGTTGCTCATAAATGCGGAACCAGCTTTGAGGATGCTTTGGTCTTGCTCCTTAATTTTGGTTCTCTTACCACTAGTTTATTTCGGGATTTCAGCTCTTTCACTCCCTTAGGTGTGCTTGCAGTACTCTTTCCCTTCTTCTCTAGGGTTTATCGGGTAGCAGTAGCAGTGTTGCCTTTATGCCAGCAAGGCCCGCCGGCTTCCTGACACCGTCTATGCCTCCGAAGCTTCTCAGTTGTCTTGCTTGGTGTTTAATTAGGTGAACATTGCATGTTGCTTGATTATGGGTTCATGAGTGGTGAGGTGGGCGTCGTGGAAGCGGTGCCGTCGCTTTTCTGGTGGGTGGTTATTAACTCGGTTTGCGATGGCGTATTGTTGGTTGATTCTCGTCGTACCGCGTTGTTGGTCCGGTCGGTTCGATACGCCGCCGCCGGCGCGGTCGGTCGATAATTCGTTCCCATCGTCGTGATGTGGTTCGATCGTTCTCGACACATCGCGACGCTCTCTTGTTGATTCACGGTCGGCGTTCGTGCTGTTATCGAGTCCGGTCTATAATCCGTGGGTTGGTCGTAATGCCATGTAGTTCAATTGCCTTCTTTGTCTGGTTAATAATGGATTGATGCAAAATATTAACGGTTAGAACATATTATCTGTGCCGCCGTAACTCGCGGTTATTCTCTGACGATGGTTGTCGCGGTTGTGGCATCTTCCGAGAATTTCCGCCAGCGGTGGTGGTTTCTTCATTGGTGGCTCTTTCGGTAGAGGCGTCAATCGCTGTTCGATTGATTCTCGGACCATTATCGAAGTGTGGACGTCATCCCGGTCCAGTCGCCGTGATCACCGGAACGCTAATATCGTTCGATCAAATCACGTCCGATCGCGGAATATCTATCTGGTTGTCGGATCGCGCGGTTGCCGATTGGTCGGGAAGAACGCGGTCGAGGTGCGCCCCGTCGTTCGTGAGATAATCGAATCGATTATTGTTGATAACCGATCGTAATATATCTCGTGAATCGACGATCTCGCGATTATTATCGTCGATCGTCGTTGTAGCGATCGTTGTCGTGGTTCAGGTTGATCGGATCGTGTTGGGTTCTCGTAGACAGCCGTTGGAACAAGTGTTACGACATCACAATGGTGAGGATAACTCGGTTGTTTGCGCAGATCGATTCGCCATTGTCCGAACGCGGTGGCGTAACGCGATAACACAATAGCATGGATGGATCATCGTTTTATTATCCGCGGCACGGTCGTATTCGCCGTGGTTCCATTGACGTCTGGAACGGTTGCTCGTGCTAAGATCGCAATATTCGTTGTTCTCCATGTTT